>JABMCL010003837.1:725000-745000 GCA_018857735.1 Alviniconcha marisindica | reverse complement strand
CGTTTTGCAGGTCCAGTCTAGCAAGATGACATGTTTATCTAAGGAGATAGTGAAAAGACCAGTCAAGACCAGTCACTCTGTTCGTCTATTTAATTTGAACTAAAACAGTTTTTTAGCAAGATACGTTCACATGATTTCCAACGGATGCTTGTTTTGTGCTGAAATTTCAAAATGAATAAAGATCGATTGTATAAAATCTCTCTAGCGTGTGGTTTTGTTTGTTGGCTGTTTATTTTGGTTGTGTGTGTGAGGGGGGGGGGGGTGCGTGCGTGTGTGCATGCGTGCGTGTGTGTGTGTGTGTGTGTGTGTGTGTGTGTGTGTGTGTGTGCGTGTGCGTACGTGCGTGCGTCTGTGTGTGTGTGTGTGTGTGTGTGTGTGTGTGTGTGTGTGTGTGTGTGTGTGTGTGTGTGTGTGTGTGTGTGTGTGTGTGTGTGTGTGTGTGTGTGTGTGTGTGCGCGCGTGTGTGTTCGTGCGTACGTGCGTGTGTGTATGTGTTTGGAGGAAGGGAGTATTTGCTTTTTCACATTTCATTTGGGCGACACCACCATCACAATACCTTGAAAGAACACCAATTACTGACTTACCGCCTGTCTGACTAAATTCTATCTTTTAGTTTCAAGTGCTTGCATTTTTTCCCCCTAGGCAGTTGGCTTGTTTTCTTCTCTTTTTATTGTTCAGGGATGGGGGTGAGATGTATATGATAACGACATTCATTGTCATTCAGTTCAATAATAGCGCATAACGCTTTGGGTAAATCAGCTATAAACGTGTTTTTTGTTGCTGTTGTTTTGTTTTGTTGTCGTTGTTCTTGTTTGGTTGGTTGGTTGGTTGTGTTGTTGTGTTTTTGCTTTTCTTTTATTTGGTTGTTTTTTGTTGTTTTTCTGTGGTGGTATTTGTCGTTGCCAAGCGCCTATGGCCACCCAGGTGCGCTGGCCCCTCGTCGTGCCTTGAAGAAGGTGAGAAAAGTGAGGAGTAGGAAACAACATCCAGGGATTAGGGGACGCAGACTACGCAGTACACCCCAGTCTTCTCCTCCTCCAACAGCATTATTATTTAGCGCCGTGAAGCGCCTTTAGCCTCGTAGCCTGCAGCAACATGAATACGTGAAGGACCTGCTGGTGACAGCAGCTCACAGCGCTTAGGAGCTGTGCACTGGGAGGTTGGTTGGTTGGTTGATTGGTTGGTTGAGCGTTGCTTTCCGTCCACAGAAACAGTTGGTTTATTAGGGACGGGAGCCCAGGACGGCCACCTCGACTATCACACAGCTCCTGAGCTCTGCACAGGGAGGTAAGTAAGTAAGTAACATGGTGCTTAACGTCCACAGCACACAGGGAGATGGTGGGCCTGGGCTCTTATTCCCTACCCCATTCTCACCACCACTACCACCCCCCCCCCCCGCCACACACACACACACACACACACACACCGCTCGCCCCGTTCCTAATAAGCCACACGGTTTCTCTGGACGTAAAGCAACATGAAGGAAGAAGAACAAGACAGCAGCTTTCACAGACTCAGAGCATCGCTTTCCGGCACCTGGAGGAAAGATGTCGTAAACCAATGCTTGGAGTTTGCAGCTTTCAGACTCTGCTGATCGGTTCGGGCTGGCGAGAACAGCAGTCGTTTTACGGTACACTTTCCGTGAACTGCCGGCTGTCGTACGGCCATTGGTTCCACACTCCGAGCATCGCTTTCCGGCACCTTCTGGGGGATGGCTGCCGTAAACCAGCGCTTGGAATTTGAGTTGGTTCAACACGCACCCGAGCACGCAGACGTCCAGGGTTGTGGCTGGCTTTGAGGGTTCTGGTGCTCGCTTTCCGCCTTGTCCAGAGAGTGGGCTACTGCTGACTTGTCCGGCCTCTGACTATTTCACAAACTAAGTAAGTAAACATGGTGCTCGGGCTACTGCTGACTTGTCCGTCCTCTGACTATTTCACAAACTAAGTAAGTAAACATGGTGCTCGGGCTACTGCTGACTTGTCCGGCCTCTGACTATTTCACAAACTAAGTAAACATGGTGCTCGGGCTACTGCTGACTTGTCCGGCCTCTGACTATTTCACAAAGTAATTAATTAAACATGGTGCTTAACATCCACAGACACCATCAGGCTTATTAGGGACGGGGAGCCCAGGACGGCCACCTCGACTTTCACACAGTTCCTGAGCTCTGGGTGGTTGGCCATTTGTTTCAATGTTGCTTTATGTCCACAGAAACTGTAAGGCTTATTAGGGAAGGGAATCCCAGGACGGCCACCTCGACTTTCACACATCTCCTGAGTTCTGTGGCGACGAGTAAGTAATTGAACATGGTGCTTAACGTCCACAGAAACCATAAGGCTTATTAGGGACGAGGAGAAGGGGGAGGGGTATGGAGGTGGGGGAAGAGGAGATTTATATATTATACCTATCGCTGCACTGTCACCACCAGAATGACTCCTAAATTAAGACGGGCAGCGATGAGAGCCATTTTAATGTTTCATTAATTGTGAGGGACCACAACCTTTTTGAAGAAAAGGGTGGGCCGAAGTGGAATCGAGCCGAGGACATTCTGCTTACCAGCCTAATGCCTTACCGCATAGCCAAACCGGCTCACATTAATTCACAAACAGAGAAGATTGCACTTTTTATCATCAACCTTCGTCACACTACATGGGTTAGCAAGTTAGCCTTGTATTTTGTAACCTCGCCTCCAACAGAGGGCCAGGTTTTGGAGGTAGTGGGACGTCAGTTAAAGACAAACAAAGCTGCTGTTTTAGGAAAGTAATCAATAAATGGTCGCGCTAAATTGTCCGTTCACTATCTACATCTAATTGTTTTACACCAAATTTCATGTCACGACAAGCATCGCCGCGAGACATTTTTTGCTGAACAATATGAGTCATTGTGGAGGGAAAAGTGATTTCCGGGAAATTTAAAAAGGAAAGAAAATCAGTGAGATCGTTCTCCCAGTCAGTGCACACAGTACAAAAAAGCTGTGTAGGAGCATTTTACCGGCCTGTTGTGCTTACATTATAAATCATTTGCCTCATGAACGCGTACGTGTGTGTGTTTGTGTGTGTGTGTGTGTGTGTGTGTGTGTGTGTGTGTGTGTGTGTGTGTGTGTGTGTGTGTGTGTGTGTGTGTGTGTGTGTGTGTGTGTGTGTCTCTCTCTCTCTCTCTCTCTCTCTCTCTCTCTCTCTCTCTCTCTCTCTCTCTCTCTCTCTCTCTCTCTCTCTCTCTCTCTCTCTTTTGGGCAGAGTCCTCCTTCTTCACAACGGCGCATGGTTTGTGTTTTATACAGAGAAACTCGGCTCTGCGCGCGCGCGCGCGCGCGCGCGCGCGTGTGTGTGTGTGTGTGTGTGTGTGTGTGTGTGTGTGTGTGTGTGTGTGTGGTGGTGTGTGTGTGTGTGTGGGGTGTGTGTGTGTGTGGTGTGTGCATACCTGTCTGTCTGTCTGTCTGTCGAGTCTCAGTCATTATGTGTCTGATGCCAGTCACGCCACCGGTATCAGTGTTTCGAGGACGGTTGTCAGCTGAGACTGAAGGAGGAAGAAAGCGGCGACAGGCTTTATTCGACACCGAATGAAAATACTGCACCTTCTTTCATCAAACAGAACGGAATGTTTGTCAGTCCTGTGCGTGCCGGCAAAGTAAATGCTTTTTACCTTCCCATCTGTCCTTGTCTTTCTGTCTAAAACGGCCCCTGCCTCGCCGATATGAAAGGGATTCGCACCTCTTAATCGCTTTTGTACTCTCTCTCTCTCTCTCTCTCTCTCTCTCTCTCTCTCTCTCTCTCTCTCTCTCTCTCTCTCTCTCTCTCTCTCTCTCTCTCTCTCTCTCCATCCTTCCATCTGGAGAGCTACAACAACCTCTCGAAAGACTGCTTTCGCAATTTGAGAAGGAAATTCCTATTTACCCTTCACTCCAAAACTGTCCATGTGCAAACAGAATAACGTCTACAACTGACTGAGTTTCGCCCAGACTGAGAGGAAGGACTGCGAGTGAGGGAAGAGAGAGAAAACAGAGATGTAGTGTTTGTTAGTCAAAGTTTCCCGGCGATGAAAATTAAGCCAGTCTCCCTAATTTTATTCAGTGGAGATGAAAACGGCACTATTTGTATTAAAGCGGGCAAGGGATTGGTCGATGGGATATTGTCACCGTAGAAACACTTCAGATTTTTTTTAAAGATTTTTTTTTTTTTTTTTTTTAGAAATACATATATATGTAAAAATACTGTTTGTACAACATGGGGGAGAAAAGGATCCTCACATTTCACGGATCCTCTTCAGTCTTTGCACGAAGCCCCGCAACGACCTATTCAGGCCCATGGCAGGCTAAACTCCAGACTTTCAAATAGAACAGAAAGACTCACAGTGGCAAATACCTTTTCCCACTAAAGACGCTAATATTTCTCACACTGTTTGACATGAGGGCGAGACCATATGGCAACGAGAGAAGGTAAAAATCAAATGTTTTTCCATTAAACAAGGTAGAATGGTGGGGGCTTCTTACAGTCTAGAGGGCCGGTTTGAGGCTCGCTAGGAAAATACGCATATTCCGACTCCGGGTCTGGGTCCACGTGCGATCGCTTTAATTCGGCCAGCGTAAACAGCTGTTTTTCCGTGTGGAGAGTCGACCGAGGGACGAAGAGAAGAAGAGAGGGAGAGAAAAAGAAAGAAGAGTGGAAGAGATCGAGATAGAGAGGATTCTCAGAGGTGTGAACAACTTACACCTGGTGTTTGCTTTACCATAAAAAGGTTTCCACCTTGTACCGAGATCTGAGGGTCGGGTTGTGGGGGTGTGTGGGGGGGGGGGGGGAACATGTGGAAAGGATGGACAAAGAGAGAGAGAGAGAGAGAGAGAGAGAGAGAGAGAGAGAGAGAGAGAGAGATTAGTTTAAGATGATAAAGATCATGTTTGGGCACACTGAGGTTCTGTTGGCAGACAACTTGTTATTAACACACTTGAACTTTTTAAATAAAAAAAAGAGGAGGATTTTAACGTCCCATCACTGACCGTACAGGGGTCGCCTCAGGACGAAAAGGCAGGGGTTGGGGGGTGGGGGGGGGGGGGGGGAGAGAAACCTAACCTGAAATTACCGATTACCGTTGACAAATTCTATTACATTGTTGGCAAAGAAACTTCTACCATGTCAGTGTAACAGAATGAATACCACCTAAAAAACAGAAAGCTAAAAACAGTGCCACGGCGTGCCACGGTAGGAGGATTAGTGGAATGTCACCAGCACCTGTGGAGGTAGGCTATAACCAAAGACTGTAAAGCGACACACAAAAAATGCCTGAGCTCTTCGGGGTTTGGTATGACTGACACCAGCAAATGGAGGAGGACATGAAACGCCACCCTGCGAAACGCTGTGTTGCGTGAAAGCCGATCTGTGCTTTAATCGACAACAATTCAACACGTGCGACATGTAATTGGTTGCTTCTCTAGTTTACGATCAAGGCAGAGCAAACAAAATCGTCCATGAGCCTCTCTCTCTCTCCTCTCTCTCTCTCTCTCTCTCTCTCTCTCTCTCTCTCTCTCTCTTCTTCTTCCTTTTGGGGATGAACTGGTACATGCGATCACACTGATCACAAGTTTGATTTGAATATGCTATATGTCGGTTTGATTCAATTTTGAATACCTTTTTGCTGTATATGAAATGTGTGTGTGTGTGTGTGTGTGTGTGTGTGTGTGTGTGTGTGTGTGTGTGTGTGTGTGTGTGTGTGTGTGTGTGGTGTGTGTGTGACTAGCTGGGCCATAAGTTGTAGAAGAATTTACCCTGTATCAACACACCCTTTGGCGTGCATGACCGTAACGGTATCTGGTGTCTTTCGTTGTCAAGTGCCCCTTGAAATGTATCATCACATCACAGGCGGGTTTTCTTCAATCCGCCCAAAATTTGAAACGGCAACACCTGCGCAATTAATCTTCATTTACTGACAAATGAACAACAACAACAAAAGCAACAACAAACAGCGAACTTTTAAATTTCAAAAGTCTGCTACTTTAGTTACTGCATTTTGTTTTCTCTCTCTCTTTTTATTCCTCTCTCTCTCTTTTTTCTTTTTTCTTCTTCTTTTCTTTCTGATGAATACAACCCAGTACCTTAAAGAAAAAACAGTTACGCCTTTATATTGGCAGTAAATGAGGATTTTAGTTGTCGTTTTTTAAACAGAAAGACTTTAAACAGCAATGGGATGAGGGGTGGGGGGGAATTGATTTTTTTTTTTTTTTTTTCCTTCTTTCTTTCTTTCTTGTTTTTTTCTTTTTTCTTTTTTCTTCTTTTTTTCGTGTGCTTTTTTGGTTGCACACAAGAAATAAATAAAAAACTCGTTCTAAATTTAGTTGGATTTGCGTCCATTAAATAGCCAAAGTATTGCAGTCTGAAAGGGAACGAGGCACAGTAAGTAACTTGTTTTTTCCCCGCCCAGTCACCCATAGAGGCCCAGCAAGTGACTTGTTTTTTCCCCCGCCCAGTCACCCATAGAGGCCCAGCAAGTGACTTGTTTTTTCCCCCGCCCAGTCACCCAAAGAGGCCCAGTAAGTAACTTGTTTTGTTTTTTACGCCCAGTCACCCATAGAGGCCCAGCAAGTGACTTGTTTTTTCCCCCGCCCAGTCACCCAAAGAGGCCCAGTAAGTAACTTGTTTTGTTTTTTACGCCCAGTCACCCATAGAGGCCCAGCAAGTGACTTGTTTTTTTCCCCCGCCCAGTCACCCAAAGAGGCCCAGTAAGTAACTTGTTTTGTTTTTTACGCCCAGTCACCCATAGAGGCCCAGCAAGTGACTTCGTTTTTTTTACGCCCAGTCAACCAACGAGTCCCAGTAAGTAACTTGTTTGTTTACGCCCAGTCAACCAACGAGACCTAGTTGTTTGTTTACGCCAGTCAACGTATATATATATATATATATATATATATATATAATATATATATATATATATATATATATATATATATATATATATATATTATACATCCTTCTCAGAGCCCAGACAAGTTTGTACAACACTGAAGTAAAAGAGACCGACATAAAAATTAAAAAAACTTACTGCAAGAATTGTGTTTTACAATACCCCTTTGATGTTACATTCAATTTCTAAACTTTGTTTTGTTCATGGCAAACAGCGGGACCTGCTTCACACCACAGCGACAAGTGTGGTGACGCCTCCGTGTTGCGCGTACTGTGTCCGTGTCAGTGATATCCGTTCCGTGCTGCTGTCTTCATCCGTCTCAAGCCTCTGTTTTGCTGCCCGTTTTAAGCTGTGCGTAAATTAAGCTTTGCATAGTCAGTAAGCTCGTGTGTGCGGGTGCCTGTGCGGTGTGTGTGTGTGTGTGTGTGTGTGTGTGTGTGTGTGTGTGTGTGTGTGTGTGTGTGTGTGTGTGTGTGTGTGTGTGTGCTTTGTTGTTATTTGTGTGTGTGCGTGCGTGCGTGCGTGCGCGCGTGTGTGTGCGTGTGTGTGTGTGTGTGTGTGTGTGTGTTGTGTGTGTGTGTGTGTGTGTGTGTGTGTGTGTGTGTGTGTGTGTGTGTGTGTGTGTATTTGGAGGGGGAGGGGGTTGTTGCTATTGCTGTGTGTGTATGTGTGTGCGTGCGTGCGTGTGTGCTTTGTTGTTATGTGTGTGTGTGTGTGTGTTCGCGCGCGCATGTGTGTGTGCGTGTATGCGGTGAGAACAGTCTCAACGGACATGATTTTGCGCTTTATAAGTACTTTAGTTATGATTATATCGGGTACGAGAGGTCCGCCCTCGCGTTGCTCGAGGAAACAAGATCAAAGAGGCCGCGTGAAGCCGCCAAGGCCAGCTGTGACATTTAAACGTATCTTCCACAGTCCAATCCCGCTAACCGTCACTAACGGGAGAAGATTCTACATTCAAAATAAATCAGCGGAGCATTTAACACCATCTTAAACTCAAAGCAAGACTAAAAACTTATACAAACTTATACCAGGCCAGGAGAGGCCACTGAAATGTATCGCACAAAATAATGCTAAAATTCTACCGGCCCTGCCTCTTCAGGGAAGTGACCCCCCACACCCCACCCCAACCCCCACCTCCCGCCCTTTCCCATAAAGCAGGTCCGGCCCTGTTTTTGTGTCTGTGCCGGCGTTGTCTTGTGCGCGTGATAAAGGCAGGTGCGCAGACCCGTAGCTTCTTTTCCTACAGTGTAGTCTTCATGAAAGTGCTCTTGCTTTATCTTTTGTCGTGGCGTCAGTTTGTATTTTGATTGTTTCATTCGTCTGCGTGCTAGTTGCCCTGCTGAATGGTCAGGCTGGTTGCCATGGCGACGTCGGCAGTCCGCCTGAATTGAGTCGTCAGTCACTGGTTCTGCGGACCCATGCGGAAACTGTTTGCTCTGTCACCTGGAAAAGGTTCTTGGACACACATACTCCTAATGGAAGAAAGTTCAGTGACAGCCGGTCTAAGATGATAATTAGTGCAGTTGACAGGGCTCTTCTTAATTGTTGACTACATTACGAGCCAATCTGGTGTCTGTATCAATCGCCCTGATATAACCGTCATGGTTGACTGGGCGTTGAATATCAATAATTTGTTTATCTCATTTTATCTGTATACTATCTCTATACTCTTACCTTTGATGCGTTGAACTGTCTACTTGTCTCTTTGTGGTATGGAATTCGAGTGACCAATAAGGAAAAAAAAATCATTTTATGCATTTATTATGAATAATGATTTTTTTTTTTTATTGTAACTCTCTCTCTCTCTCTCTCTCTCTCTCTCTCTCTCTCTCTCTCTCTCTCTCTCTCTCTTTGTTTTGATCGATGTGCTTGTGATTGGTGGCAGTAAAAGCCAAGAAGAGCTAGCCGCTTTAAAAGTTAGTTGTTGTTTTTTCTTTTCTTTTTTTCTTTTCTTTTTTTAAATTCTCGGTGTACCATCGCTCTCGTCACAGAACGTGCACCTGCGGCAAGGCCCGAACTGGAGCATATCCGTTCCCAGCCAAATGATCACCGTCCCTTCCTGTAATTTCACTCATTTGCAGGTGTGGGGCACACAAACCCTCCTGCTACTGTACGCACCAATTTAGGACCCAGAACCGCCAGCGGAATTAGCATACCCGGCTTGAGTGATGGTATCGGCCGTGTAGTTAAAAGTCTATGAACACCGTGGGCTGTAACGGCCTGTAGCCGGAATAGAAAGGCCGGGTCTCACACCGAGAAGGTCAATAAATCAGTGGCCAGCGCCTCTGATGCAGCTGCGTCGTCAACGTCTCGTATTTGAGGTATTTGGAGCGATGCAGCTATTACAAAGACGCTTTTAAATTTGCATATTATGGCCGTTTATCTACAGATTTAAAAAAAAAAATTAAAAATACGCGGGTATAGATAGGCTTACACACCCAAAGCGTAGAACTAATAAATAAGAAAATGGTGTTTCAACCCAGTGACTGACCGCCGTAGAATACAGGGATACAGTTCGTAGTTTTGTCATGGGGCCGGGTATGCAATGGGGGAAACTTGAAAATCAAACTAGAAGGCTGGGTAGGGCAGACGGCGGCTTTCGTCGGGGCAAAAAAATGTTTTTCCCACGGGAAAATCCCTACATGGTACACCGTATTTATTGTATTTATTTTAAATGTAGCTTCTTGAGCCCGTGTGTCAAAGACTTTTTTTCGTTTTTATGCATTGTATAGTTATGACCAATAAAGATTTATTTGATTTGGTTTGAAAAATACTGGGCCTCCCTGTGATCCCCTTTTCGCTGTTTCGCGGATCACGGAGAAAATTCCCACAGTTCGCACTACTAGCAGTTTTAGATCGAGGAAGGGCCGTAACTACAGAATTTAATGACCACTGTTTAGGGAAGGTGGTAAACTTGCGGTAAATTTCTAGGATTATTGTGCTTGTCAGTGCTTGTGCTGTTTGGTTGTTGGTCATCACGATAATAATTGACATAACTACTGCACGCGCTGTTGCATCTATTTGCCCCCCCCCCCCCCCCTCCTCCCCCGCCTCCAAATCTCTCTACCAGTTGAAAGCTAAGTATATTAAATTCTCATTCAGCCTATTTTCGTATCATCGTTTGGTTGTATTACCGTCTAATGGTGTCTGTTCTTTGCTTGAAAATGCGTTTTCACTGAACATTAAATTTTGTGCATGCTTTGCACTGTCTAATTAAAATAAGCAAACTTATTAACCATTTTTTAAATTTATTTTTAGAAAAAACAAGTGTACTTTTTTTCTTTCTTTCTTAAATTCCTCGAAGGCTGTTGTTGTTTAGGTATAATTTGCTGACGTAAGTTGTTATCTTCATAATCGTAAGATCAGTCTAATATCACTTACGTGAAAAGACTTTAAATATAAAAGGAAGACAGAAGAAGAAGAATTGTTTGTTTTGACCATATGATTGTGTTCGGCTGTGACTGATAAGTTATCTACAACTCGATGAGTGTTGTATGTCAGTTTATGCAAAGCGTACCCACAACTCGATGAGTGTTGTATGTCAGTTTATGCAAAGCGTATCCACAACTCGATGAGTGTTGTATGTCGGCAGTTTATGCCGCGCGTATCCACAGCTCGATGAGTGTTGTATCAGTGTCAGTTTATGCAAAGCCGCGTACATTACAATATCGCACGTGGCGTATATTACTATTATATGCCTACATTACTGTGTACTGGGAATAAAGTGCTGCCCGTGCTATGTCTTATCACTGCGTACCATTGTTACCAATACTGCACGTGCAGCTCACCAACACCGACAAGCATTCCAACTTCTCCTTGTGCTGCTGCCGTTGCATGCCGGGAATGAAACAGCGTGTGTCACGTGCCAGAGCCTCCCTCCTGTCCAAATAATCATTAGGGGCGAGAACTCGAGATGTGTTTTTCTTATACCCGACTCGGCTGCTACTTCTGCCTCCGCTGCCTGTGAGCAGGACGAAATTCAGCAATGATAGGCCAAATTATGTTCTGGCGGTCTGGAAACGTGGTTGGTTTGAAACAGGATGTTTTGATGATGGAGGGCTTTAGCGGTGATAGGCCAAATTATGCAGTCACATCAGTCGTGGCCGGGTTAGCTTGACTCAGTCGCAGTAGCGTCTCAGACAGATGAAAGTTTTTGCCGAATGAGAGAAGGAAAAAACACCAAAAAACGAGAAGAAAAAAAACACGAAAGGCATGGTCAGCGTGAATTAATACGTCTTCCTGGCATTCCTGTGGTTGTCCACAGCTACTGTGCCGTAGCTGTGTGCACAAGCTGTTGAGGTTTCATACCATCTCTCTCTCTCTCTCTCTCTCTCTCTCTCTCTCTCTCTCTCTCTCTCTCTCTCTCTCTCTCAGGGGACAGATCTGTAAAAAGAAAAAAGAAAGAAAAAAAAAGGCCGACTTGTGCTTAAATCTTTTTCCTTGTGTAATAAAGCCTCTCTCTCTCTCTCTCTCTCTCTCTCTCTCTCTCTCTCTCTCTCTCTCTCTCTCTCTCTCTCTCTCTCTCTCTCTCTCTCAGGGACAGATGTTTAAAAAAAAGCCGACTTGTGTTTAAATCTTTCTCCTTGTGTAATAAGTATTCTCTCTCTCTCTCTCTCTCTCTCTCTCTCTCTCTCTCTCTCTCTCTCCTCTCTCTCTCTCTCTCTCTCAGTTCCGATATTGCTAACGACGATAAATTCTGGTTACAGTTTACCCGCTCAGTTCTGGCTATACAGTTATGTTAACAAACGGCTAATCCCACCACAAGTATATGACTTACCACCAAGTTCACAATGTCGTCCATGAGGCGCGCACCTTTCCCACCGTGGTGGGCGGGAACCGGCAGAAAAGTGGCAAGGGGGGCAAGGGGTGAGGAAGGATTTGCCAATTAGACTGTCTGTGTTGCACGTGTTCCCAGCGACCAGTAAGTATCGTCACCAGCTGTTTGCACGCGTGCTCAGATCGCCTCGCTGCTTCAGTCAGTGTAGGCCACACATCTATGTCTGTCTGTCCAGGCTGAGATACCGCAGCGAGTGTAGTGTGCTGTCTCTGCCAGTCTCAGTGTCGAACAGTACCCCCAAAGCCCGTCTATTTTCAAATGTGAGGCAGGCTTTGCCAGTTCGCCGAAATGTTCCGGGTACCGCCGATAGCATTTCGGACCTACCACTTCCAGCCCTGAGATAGCTTACGGCTTAGACACTGAATGAAACGGAATACAAATTCTTGGCGTTTACAGCCCCAAAATGAAAGGTGTCAGCTGATTAAAGCTCGTACGTCATCAGGGGAGATCACTGGTGCACATTTAAGTTCAGTCTCTGAAATATTTGGTACAAAAGTGTGGTACTTTCTTTAGTTTGGTTGCGCAGCTTAGTGTGCTAAGTTCATGATAAATCAATGTCACAACTCGTGGCCTACAGCGGCAGTATCTGTGTTTGAGTTGTTTCATGTAATGATTGTGGGGGCTGACAGTTAGGGCGACGCTCAGCCGGCGTAAAGAACGCAACATGTGTTCGAACTCGCGCTTCGACTCAGCACAGTATGAAGTAACTTGATGTTTTACGCCCAGTCAGCCATTACGGTTATATCAGGGCGATGAACTGCACAGACCCAATACCGCTTCGGCTCTCCTTTCTCTTCAGAAAGGTTGTGGTTTGTGGACACCGTCTTGTGACTTTGTCCATCACTTCCTACTGAAACATTAAAATGGCTCTCATCGCTGCCCATCTTAATGCAGGATCATTCTGGTGGTGACAGTGTAGCGATAGGTATATAATCTCCCTCTTCCCCAACCTCCATACCCCTCCCCCCCCCCCCTTCTCCCCGTCTCTAATAAGCCTCATGGTTTCTGTGGACGTTAAGCACCATGTTTACTTACTTACTTACTTACTTACAGACCCAAGACTCAGTCTTGGTCAGTCATGGTTTTCGAAACTAACAACTATGATACGGGCACGTGCTTTGTTTGCGTTGCAATAGTACTTGGACAGCCCGCGGGCTTGTTCAGTTCAGTCCAGTTCAAGATGGTATCTATGCGCTCGGAAAAGTCCATATGCGCTCCACCCCGTCTCTCAGAAGTTTCCCCAACTTTGCCTTTGAAACGGTTAAACTTTGGGCTTGTCTTTGCACGCAGGAGCTGACTGGCTGAACTGTGTCAGTTAGCTGAGACTGTCGGAGTTCTCTAATGTTCAGTAATGGAATAAGAAACGCTATTTTATGTTCGTGTATCTCAATGCTAAAACTGAATACGTGTTACTGTCTTCTGGCAACAGCGGTTCGGAAAGATCCGTGAAGCTAAAAACTCAGATGGAGAGAGATGCTTTAAAATATTCCGCCACTGAAAAAAACCCTAAATGAACAAACAAAAGCATAAGGTTATTTCACACCTGCGGTTTTAGCTTTACCTGGACAAGGGAGACAACTCTGATTATTCGCAGGTCAACCCGCCACTCGTAGCCTGTCGAACTGGCTCTTCAGAGAGTGGGCCAATAGGCACACACATTTCTGTACCAGAAATCGTTAGCCAGGGTTCAACCAATTGGAGTCGTGGGCGGATCAGCAAAAACTGAAATGGCCCGTCTCGCTGTAAGTAAGTAAGCATGGTGCTTAAAGTCCACAGAAACCATAAGGCTTATTAGGGACGGGGAGAAGTGGGGCGAAAGGGGTATGGAGGTGGGAGGAGCGGGAGATTATATACCTGTCGCTACACTGTCACCACCAGAATGACTTCTGCATTAAGGTGGGCAGCGATGAGAGCCATTTTAATGTTTGATAGCTATGAGGGACAAACTCACAAGACAGTGTCCACAGACCACAACTTCTGAAGAGCCTGAAAGGAGAGCCAAAACGGATTCGAACCGAGGTCCAGCTTCTTACCAACCTAATGCCTTGCCACTAGGCCAAACCGGCTCACACCGTCTCGCTGAGCCCAGTCAGTTCCACATCAGTGTTAACCCAGTCAATGCCATAGGTGGCGCCAACACTGAGACATTATATTTGAACTGGGATTCAAAGGGCGATTATAAGTAACCTCTGCTGAAAGAATCAATGTGTCATACTCAGCAGGCAGGGGCTATATATAACTTTGGGGGGTGGGGGGGCAGGACTGAAGCTGGAATCAAACAGAGACACGAGACTGTGATGCCACAAATGACTGTTTTACTGCACGTGTAGATCGAGCCCTGGGGGAGAAGAGACCAGACTCCACTGCAGACTAGACGCCTGAAGGTGTCGTGCTTGTGCCATGCAAATCGCCCGTGAAGAATGCGTCCCTCCGGTCTGTTCCCGCCATTACCCAAGGGGAGCTCACTGCGCTGGCTTCAGCGGGGGGCCGCAACTCGTGCTAATTAACTGGCAGCCAACGAGAAACGCTAGGTCTACTAAAATTAGACGGATCAAAAGCTCGTCTTACCTGGCAAGCAGCGGAGTTTATGGCTCAGTCTGTGCCTCTGATTAACGCATCTACTGACTGACTGACTATTTCAGTCAGGTTGTGGGGTGGATGGGGGGGGGGTGAGGACTGAGGAAGTGCGGAGGATCGAGTCAGTCAAGTTAGCGAGCCGGGTGATCAGGATCTGGCAAATTGTATGAGATGTCACCGGATTTTTAGTTGGTAACAAGACAGCATCAGTTGGCGGAACCGCCTCCGTAAAGATTCCCGCGCCAGTGCCTGGGTTCGTCAAGTTAGGCGCGGATGCAGACTGGCTTCCGTTTCAGTTCAGAGCCGGTTTGGCCTCTTTTGGTAACACGCGGCCGCTAGGCAGTAAGTATAGATAGATCCAGGTGTGAATCCGCTTTGGTAACACGCGGCTCGGCGAGTAAGTAGACAGACCCAGGTGTGAATCCTCTTTGGTAACACGCGGCTCGGCGAGTCGTAAGCAGACAGACCCAGGTGTGATTTTGGTAACACGCGGCTCGGCGAGTAAGCACACAGACCCAGGTGTGAATCCGCTTCGGCTCTCCTAATTCGCTCTTGAAAACGTGTGGTTTTCGGACACTGTCTTGGAATAAACAGCCCCCTCCCCCGACCGCCCTCCCCCCTCGAGTTCTGCCATCCCTACCGCCTTCCGCCCCCCCCCCCCCTCCCCCCGCCACCCCACCCCCAACCTCCCACCTTCTCCCCCTTGAACACAGAATCATTTGAGTGGTAGTAGGATGGCGCTATTTATGTCTTGTGACTTTGCTCCTCACAACTGATTGATGAAACATTAAAATAGCTCTCTCATCGCTGCCCACCTTACCCGTCCCTAATAAGCCGTACGGTTTCTGTGGACGTTAAGCACCATGTTTACTTACTGCCCACCTTAGTACAGAAATCATAGTTCGGGTGTTCGTCGAACCTCAAAATAGTTCGGCGAACATAG
Organism: Alviniconcha marisindica; assembly: GCA_018857735.1. Lineage (NCBI taxonomy): Eukaryota > Metazoa > Mollusca > Gastropoda > Provannidae > Alviniconcha > Alviniconcha marisindica. Next base: position 729,749 of record JABMCL010003837.1, on the reverse strand, counting down.
TTGATTCTTAACTGGGCGAATTTTTGCTTCGCGAACCTAGTTCGGGATTTTCGTCGAACTGCGACGAAGCTATATTCGGGGTTCAAAAATCTTCTCTCAACATGTTCTGGGAATATTCGCCCAGTTCGGCGAACCTTGCCTCTGATTGGTTGAGAGCAAAGAAAGCTCTCCTGTGGATGAGAAATAAAAAATATAAAAAATGGATGACGGTGTCGATACTTCACTCGCTTCGGAGGCAGTCGACTCTATTTGTTGACTTGTGGGAGGCGCAGCCTTGTCTCTGGGATCCAGAATGATATAGTAGTTAGTTGAACTACCCTGTGAGGGATGATTAAAGTATATTGACTTGACTTGACTTGATTTGACTTGACTTGACTTAGCCTACATTTTGGATCATGCTGTCTGCTGCGCTTCTGCCGCAAGTTCGGGCCGAAGCTTGCATCTCATTATAAGCCACTTAAGAATGAAGAGTAGTTGGTCAAACTGTCCGAACCACGTTCGGCGAACTAAAAGTTCAATTAAAAACGAATTATAGTTCGTCGAACTGTCCGAAGTCTGTTCGGCGGACAAACAGTTCGGGCTAAGCGGTAAGGTGTTACTGCAAGGTGAGTAAGAGGACATCGGTTCGACCCCCGTCTTGTGACTCTGTCCATCACTTCCTACTGAAACATTAAAATGGCTCTCATCGCTGCCCATCTTAATGCAGGAATCATTCTGGTGGTGACAGCGTAGCGATAGGTATATAATCTTCCTCTTTCCCCACCTCCATACCCCCTTCCACACCTTCTCCCCATCCCTAATAAGCTTTATGGTTTCTGTGGACGTTAAGCACCATGTTTACTTACCCACGCTTATCTGCTCGTGTCCGTGGACACAGTCTGACAGCGACTTTGTTCTTTCAGACTGAATGGATTTTTTTTTAAATGACTCACACAGCTGCCCATCTTAATGCAGGGGGTCATTCCGGTAGTGACAGTTTAAGATCGGATACATGGTGCTTAACGTCCACAGAAACCATACGGCTTATTAGTGACGTGGCAAGGGTGATGTGGGGGGGGGGGGGGGGGGGCGGTGATGGGAAGTAGATCAACAGGTCGTCCGCGCGCTCCGACCCGCAAAGACCGAAGAGACCGTCAGCCACCGCCAGAACAACAACGTTAAGGAGATGGGGACCTCGCCAGTGCCAAGCAACTGGTGTACTCCGTTAATTGCTGTTTCAACAGCTGTTCGGAGCAAAATCACAAAGACAATGTCCGAAAAGCAACTGTTGAGGAACAACTGAAGCAATGGATTGTTCAGCTCTCTATGAGAGCTATCTCCACTTCCCTGCTCTTGATGTGTGCTGGGCTCTCTTGAGAGTCCAGCTCCACCTCCCTCCTCTTGATCTGTGCTGGGCTCTCTTGAGGGTCCAGCTCCACCTCCCTGCTCTTGATGTGTGCTGGGCTCTCTTGAGGGTCCAGCTCCACCTCCCTCCTCTTGATGTGTGCTGGGCTCTCTTGAGGGTCCAGCTCCACCTCCCTCCTCTTGATTGTGCTGGGCTCTCTTGAGGGTCCAGCTCCACCTCCCTCCTCTTGATGTGTGCTGGGCTCTCTTGAGGGTCCAGCTCCACCTCCCTCCTCTTGATCTCGCCTCATGACAGTTTAGCGTGGGGCACGTCGGGCCACTCACCCTGTCCTACTGGGATCTTGGTCCCCGCCAGTACCTCCCCCGGGGACAACTCGGTGTTAAACAAGTCTAAGGAAAGAACAAACGGGATGGCAACAGGGCAGGATTCAATCGGGGTGGGGTGGGGGGGGGGGGGGGGGGGGGGCATACTTACACCGTGCATGATTTTGCTGTTTCTCGCTTCTTCCGGGGTGGTGATAGGAACCCAATTTTTCTGGAAAAAGAGACTAGAAAAACTTATGAAGCTCCATGCCCCGGATCTACACTATTCACGATTTTACTACTGAATGGGTCGTTAATTAAGAGAAGACTTTAGCGGGGAGCGGGGAGCGGGGATACTTCAGTGGTTAGAGCACCAGACTCGTGATCGAAAGGTCGCGTGTTCGAGTCCCGGCCGGCGCGGCGGGAAAATTTTATGCTCCAGGGTCAACTTTCAGTCTGTGCTGACTCTTATTTCGGGATCCGTTCCACACCCGTGTTACCGCAGTAGCACATAAAAGATCCCGGTCGGTTGGTTACAGCTAAACACGCATGCACCCTGCATACGTGGCTTTGCATGAAGTGACGTGACATGGTGCTTAGTTGTATGGTGTACACAGAACGCACCGAGACGGCAGCAGTTTCACGTGGCACCAGCCATATAGCAACCAAACAGTGTTGTAAGTACACCATTTCGGTGATATTCAAAACGCACTTTAAAAAGGGACAGCTACCCATTTAGAATCACATTGTCCCTAATATGCTTTTAGCATCTGAGGACATTAAGCAAAAACTCAACAACAAATTTAGAATCACGTGCAACAAGACCGCACTGAGTCTGCTCGAGAGCGGAGAACAGCGCTATGTAAAAGCCATCAACAACAACTTTATTTCCTGTAGAAGGAAATTTGCTTTGAAACATATTAATGTTTACCTGCCCATGCATATTGCGTTGCGCCTTTTGGTTGTGGAGTTGCTTATGGAAGAATGCAATTTTGATACCTCCCTGCCTCCGACCCTTACTGGTTGACTGGGCGTCAAAACAAACCAAAAACAAAATACATATAAAAAAAAAAAACTGTTGAAAAAAAAAGTTACTGCCTCTGACCCTCACCTGTACCCTTAGCTGTGCCAACGTCACCGGGTTGTGCGTTGTTTGAGTTACTCGGGAAGCCGAGTTTAGCCGACTGAATTCTCGGAGCTTTCCGTGTAAACTCGGCTGTTCTGTGCTGTTGGGTAAAAAAAAACGAACACTATTCTATGTTCGTTTTCCTCCACACCGCTATACGGACGAGGCTGAACTACGTGGTATGGCTTTATTTTGTGCACCTAATGCCTAGCCTAATGCCTAGCCTACGACAACAGCTTGGGGGGATTTGTGCCGCTAGATTGGGGGGAATGATACTTCCCACAACAACAACAAAAACAGAACAACCAACAACAACAAAGTTAAAAACGGGACGTAAATAAAAAATAAGGAAGAGAGCCGAGAGAGATGGAGGACCCCTCATCCCCCCCCCAACCCCGCCCCCCCCCCCCCCCCCCAAGCCCCCACCCCACCCCCCCCAAAAAAATTGCTGCAGAAAAGTCAGCTGCTAATTCCTGTATGAAAAAATGTGATGCGGATGTGTTTATCTGGTTGATATGCCACGCATGACTTGAGTCTCCGTGTTGTGCAATCGGCTAGATGTGGGAGGTCTGGAGCGCAGTGGTGTTTTGCCAGACGCAACTGCACGTGCAACACACAAGATAACGACTCCGCGATTTTGTCACGCCTCGCTGAATGTGCACCGGAGCGTGTCGCACCAGCATATGGCTCTGCTACTTCTGTAATTTCGTACACAGGGGACTAACTGCAGAAACAAGTTTGTATGAATATCACTAAAAACTTGAAAACTGTGTGTGTGTGTGTGTGTGTGTGTGTGTGTGTGTGTGTGTGTGTGTGTGTGTGCTGTCGAATGAAAACACAGCTGATTCCATCGTCCAGAGATGAACCAACGAGGCTGACTGGAGGTTGGAATCCAAGAAGGAGCTACTCATTTCACATTGAAAGCTTCTCGGCCCCGCCCCCCCCCCCCCCCCCCCCCCCCCCCCCCCACACCCACCCGCCAGACCCCCGGCCCCCTACCCCTTCCCCACACTCCCCGATCCCACTTCCCGCCAAACCCCTCCCCTTCTTCTTTCTAAAACAGTTTAACAAGGGGGAGAGGGGGGAGGGGGGCGGTCAGCCTTCAAACATAAGCATTACCAAAGTGCCCTCCTTCGCCGAAACCGGCCTAGAATGAAATAAATGTCATCAAATGGCAAGTAACTCTTTATTCTCTGCTCATAACACGGCTCGCGTTACGTCTGAAGAGAACTGGGAATAAAACAAAGATTAATGAACTAGAAAGGCGGAAATGTGAAGGGCGGAATTTCTGTCAATGAGTCGGAGTCGGTGGAGCACGCGAAACCGTATTTGATAGGTCGGGATTCTCTACATCTGGGGTTGCTCGTGGTTGAATGCTCCACGCAACGGACATAAAAAATTTAAGATTGTTTATTTCCATCCTTATGTACAGTGCACCTAAGAGACTCATTTCTGTGTATACTCTCTCTCTCTCTCTCTCTCTCTCTCTCTCTCTCTCTCTCTCTCTCTCTCTCTCTCTCTCTCTCCATGCACACACGCGCATACGCGCACGCACGCGCACACACACACACACACACACAAACAGGCGCGCGCGCAGGCACAAACAGGCGCACGCGCGCACATGCACACACGCGCACGCGCATGACACGCACACGCACGCGCTGAAATATTAATATAATCATTATTACAATTTCTTTTTATGTTCGCTTTGTTGTCGATAAAGTTGATATTTGTGACGTCATTTATGTCAGATTCGGGCCGTATAAGATATGTATTTTTACTTGTTGCACGGCCCAACTGTTCTGTAGTTAATGTATTGTTATATATATATATACGAAATAAGTTTTGTTTAAACCAAAAAAAAAATCCACTATCAGAGGTGATGTACGGCAGTGGCGCGCAGAAGATAATCGGCCAATGCGGAACTTTCTGAACATATGATAATAACAATTAATAACTTTTATGGAGCGCACTTC
>JABMCL010003837.1:707500-720000 GCA_018857735.1 Alviniconcha marisindica | reverse complement strand
GTCTTACCTTCAGGCTCTGATAACTCCTCGTGTTTATTTCGGCACACCTGCTTGCCTGGTTGGAGGCGCGGGCCCACGACATCTTGCACACATCTACAGGCGCTCGAACAGAGCCCAGGAGCTGTGTGAAAGTCGAGGTGGCCGTCCTGGGCTCCCCGTCACTAGTAAACCTAATGGTTTCTGTGGACGTAAAGCAACACTGAACGGCGCTCGATGCTAATTTAAAAAAAAAAAAAAAAACCAAGTAAGAAAATGTAACGAGTTATAAGGGTATCTGTCTAGAAACGAATATTTAAAAGAGATAGCCTTTCAAAACATGTTTGATCCAAGGAGGCAGGCCGTTCTCCAGCAGGTCAAAAATATTGAGACTAAAAAACTGAAACAAACAAAAAACAAGAATCAACAAACAAGGGAGTTAATTAGCGATCGAAATACCTAACACAAGTACAACAACAAAGACCTGAGTCGCCTACGGTAAAAACAAGCAACAAAAACTCACAATCGACAAAAAACTAAATTTGAAAATGCTCTGTTGGTTTTTAATTTCAAGTTATAATAGTAGATGATTGTGTACAACACAGCAATGATAACTACCATATGCAGTTAGCTTGATATAGCAACAAGAACAACAACAAAAAGTTCACAGTTGAAGTTAAACCACTCAAACAGTATAGGTATGTGGACAGAAATTCAAAACTTTCGGAAAGTTTAAATGTAGGCTCTACCAGGCTGGTGTAACTTTAGCTGTGCCGGCGACAAGATGTGATGTCACGAAAATGCTTAGCATGCTTCAAAAATAACGATCGTCATCAGTCATTTGGTTTAATGGCGCACACCTGTCAAAGGCCGCCAGACCGACAGTGTCAACTGTCGATGTCTTCATTTCCATTTCAGCGAGGTGGATTAAGGTGCCCGTATGCTTTTCAACTGGCTTACGGCTCCAGTGACGCGATACAGTGTACACGCAACTTCTACTCTTACAGTCAGGGTCGCAGCAGACATGTCAGAACTTACTGGGTAAAAAAATCAAATGAAGATCTTATAGGTTCTGCGTCGAATTCCAGGCGGGATTACCATTTCTAGCATGTTACGAAACAGGTCACCCATGATGCTTCCACCCTCCCCTACCCCTTAGTCATCCCTCCACGCTCCCTTCTTCTGAAACACTAGACTCGGTATGGTTTTATGTTCTCTGGCTGATTCGGCTATTAAAAAGTCTCACTAGAAACGTGAAACCAATTCCGGACGCAATACGAGAGGACACAAGAATACCAAGGCGACGGATTTCAGTGCAACTGGATTAGAAAGGTCGAGTTAGAGTGTAGCCTGGTTCAGGGTGATCTTCACTGATGGCTGATTCAGTGCAAAGGCGTTGTCCATTAAAGAACGGGACATGTCGAATCTCCAAACATGTTCAGTGCGGGCTGGTTGTTGATAGCATACGTGTGTGTGTGTGTGTGTGTGTGTGTGTGTGTGTGTGTGTGTGTGTGTGTGTGTGTGTGTGTGTGTGTGTGTGTGTAACTCATTGAGAACTGATATCTATATTAGTGTATATACTGAAGATATACTGTGGCATCGTTTAATACGTAACACCACATCTGGGTAACAGCACCAGCTGATACGGATCCGTTAAGCTAAAACTGGTGACGATGATGTGAGGCTTAATGTCCTCAGATGTCGGGCTGACATATTAGGGACAAAGCTAAAAATTTAACTGGAAAAAGAAGACACTTTAAATACTTCCATATTCAGAGGAAATGTGCGAGTAGGCCTACTCAATACGTATACGGCTTTGCCTTCCACAGTAGTTTAGAAATAAACACTAATAAGTAAGTAAACATGGTGTTTAACGTCCACAGAAACCACAAGGCTTATTAGGGACGGGGACAACCCGGGGGTTGGGGAAGTGAAGGGTGACGTCGTGAAGGGTGACGTCCGTTGACGACACCGAAGCACGCGCTGTCTCCTAATCCCCCACCGACCGGGCTCGGTGGAGGAAGAGCTGTGTTCAGATCCCTGAACACCTTCAATCCGCCGACTTGATGTCGAGCGCCAGAGTTCAAGAGCTGTATGAAAGTGGAGGTGGACGTCCTAATAAACCTACGGTTTCTGTGGACGTCAAGCAACACTTCAGCCAGTGTCGAGCGTGACCAACGCTCCAACGCCGCATGGGCCCCACTCCCTTTTGTATAAACAAACAAAACCCTATAATGTTCTCAATCTATGTATCGTAACTCTGTGACCCACATAGTATGATTATCCAAATGCCTGTTTAACTGTAAGTAGATGTATATATAAACAACGGAGTTTTAACAACAGCAGGCTCGTCGTTGTCGCCCAGAACATGTCACGCACGTTGAAGTGCGGGCTGTTGAAGCAGGAATGTCGACCGACTGCGTCTCTCCCTGGCCGAGTGACCGAATGTAAAACCCAAAACCAGCAATTAAAGGTATGCCTTAAATGAAAGCTGGACGGATGACAAATTAGCCACGTAAAACGATGCCTTCGTTGCAGGTCCACTTACAGTTGTGAGAAGGTAGTCGTCGTTTTTATCCGCAGTAAAATGCATATCTAATGACCACACATTTTTACCAGTAGTACTACTCTGCCTTGCTGCCACCCACCCGGACATGGATACACGTACTGAAGCTGAAGCGACTGCCCCCCCCCCCCCCCCCCCCCACCCCCATCCCATTCTTCATGGTACTTAACGTCCACAGAAACCGTAAGGCTTAGCTCAGATTTCAGGAGCTGTGTGAAAGTCGAGGTGGTTGTCCTGGGCTTTCCGTCCTAATGAGCCTTACGGTTTCTGTGGACGTAAAGCAACATTGAACCGTGCTTTGGCATTGGTCATAGTTTGTCCCTAATATGTCAACCGACATGTCCGAGGACATGAAGTTCTACATCATCATCATAAGGCTTATTAGGGAAGCGACTCACCACCACCCCCCCCCCCCCCCCCCCCCCTCCACCCATCCCATCCTTCATGGTACTTAACGTCCACAGAAAACACAAGGTTTACTAGGGACGGGGAGAATGGAGGGGGGGGGAAGGGGGGTGGAGGTGGGGAAGAGGGAGATTGTATACCTATCGCTACACTGTCGCCACCAGAATGACTCCTGCATTAAGATAGGCAGCGATGAGAGCCATTTTAATGTTTCACTGATTGTGAGGGACAAAGTCACAAAGACAGTGTCCACAGATCAGACCACAAGTTTTGAAGAGAAAGGAGAGCCGAAGCGGATTCCAAACGCTGTCCCTCAGCTTACCATCCTAACGCCTTACCGCTGGGCCAAACCGGCTCTCTAACCACCACTACCTCTTTCCTCGTGCCCTTTACACACTTTACTTCACAAAATGCGTCACTGGAACGTCGGAGGAGAACTTTAAGGACACGACACGCCAGTGCCGGGGGTGGGGGGGGGGGGGGGGGGGGGGGGGGGGTAGAGCAGATTACAAGCATGGTGAACGCATTACTGGAATGAGTGACAAGACAAGACTGATACTGGGACAATCAGTCAGTTACCTTGGCCTCATGCTGATCCCCGTAGGCTCATAATATTATGTATTAATCGGTCTGTCTAGCTATGCAAATACACATTTTACGACGGGTCATCCAGGATGCCTTTGCCTTGTCGTGTGGCCTGGTCCCAAAAGGTGTCCTTGGATCGACGATGATGCACAGGTATACATTAGTATACTGTAGTTCTTTGCCATAGATATACACTGATGCACAGGTATACAATTAGTATGCTGTAGTTCTTTACCATAGACATACACTGATGCACAGGTATACAGTTAGTATATGTAGTTCTTTACCATAGACATACACTGATGCACAGGTATACAATTAGTATGCTGTAGTTCTTTAAAATAAACATACACTGATGCACAGGTATACAGTTAGTATGCTGTAGTTCTTTACCATAGACATACACTGATGCACAGGTATAGTTAGTATACTGTAATTCTTTACCATAGACATACACTGATGCATAGGTATACAGTTAGTATACTGTAGTTCTTTACCATAGACATACTGATGCACAGGTATACAATTAGTATACTGTAGTTCTTTGCCATAGACATAAATGATGCACAGGTATACAATTAATATACTGTAGTTCTTTACCATAGACATACACTGATGCACAGGTATACAGTTAGTATACTGTAGTTCTTTACCATAGACATACCCGATGCACAGGTATGCAGTTAGTATACTGTAGTTCTTTACCATAGATATACACTGATGCACAGGTATCAGTTAGTATACTGTAGTTCTTTACCATAGATATACACTGATGCACAGGTATACAATTAGTATACTGTAGTTCTTTACCATAGACATACTGATGCACAGGTATGCAGTTAGTATACTGTAGTTCTTTACCGTAGACATACACTGATACACAGGTATACAGTTAGTATACTGTAGTTCTTTACCATAGACATACACTGATGCACAGGTATACAATTAGTATGCTGTAGTTCTTTACCATAGACATACACTGATGCACAAGTATTTAGTATGCTGTAGTTCTTTACCATAGACATACACTGATGCACAGGTATACAACTAGTATACTGTAGTTCTTTACCATAGACATACACTGATGCACAGGTATACAATTAGTATGCTGTAGTTCTTTACCATAGACATACACTGATGCACAAGTATGTTAGTATGCTGTAGTTCTTTACCATAGACATACACTGATGCACAGGTATACAACTAGTATACTGTAGTTCTTTACCATAGACATACACTGATGTAAGGATATACGATTAGTATGCTGTAGTTCTTTACCATAGACATACACTGATGCACAGGTATACAGTTAGTATACTGTAGTTCTTTACCATAGACATACACTGATGCACAGGTATACAATTAGTATGCTGTAGTTCTTTACCATAGACATACACTGATGCACAGGTATACAGTTAGCAAACTGTAGTTCTTTACCATAGATACACACCGATGCACAGGTATAGTTAGTATACTGTAGTTCTTTAGCATAGACATATCTGTGTACTATATCAATTACAGTTAAGCCATTCAGTATCATGACCTTCAGACTTCTTTACATTAGTGTGGTGACCCTTTTTTGTGGAGATTAATACAGTGTGCACATAATGTGAGTTGGAACATCACTGAAAACAAGCGTGGATGCTGAGTCCGACGAAGAACTGGACACCAGCTGGATGGTCCGGCTCCACCGGGTAGGTTTCATGCACCCTCCGAGTCTTCCGGGGGTAGGAGTGGGTGAGGGAGGGGGGAGGGGTTGTATGCTGTATGCTCCTGTGACTACAGACTCCATGCGTGGGGTTTCTGTGCCAAAGGGTTTAATATACACCATGCTGGAAAAAGAACACAAGAAAGACAGTATTACTACATTAAAATCCCAGTGACAGTCGGCATGAAATCCGAACCGCATGACGGTGCGCATGTTTGCATGATTTCTAATCCACCCGTATTGTGCGCCTGTGTAGCTTCACACTTAGGGTGGTCCCAGGGGCTTTGCTGGCCTTTTCGGAGTCGTGACGTGCGCCACCCGACCCCTCGCCACCCGGCAGCCTTCGCCCTAGTCCGGGTAACGGACACCCCCTTCCCCCCCACCCCTCCCCCTCCCTTTTTTTTTTCTTTTTTTTTTCTTTTCTTTTTTTTCTTTTTCGCGTAAGGTCCCATCCGGTGATTCACTGAGTTTTATGGTTTCGCCTCTGTTGTCTGGTCCTGTCTCGCTGTTTGTCGTTAAAGCGTTTAAAGGCAATTTGGCACGAGATCCGGAGGTGTTTCGGGACGGGGGGGCCTTGTAATAAAACAATTTGTCAACAATAAAAGCTGTGGGGTTTTGGTGGAGAGGGGGAAGCCGACGACTGCACCGCCCATGCAGGCACGCTTTTCTTTCTTTCCTCCCGTGTGTCCAAATGTTGTGTGTCCTATCAGAGTGCTCACACCCCTTCTGTCTGAACTACAAGCTATGCATCCGTATATTAGCATGAAACATAGTTCAGGAGCTGTGTGAGAGTCGAGGTGGCCGTCCTGGGCTGTCCGTCCTAACGAGCCTTCTGGCTTCCGTGGACGTAAAGATTTATTGCACCATGCTTCGGCATTGGTCACAGCTTGTCCCTAATATGTCAGCCGACATCTGAGGACATTAAGCATCACTTCATCATCATTAGCATGAAACAAAACTATCAAGTTCCAGAGTTCAAGAGCTGTGTGAAAGTCGAGGTGGCCGTCCTGGGCTTTCCATCCTAATGAGCCCTACGGTTTCTGTGGACGTAAAGCAACACTGAGCCATGATTAGGTCACAGTTTGTCCCTAATATGTCAACCGACATCCGAGGACATGAAGCTCTACATCATCATCATATCAAGTTGTTTCAGACCCATTGTTGTCAATAGTCAACAACTAACAGCGCTGTAAGTACACAGTTTCGGTGGCTATTCAAAACACTCTATAAAAAGTCACTCATTCGGAACCACATTCGACAAAAGCGCATTCAGTCTGCTCGACAGCAGAGCATAGTGCTACACAAAAGCGATCAATAATTAAATGATGTGCACCCACAACCACATATTCCTCTCAGCCCATGGACCAGACTCCTATGCCAATCATACCCCGTTACCTCCCCACCCCAACTCTCCCCCTTTTCTGTTGACCTGCCTGAGTATCGATGCGTACGTGCTGCACATATGCCTGGTTGCATGCATGCATGCGTGTGTGTGTGTGTGTGTGTGTGTGTGTGTGTGTGTGTGTGTGTGTGTGTGTGTGTGTGTGTGTGTGTGTGTGTGTGTGTGTGTGTGTGTGTGTGTGTGTGAGTGTTGGGTGTGTGTGTGTGTGTGTGTGTGTGTGTGTGTGTGTGTGTGTGTGTGTGTGTGTGTGTGTGTGTGTGTGTTGGGAAGTAAGCGGATGTATAACTGCTCAGCATAGGAACATACCTGTGCATAGGAAAGGCAACCCGGAATTTCAATCTTGCAAAGGGTCAAGTGATAAAGTTCCCAAGTGCAGCGAAAACAAAACTGAAACTAACACTACATAAACGCTATACTAGCGTGTGGAAGAAATTGCATGGTTTAATGTGTTCTCTCTTCTAAAACTGGAGATAAATTTCCATTTCATTTCATTTTCAAACCATTGTTTTTTAGTGGGACATTTTTAAGCCAACTTGATGTTTTTCTTTGAATTTCTGTTATATAATTATATAACCTGCACGTGATAATTTGATATAAAAAAAATATACTGTAATTTATGTTTTGTTTGTTTCTGTCTTTTTAAGCCAGTTCTGTTATTCTTTAAATGAAGTTATTGACAAATACTGACTCAGTTTGACATCAATGTCATTATAATCGCCAGACTGAAAGAATTCTCTTACTGAAGTAGTCATCGTACCTTTTAGCCTATATGACAACGATCTTGGTGACGATTTGCAGAGCACGAATGCATAGTTCTGTCCATCTGCAACAACTGACTGATTAGAAGTTGCCGCGCCTTTTCCTGCCTTCCGTTACCTCGCATGCGCACATGCGCCGCACCGGAAAACACAGTTACTTCCGGCGAAAGCCTATACTGGAATAAACCGGAACCCGTGAATGAACTCACTCAGAATATGTGTCTGGGTCATATTTTGTTCTGTGTGCGTCTCTCTCTCTCTCTCTCTCTCTCTCTCTCTCTCTCTCTCTCTCTCTCTCTCTCTCTCTCTCTCTCTCTCTCTGCGTCACTGAGTGTGCCTGTCTGTCTGTCTGTCTGTCTGTCAGTCTGCGTATGTCTGTGTGTGTGTGTGTGTGTGTCTGTCTGTCAGTCGGTCCGTTCGTTTTTGTTGTTGTTGTTTTGTCTGTTTGTTCCACGCTAAAACTACACAGAGAACTAAGCCATAAAAATAAAAAAAACTTAAAAAAATAACAACAGCAGCAAAAGCTCCGTCAGTAGACCTAAGCTGATCTGACATGCAGCTTAGCAGATATCGCAGGTTCGATCTATTAAAAACAAAAGCAAAACTCTCAGTACTGAGTTTGATTCCCGCGTGCAGCCTAGAAGAAATCAGTGGTTCTATTTAACCAACAACAACAAAAACGGGGTTGGTGTGGGGGGGGGGGGGTCACCCTAACGCCGCCAGTCTGTCGTGGAAAACCAAAACTGATATGTTTGAAACCGCAACCTCCGTTCATTAACTAGCCTGTTTCAAGTTCATATTTCAGCCAATCAAAAGCAGGTGAGCGAGTTTCTTCCAATGCGGCGGACAGGCCGTGTGGCCGGTTCGAGTCGGGCTGGTTCACGTTTTGCACGTGCTGGCTACCCTCGGACGGCCGTCACTTCCCTTCTGAGTCCACTCCACAAGTTCGCCGCAGCGGCAGCAGTCCCGTCCAATGTCTCATCACCTGCTGGACGCGTCATTCCATTCACTGACCTAGCAAGGCGGCATGGACACCGTCGTGGGACACTTTAGTTCCTCGCCGACTTGAACCCGCTTGTGTGTGTGTGTGTGTGTGTGTGTGTGTGTGTGTGTGTACCTGTGTTTGTGTGTGTGTGTGTGTGTGTGTGTGTGTGTGTGTGTGTTGTAGGAAATCAGTGGGAAAAACGACGGGTTTTGTTATTGTTGTTTATTTCGATTTGCATTCCACTGACTTCGAGTTTACGACTGCACTAACGTACTTTTCTTGTTCAGTTTTCCACGGTGACTCTCTCTCTCTCTCTCTGGTGGTTGGGTGGGTGCGTGCGTGTCTCAGTGTCAGTGTGTATGCAGAAGACTTTTTTTTCTTTTTTCGGAGGAGGGAGTGGCGACAGAAATCCGCACCTTGTAATCTTAATGCACGGCCACAAATTTACAGGTTTTCAAAAACTGAATGATAAATGTTTTCACGAAGTTAAATCAACAAGATAAGTGGGAAGTTGCGATGGGTGGAGGGGAGAGAGGAGGGCTGGGTGGGCGCAGAACAGAAACGTGTGGCATGGATGGGGGGATTGGTGGCGAGGGGGGCGGGGGAGCGGGGCGGGGGTGTTGGGGGGCGGCAGAAGAGAAACGGCTGGGGGACATCTGTGCACAACAAACAAACATCGTCAGAAGTTCCCTCCCTTGTGGAAGAAATCTTCATGAACTCGTTATCTTACCACCCCACCCCCCGCCGCTAGCCCCACCCCCGCCTTCCCCAGCCCCCACACATGGCTAATAAGTTGGGTAGCAGACGACCATTTGGTCAGCGCACTCAAAGATGGGAAAACCAAATCCGGGGCCTGTCAGGTGGAAGATGTTTTTGCAGTTGCCGGCAGGATGAGTGGGGAGTGGAGGGATGGGGGTGGGAGGGGGAAAGGAGAAGAGAGATTCGAACCTCATTCATCTGGTGGCGATAAGTGATCTGCCGCAGGCACCGCGCATGGTTTTCTGGCTTTGCTTTTGCCAAGAACTTTGCCAGTGAACCTCAGCCCCAGACCGCGCGTTCAGAGGCGAGGGATGATACACCTCAATCATTTCGGTGCTACGTTATCGGTGTCTGATCACAAGAGATGGATGTTGAAATCTTGCAGGTGGCTGGCCGTCGATCTGGTCGATGAATCACTGAGACTGAAACATGCCGGCTGCATGCACCAGAGGTCAGGCCCACTCCCGCTGCATCGTCCATTGCCGTTCTGACATGCACAGCGTAGCCTGGGTAACTGCTCTACTGCGCATTCTGCGTGGTTCAAGTTCAGTGTTGCTTTACGTCCACAGAGACCGTAGGGACTGTTAGAGACGGGGAGTCCCGGACGGCGACGTCCACTTTCACACAGTTCAATGTAGCTTTACGTCCGGCACAGCGACCGTAGGAGACGGGGAGCCCAGGACGGCCACCTACATTTTCACACAGTTCAGTGTTGCTTTACGTCCACAGAGACCGTAGGGACTGTTTGGGACGGGGAGCCCAGGACGGCCACCTCCATTTCCACACAGCTCCTGAGCTCTGATTTGACATGGTTAATTTAACCCATTCTCGTGTCCCCAGAGACTGGACACTCTCATTCCAAGCTAAAGCGAAGACCGTTGATGGTCTTTGGTTTTATGTTTCCACACTGGTGGCACTGCAGCACTTATATTTCAATAGCACGAAATCGTTTTAGAATCGTCTTAGAATAAATAGACCAGAGTACTCTGAATGTTTTCAGCGATAAGTATAATGATGCTCTCTCTCTCTCTCTCTCTCTCTCTCTCTCTCTCTCTCTCTCTCTCTCTCTCTCTCACACACACACACACACACACACACACACACACACACACACACACACACACACACAAGACGTTAAAATCCAGTTACCACTTCTCGTCCCGTGTGATTGACGGGACGTTAAAATCCAAGAACTCTCTCTCTCTCTCTCTCTCTCTCTCTCTCTCTCTCTCTCTCTCTCTCTCTCTCTCTCTCTCTCTCTCTCCTCACACGCACGACAACAACAATAAAAAAAGAAGAAGAAAAAAAGAGGCGGCCCTAAAAGTTACCAAATATTTATCCAAGTCTTTCCGAATGTATTTTGAACTCATCCCGTGAAAACACCTTTCCGCCATGGCGAGACACCTCGCCGCGACAGGGGTAGCAACTCCAAGAGACCAGTGTGTGCGATTACCGTTCGTTGGAGCTAATCTGCCGAGATTAATGGTAGGCCGTTGGAAACGAAAATATTGATGCAAGATGGGGAGGAAAAACAGGCTTCTCTGCTCGCAGACCCGGCTGCTTTTCATTGCAGAAAATCAGGGGGTGGGAGTGGGGGGGGCGGGGGGGCAATGGAGAAAATACACGGTGGTAGGCGCTGGTAGGTGAGCATACTTCTTCTCCGTGGCATCTAGACTCTAATGAGAGGATTTTGATCGACTCGTGTCCGTGCAGCGGGAAGTGAAAGCAGGCCGCTCAGAAATGATGGGAAAGTCACCGTTGTGGAATGAAAATTGGGTAAGCTTTGGTGGTGTAGCAGAATAGGGCAGGTGGTTAGATCATCACACACACACACACACACACACACACACACACACACACACAACACACACACACACACACACACACACACACACATCTTTCCCGAAATCTCACCTCTTCAAGCTATCCTATTATTGTGTGGTGTGATAGTTTGTGTAGTGTTGTGTGTGTGTGGTGTTGTTGTGTATTTTGCATGGTGTGTGAATTTTTTGTTGTGTATGGTGTGTGTGTGTGTGTGTGGTGTGTGTGTGTGTGTGTGTGTGTGTGTGTGTGTGTGTGCTCGAGTGAGTCTGCTCCAGAGCAGAGAATAGCGCTATATAAAAGCAATCAAAATAGCGCCTTAAATTTTTTTATTACAGTTTGTCCCTAATATGTCAACCCGACATCCGAGGACATGAAGCCCCACATCATCATCAGCTATATAAAAGCAATCAACAACAACAGCAGTGTGTGTCTATGTGTGTGTGTGTGTGTGTGTGTGTGTGTGTGTGTGTGTGTGTGTGTGTGTGTGTGTGCGTGCGTGCGTGCGTGCTTGTGTGTGTGTGTGTGGTGTGTGTGCGTGCGTGCGTGCGCGCGCGCTCGCGGAAATTTGTTTTGACTGTGTTTTGGGTCTTTGCTTTGTAATGGGATACGTGCTCCTGCTTGGAAAAATATAACACGAAAGACTACATGATTATTATTATTATTATTAACTCGTGATGAGGTAAACACAGTCAGTTAACCATCTGTATGTGTCACTTGTGGTGTTTGTAGCGCATGTGGTTTAAAGTATGCGCTATTATTATTGTCATTATCGTTTTACGTAAAAATTAGACAGTTATGTCTATTTCTGTGCTAAAATGGCATGGGCTCCTGTAAAGTCTCCACCCCCCCCCACAACCCCATCCCCCACCCCACCCACCCACACGCCACTCCCCTTTCTGTGTCAAACGCAAAGAGCAGTGCAGTCCTGGCCACAGGAAGTGCGCTCCACCGAGGCTATTTATTTGTATTATTCATTCATTCATTCGTTTTTTCATTCACTTGAGTTGGGCCAGTATGAGTTACCTGCGGCTTTAAAAAAAATCTTTTCATTTTTTATAAAAAAAAAACGTTTTTTGGGGTGTGTGGTGTGTGTGGTGGGGTGTGTGTGTGTGTGTGTGTGTGTGTGTGTGTGTGTGTGTGTGTGTGTGTGTGTGTGTGTGTGTGTGTGTGTGTGTGTGTGTGTGTGTGGGTGTGTGTGGTGTGTGTTGTGTGTGTGTGTGTGTGTGTGTGTGTGTGTGTGTGTGTGTGTGTGTGTGTGTGTGTGTGAGTGAGTGTGTGTGTGTGTGTGTGTGTGTGTGTTGTGTGTGTGTGTGTGTGTGTGTATGTGTGTGTGTGTGTGTGTGTGTGTGTGTGTGTGTGTGTGTGTGTGTTCTTTTGTTGTTGTTGCGTGTTTTTTGTTGTTGTTGTTCAGTGTTGTTGTTGTTGTTGTTTTGGGGGGGTCTTAAATTTTTACTCTTTTTTATAAACTTATATTTACACGCGTACCAGGTGAGAGTTACCATGGTCGATTCAGATCTTTCTTGTTGTATTTG
>JABMCL010003837.1:690000-695000 GCA_018857735.1 Alviniconcha marisindica | reverse complement strand
TAGTTGTTTCTTTGCAAGCTACCGAAGTTAGTTAGTTAGTTAGTTAGTTAGTTAGTTAGTTAGTTAGTTAGTTAGTTAGTTAGTTAGTTAGTTAGTTAGTTAGTTAGTTAGTTAGTTAGTTAGTGCTTTGAGCCCAGTCAACCACATAGGGTTATATCAGGGCTACTCAAGCTACCGAACAAAACATTGAGAGGCAGACAGACAGAAAGACAGACAGAGACAGAGACCAAGACAGAGAGACGAAGAGAGAGAGACAGCCAGACAGAGACAAAGAGAGACAGAGACAGACAGACAGAGACAGAGGAAGCCAGTAACGACGCCAGCCCTTCTCAGCTGTTACTCAGGGGGAATTATCGACTACCTCATCAGTAATAGCGATGTGCTGATAACAGCGACCCTCTCTGTCCAGAGATCGTTTGAAGTGCTTTGTTGACGCAGTTTGACTGAACTGACAAATAATTATTACATGCGATATTGCATGTGAACTTAAAATGGCTGACGGCATACAGACCAAACTCGATGCTTTTGGAGCTTCAAGCACTGTGTTATTGTACGCTGGTGCAAAAAGAAAGAAGTTATAAAGAAAGACTGGCGGAACAGAGGGGGAAAGGTAACAAGGACAGAAAGAAGAAAAAATGAAAAGAACTAGTGTAAGAAGCAAATAAAGAAAAGGAAAGAAAGTGGAAAACTGGTTGAAGAAAAAGAAAAGAAAAAAACAGAAAAAAAGAAGAAAAAAACTGAAAAAGCAACAACAAAGAACAAGGATAGAGAAAGATCAAGGAAAAGACCTAAATGAAAACTCAAAGAAAGAAAAGAAGAAAGAGAGAAAGACCATGTCAAAAAGGGAACCAAATCATGGCTTTGTATGTGCATCTTTAATGTGGGTTGGATCTTTTACGCATTTAGTTTTCATTGACCCCAATGTTTGCTGTTGTTGTAGTTGTTGCTGTCGTTGTGTGCAATATAACTAGTCTTTTTTGTGCTTGGCATGAATGTGTGAGTGGGTGAACTTGGCACCGTGTAACATTCCTGATGCAATAACATTGACACTTGGTAATAAAGTTGCAGTGTATTGTTATGGTTGCTTTCCACGTTAAATAAACCTAAGAAGAAATACATTAGACACACACCTGCCAAACCTAAGTTTCACCCATGTCAAAAACACTTTTTTTAAACACTCCACGTAAAACTGACGTTGCCTGCCATTACGTTGGTAATTTAATCGCGCTCTCAGTAACTACACCCCGTAAACTGTCTAACCAAAGATTTTCCCACACTAAAACGCCTGCAGAATAAAATCACACATGCAGAATAATATCATCGTATGACCCTTTTGCGCTGTGCAAGCAATGTAGGCGAAACTATCAGGGAAACTGGGGGCTATTTTCACCGATACTATCAAACATAATTGCGCACAACTATGCATAATTTGCTTGCCACTTCATACATAGGCGATAGGTTATGCTCTTACTGTAGGAATCTTCGAAAAGTTCAAGCCCTGAATTTTTTTATTTTTTTTTTAAAGTGCATGTAATTATGCATAATTTGAACGTCATTTCATACATACAATTTTGATATAATAAACTATTATCTTGCAGCAGAAACTGTCCGGACGATCATGTCGCAAAGTTAATGTTCCCCACCTGTTCGCTTACCTTGATATCGATGTTAGAAGGGGGGAAAAGACAACCGTAGACAATGAAACAGACATTTTTTAAACAACATATTTCACATACTTGAGCAAAAGATTGTTTTTTTGATTGAGTGGGTGGAGTTCGGCCAGGTTGAAGGGAAGAAGTTGGGGGGGGGGGGGGGGGGGGGATTTGAACCAAACGCAATCGCTTTCCAGTACTAGTGCTGTAGCTATAAGCTCCAGAGCATGTTACATTATGCAGCGTTGTCTGGTGGTTTGTCCCGGCAATACAGTCGGTCAGGTCATCGATGGAATGATTGACTGAGTGAGTGAGTGGGTGAGTGATGAACGAATCAAAGATTTCACTCAGTTTGATCGACTCTGTCTCCTAAATGTAAACCTCCACATTCGCCTCCCCCCAGTCCCCCCCCACAGTTGAATTCCTCAACGCAACCTTCCCCCCCCCCCACCCCCACCCCTTCAGTTTCGACTCTGCCTCCTCAACCCCCCCCCCCCCCCCACCTCTACCTCACCCCTCTCTCCCCAACCTCCATCCCCCCCCCCTCCCCCTTCCCCTGCGATGGCTCAATTTTTGAGCGCGGCATAAAATGTCAAGCAGCTGTAGGCGATTGACGAAGCGGTGGGACCCGTTGGTTCGTTCGTTCGTTCGTTCGTTCCGTCGCTCAGTCGTTTCGGTGGTGCGTGCGGGGCAATGCCCTAGCTGGCACCGTCCCTCCCGACCAGTCACAACGCAGGTGGCTAATTTGCCTCTGGCTTTCTGCTTGTGTGGGTAAAGAGATGGGGAGGGCGAGAGCGAGAGAGGGCGGAGATGAGAGATGATGAGGGCTGAGGGAAGATTGGAGGGTGGGAGGGGGAGGGGGGTTGGGGGGTTGGTGGGGCGCGCTACTCGGTACATCACTTCAGGAAGAGGTTTCATTTCAAGTTGGGTGGCGGTAGTTAGGGCGATTTTTTTTCCCCCTTTAAATTATTTTTCCCCCTTTAAATTTTTTTTTTTTTGAGACGGGAAGAGGGGGGGGGGGGAGGGAGGTGTCATGTTAGGTAGTTTTGTGCATCATCTCTCTCTCTCTCTCTCTCTCTCTCTCTCTCTCTCTCTCTCTCTCTCTCTCTCTCTCTCTGCAAGGCGACTGTGACTCACTCCCGGAAAAAGTCCAGCTGAATCCGTTTGAAATATATAGGCCTTGATGCCGAGGCGCGCAGAATGTCACAAAAACTATGCGTGTTGCACTGAAGCAGGGGGGGGGGGGGGGGGGAGTGGGGGGCGGGGGGGGGAGGCTAGTCACAGTCAGTAATTGGACTTTAACGTCCCGTCAACTGCACAGGGTCACCAACGAAGGGAGGTATGATTAGGACCACGGAATCAAGCAAGTCCTAATCAGACCAGGGGTTTACATGCACACATACTTGGCCGTGTCTGATGCAGTATCATTGTTGTTGTTTTGTTTTGTCTGTTTTACCGCGTGCGTGCGTGCGTGCGTGCGTGCGTGCGTGCGTGCGTGCGTGCGTGCGTGTGTGTGTGTGTGTGTGTGTGTGTGTGTGTGTGTGTGTGTGTGTGTGTGTGTGTGTGTGTGTGTGTGAGTGTGTGTGCGTGCGAGGGCGCGCGCGCGTTTGTGTGTGCGTATAGTGTGTATGGGGGGTGTTTTTGTCGTGACTGAGTGTGCGTGTGTGTCTGTGTGTGCGTGCGTGCGTGCGTGCGTGCGTGCGTGCGTGTGTGTGTGTGTGTGTGTGTGTGTGTGTGTGTGTGTGTGTGTGTGTGTGTGTGTGTGTGTGTGTGTGTGTGTGTGTGTGTGTGTGTGTGTGTGTGTGTGTGGTGTGTGTGTGTGTGTGTGTGTGTGTGTGTGTGTGTGTGTGTGTGTGTGTGTGTGTGTGTGTGTGTGTGTGTGTGTGTGTGTGTGTGTGTGTGTGTGTGTGTGTGTGTGTGTGTGTGTGTGTGTGTGTGTGTGTGTGTGTGTGTGTGTGTGTGTGTGTGTGTGTGTGTGTGTGTGTGTGTGTGTGGTGTGTGTGTGTGTGTGTGTGTGTGTGTGTGTGTTGTGTGTGTGTGTGTGTGTGTGTGTGTGTGTGTGTGTGTGTGTAAGGGGAGGGACTTTTATATGTTATGTTTGTTTGTTGTTGTTTTTGTTTTGTTTTTCCTCTTTGACACATATTGTATGTTTTATAGCTTCTATTGAGATATCTGACGGATGTTTAGTATCGCAGTGTTTATTGAAACACACCACTAACCGTAATACAGTTGTAGTCAATGCTTCTTGCTGTATCCGTTGACGGTTCAACTGGAGTAATAGTTGTTTTGTTATTTATTTATTTTTTAATGTGTTGGCTGAAGCTTGGAATTACTACTTAATTTGGCTGCTGCCGACAAAAAGTGAGAGACAAGACAATTTGTCTCTTGGTCTGCCACAGAATGTGATTGAAAGAACTATTCTTTTCTGGCCTGCAACGCTTCATACTTCTTTCTTCACTCTCTCTTTTTTTCTTCTCTTTTTTTGCCCCGGGGTCGGGAGGAGGGCGTGGGGAGTTGGTGTGGATGGGGGGGGTAGATTATTTCGTGCCGACTCAAATGCCGGCACGCACGCAGGCGTATTTGGACCATCTGTGTTTTCCAGTTTCCGCAAGACGCGTTCTGTGAAATCATCACGCTTCTTATCCACATGCTGAAAAATCAGACAGGCAGGAAAACACGTAACAGCAATACAAGCAATAATCACACTATATCTCACACTCACGCTTTCCACACCCTGTGCCAACAGCACCCCCCACCCAGCCACCACCCACCCCCACCCCCCGACCCCACCCCCACCCCCTTCTTTTTTCTTCAGTTTTTCTTTCTTCTTCTTCTTCTTCTTCTTCTCTCTCTCTCTCTCTCTCTCTCTCTCTCTCTCTCTCTCTCTCTCTCTCTCTCTCTTCTCTCTCTTTGTGCCACAACTCAGTGCACACACCCAACCCCACCCCACCCCACCCCCTTTTTCTTTCTCTCTCTCTCTCTCTCTCTCTCTCTCTCTCTCTCTCTCTCTCTTTTTTTTTTTTTTTAAACTTCTGAAAAGTTTGGCTAACAGACGGAGGCCATCTGTGGAACGCGCCATGTTTTCTGTCTCAATCCGCCAAGATCAAAAACACGGATCGGCTAAGGTCTCGGAAAGAGATGTCGTTAGCAGATTTAATGTCAGCCACAGCCCAGCAAGAGGTCATGGTAAAAGAATGTGGGAACTGTCACTGATCTATAGAGTGAATACCGTGAGTGGGAAGTGTGCACCTCAGGCCCAACCTGACCCGCCATAGCTGATGAAGATAGGCTGGCATATGAGGACCTATTATATGCTTCGTGAAGGATGTTCCGTCATGATTTTTGACG
>JABMCL010003837.1:682500-685000 GCA_018857735.1 Alviniconcha marisindica | reverse complement strand
GTCTCTCTGTCTCTCTCTCTCTCTCTCTCTCTCTCTCTCTCTCTCTCTCTCTCTCTCTCTCTCTCCTCTCTCTCCTCTCTCTCTCTCTCTCTCCTCTCTCTCTCTCTCTCTCTCTCTCTCTCTCTCTCTCTCTCTCTCTCTCTCTCACACACACACACACCAAACACAACACCATCACTACCCACTACCACCACTACCATCACCACCACCACCCACCAAACACGCACATGCACCCACACACACTCCATCCCTCTCTCACCAAGTCCCTCCCTCTCCTCCCCCCTCCACCTCCCACCCCCTTCCGCCACACGAAAACTGGAAAAATTCGCCGGTACCCTGGGTGCCTATCCCGTGCCCTTCGAAACACCTGAACTTTGCAGGTGTGATGCTAAAACCCAAACCATCGTCAAATCAATGATGACGTTTACAGACACACGAGGACCGTGACGTCAGGTGTTTGACTTCCGTGGGTGGGCAGCTTTGCGGGGCGCAGCGAGACCCGTCAGGAACCCTGTCACTTTCCGCACACCGTTCAGTGCCGTCCTCCTTCCGCTGACTGAATGACCGCAGAGTGCATTTGAACTCATTTCCCCCTGCACAGTTTCTTCATTCAGCTTTCACTGCCGCAAATGAATGTATAAACCTGAGTCTTCTCTGGGATCTTTCCTTTGTCTCTAGTGCTACGGGATTTGTTGTTGTTGGTGGTGGTGGTGGTGGTGGTGGTGTGTTTTTGTTGTTGTTGTTTTCTGTTGTTGTTTTTTCTTGCGCTGTTCGCTAAGTTGCCGATCGATACTGGTGACTCGTGTCTGTGAACAATCTGGGTCGTGCCAGCGTGACATATAGGACGCTATTCAAATACTAAGAGGGACACAGCCCTTGATTCTGCAGTTAGTAAGTTTTTGTTCAGTTCAGTTGAAGATGGTATCCATGCGCTCGGAAAAGCCCATAATTATGCGCTCCATTCTGACTCTCAGAAGTTTCCTAAACTTTGCCTTTAAAACAGTTCCAATGTTCGTCTGACTGACGATGGCCTTCTCTCGTCCTTTCAAGGAAGATCGCCTAGCTAAGTTCTTGGATTATAACATCTCGTCAATCGCACATGGTTATTTTAGAACGATTCCTTGGGGCAGAGAATCGTACCTCTACTATTTTGAGGATGAGCTTTCAATCATCTTCAGGCAGCATTCACTGCATGACTGTATTCTTTTTCGGTGTTACTTTACGTCCACAGAGACCATACGGACTATTAGGGACGTCCGCCTCTTCTTTCACACAGCTCCTGAGTTCTGAATTTCGGCTGAATGTTGCTTTACGTCAGCAGAGACCGTACGGAGTCTTTTTTTACACAGAATCCTGAGCTCTGAATTTCAGCTGTATCGTTAAATGTTGCTTTACGTCAGCAGAGACCGTACGGAGTATTTTTTTACACAGAATCCTGAGCTCTGAATTTCAGCTGTATCGTTAAATGTTGCTTTACGTCAGCAGAGACCGTACGGAGTCATTTTTACACAGAATCCTGAGCTCTGAATTTCAGCTGTATCGTTAAATGTTGCTTTACATCAGCAGAGACCGTACGGACTCTTTTTTTACACAGAGTCCTGAGCTCTGAATTTCAGCTGTTTCGTTAAATGTTGCTTTACGTCAGCAGAGACCGTACGGACTCTTTTTTTACACAGAGTCCTGAGCTCTGAATTTCAGCTGTATCGTTAAATGTTGCTTTACGTCAGCAGAGACCGTACGGAGTCTTTTTTTACACAGAGTCCTGAGCTCTGAATTTCAGCTGTATCGTTAAATGTTGCTTTACGTCAGCAGAGTTCGTACGGACTCTTTTTTAACACAGAGTCCTGAGTTCTGAATTTCAGCTGTATCGTTAAATGTTGCTTTACGTCAGCAGAGACCGTACGGAGTCTTTTTTAACACAGAGTCCTGAGCTCTGAATTTCAGCTGTATCGTTAAATGTTGCTTTACGTCCACAGAGACCTTACCGATTATCAGCGACGGGGAGCTCAGGACGGCCATCTCTTTTTTTACATAGCTCCTGAGCTCTGAATTTCGGCTTTATCGTTCACTGTTGCTTTACGTCAACAGAGACCGTTCGGGCTATCAAGGACGGGAAGCCCAGGACGGCCACCTATTCTTTCACATACCTCCTGAGTAAGTAAGTAAACATGGTGCTTAACGTCAGACCTCCTGAGCTCTGGATTTTGGCTTTATCGTTAAATGTTGTTTTACGTCCACAGAGACTGTTCGGACTATTAGGGACGGGGAGCCCAGGACGGCCGCCTCTTTTTTTACACAGCTCCTGACTCTGAATTTCGGCTTTATTGTTAAATGTTGCTTTACGCCCACAGAGACCGTCTGGACTATTAGGGACGGGGATCCCAGGACAACCACCTCTTTTTTTACACAGAGTCCTAAGCTCTGAATTTTGCCTTTATTACACAGAGACCTTACGGACTATTAAGGACGGGTCATGATTGTGTAATCCATACGCCAGTTA
>JABMCL010003837.1:665000-677500 GCA_018857735.1 Alviniconcha marisindica | reverse complement strand
AATATTTTGCTCTTTTTCAGTTTGTTGCTTATCGATGGGTACAGCGTGTGTTTTTTTTCTTTTCTTTTTCGTTTTTTTTTTTTTTGTGGGGGGGGGGGGGGGGTGGGTGTGGGAGGTGGGGGGGGCGGTGGGGGGTGGGGCGGTGGGGGGCTCGTCTCAGTGCGTAAAATGGGGTTCTCTCTCTCTCTCTCTCTCTCTCTCTCTCTCTCTCTCTCTCTCTCTCTCTCTCTCTCTCTCTCTCTCTCTCTCTCTCTCTCTCTCTCTCTCTCTCTCTCTCTCTCTCTTCTCTCTCTCATTGTTCGCATGTAACACCGGACCGTAATTATATCGTCTCATATGAGTTTTAAAGCAGGTTCAGTTTTGACAGTATAATACACATTAGCTTTTTGAAGATCGCGGGACATCATTATGCCGCACTAAACCCAATCTTCCCGGGTCCGGCCACGCCCAGACAGCTATGGACTTACAGCAACTGAGAAGTCCGGCAGCATGTAAGTCCATGCAAACAGCACAACCTGCGAGAGGCGTTGAAAGTGAAGCGCTAGACGATCTTCCTTGAAAGGACGAGAGAGGGCCATCGTCAGTCAGACGAACATTGGAACCGTGTTAAAGGCAGCGTTGGGGAAACTTCTGAGAGACGGGGTGGAGCGCACATGGGCTTTTCCGAGCGAATAGATACCATCTTGAACTAAACTGAACAACCTGCTCCAAATAATCACTGAATCAAAGATGCCCATCCTCTCCATTCACCTACGTCTTAGTGGTGTGTGTGTGTGTGTGTGTGTGTGTGTGTGTGTGTGTGTGTGTGTGTGTGTGTGTGTGTGTGTGTGTGTGTGTGTGTGTGTGTGTGTGTGTGTGTTGCGGATATTGTATCCAAGAGCGCCTAAATTGTCAGCTGCGAGCGTGTTTGGGGCTAGAACACAAGTAAGCCCATGTCGCAAGGTTATGGTCCATGGCCGATTTGTGCCGTGGTCATTGTTGTGCACATTTGTCAGATTCTCTACCCTGTTTTTGCATTTATTCACGGTTTTATCTGAAAGGTTAGGTACGTGACTGGTTTGTCACTATTTTTTGTGACCATCACTACCATGATGATGATGGTGATGACTGGAAGCATCCTCAAACCTAATAAACCAACACCCGCTCTGTCGAATGAAATAAAAAAATAAATAAAAAAGGGGGCGGGGGGGGGGAAATTGATATATTGACGTCGACAGTCAGTCAGCTATATTAACTACTGCGTCAGGTTATCCGAAGACAGTGACGATTGTCCATGCATCTTTTACCTTTATGGAACTTTGGGGTAACGTCTTCGTTTCCGCTTAACAAACTTGTTGAAGAAACAACACAAGGGGACCCGGGGGGGGGGGGGGGCGTAATTAGCCTTCGAAAGACGTCACGCGAACACAACACAAAGACCTGAGTCGCCTACGGTAACCCTCACCTGGCATACGAATAATATGAGTAAAAACAAGGTACGTAAGCACCACCACAGGTACATCCTCAAAATAACAACAACAACAACAAAAAAGGGGGGTAGGGAGGATATGCCGACAGTCAGTGACATAAAAGATTCAAAAGAACGCTTATTTATTATGACATTCACAACACGACGCAAATTTTCAGGGAAATCCGCTTATTCAGGCCGCAATAGAACATTTGCACAGCTGGTGTCTGAATAGCAGTCATTCTTGTTTGAGATTTTTTTTTTTTTTTTTTTTTCCCCGACAGTCAGTGAACTATATTATACCGCGCAGGATTACCCGAAGACCCATTAATTAGTTTCTGCACGACATCAGCACTGCCTTCAGAGCTCAGGAGCTGTGTGAAAGTCGAGGTGGCCGTCCTGAGCTCCCCGTCTCTGATAGTCGTCATGGTCTCTGTGGACGTAAGGCAACGTTAGAAGAAGAAGCAGAACAGCACTGCTCCATGCCTTCCAGCGAAGAGTACAGATTTCAGGTGATCCACTCTTCCAGAGTGTTTGCACATTTTAGGATACGGCGGGATAGGCTAGACCTAACGGCACGACTTGGCACGCCTCACAGGAGGGACCTTTCCAGAACATTTGCACAGTTGGTGTCTGAAAATGTTACGTCTCTTCGAACCAAATTGTCCCTTTGGTATTTCAGGACGGGTCACGACCAGTTACGAAATTCCTGCTGTAGATCTAGGATCGGTGATGTGAATTATTGACATGGTAGCGCGTGGCTTTTTGTTGTTGTTTTGTTTGTTTGCTTGGTGGTGGTGGTGGTGGTGGTGGTGGTGGTGGTGGTGGTGGTGTAGGTGGTGATGGTGGTGGTGGTGGTGGTGGTGGTGGTTTGGGGTTGTGTTTTTTCTATTGCCCTGATATAACCGTAATGGTTGACAGGGCGTAAAACACCAACTTACTTACTTACTTACTTACTTACTTACTTACTTACTTACTTACTTACTTACTTACTTACTTACTTACTTACTTACTTACTTACTTACTTACTCACTCACTCACTCACTCACTCACTCACTCACTTACTTACTTACTTACTTACTTACTTAATTAATTGTGTGTGTGTGTGTGTGTGTGTGTGTGTGTGTGTGTGTGTGTGTGTGTGTGTGTGTGTGTGTGTGTGTGTGTGTATGTGTGTGTTTTGTTGTTGTTGTTGCTGTTGTTGTTGTTTGTTTGTTTGTTTGTTTTTCTGAATCAGGGGAGGGAAGGAGCGTTTGCCTTTTTTTTTTCGGTGAGTTGTCTCCGTCATGGTAAGTGCTGATTTTGAAGCAAGGTAAGCATGTTTATTTTGAAGGAAGTGTGTTGATTTTGGAACAGTGTGCTTATTTTATAAGAACGTAAGTGTGTTGATTTAGAAACAAGGAAGGTGTATTGCTTTTAAAACAAAGTAAGTGGGTTGATTTTGAAACAATGTAAGCGTGTTGCTTTTGAAAACAAAGTAAGTGTGCCGATTTTGAAACAACGTAAGTGTGTTTGATTTGGAAACAATGTAAGCGTGTTGATTTTGAAACAATGTAAATGTGCCGATTTGGGTGACTGGGGGGGTGGACGAGGGGTGGAGGGTAGTGCGTAGTCGGTAGAAGACAACGTCTATAAACCACAACCTTAAAAAGCAAATGATACGCCGAAGCGGATCCGAACTCGGGTCTATTTACGGGCGTAATTCCGTGACGTCATCTTCGCTCAGCATGGCCGCTTAACTTCCAAAGACTGCGGACTGAGTGTCCACCACGGACACGGTAGTGAAGATTTACTCAAAGCCTCGCTTTTTTTCCTGCACCCTAATTCCTCCGAGGAGGAAGAATGTCGCAAACTAGCGAAGCTTGGAATAAACCTTCATTACCGTGTCCGTTTCATGGACCTAGATATACTGGTCCATGCTTGGACATATATATATATATATATAGAGAGAGAGAGAGAGAGAGAGAGAGAGAGAGAGAGAGAGAGAGAGAGAGAGAGAGAGAGAGAGAGAGAGAGAGAGACGTAAGTCCTCGGGTCCATGGTTCGTTTCATCCAAACAACTTCTGATGGACTATCAGCCCGCCACCTTAGCCGCAGGAGAACAGTTCAGGAGCTGTGTGAGAGTCGAGGTGGCCGTCCTGGGCTGTCCGTCCTAACGAGCCTTTTGATTTCCGTGGACGTAAAGCTATATTGAACCATGCTTCGCATTGGTCTCAGCTGTCCCTAATATGTCAACCGACATCTGAGACATAGCAACACTACCTACCTACCCAGAGACACTGAGGTGAGCCGTTTGGCCAGCGGTAAGGCGCTGCTGGTAAGCAGAGCTCGCTCAATCTGCTCCTGCTATTCTCTTCAAAACTTGGGTCTGTGACACTCGTATTTGCCCTCACAATTATGAAACATAAAATAGCTCTCCTGCCCGTCTTAATGCAGGAGTCATTTTGGTGGTGACATGAGCGATAGGTATATAACCTCTCCCCCCCTCCGTACCTCCTCCTTCTCCCCGTCCCTAATAAGCCTTGTGGTTTCTGTGGACGTTAAGCAACGTCAGTGTTTACTTTCGGGGCTGGATGAAGGCGGGTGGGTGTCAGTGGGGAGAAGGAATGATAGCGATTACTGTCCGTACCCGCCGGGATTCGAACCCGCAACCTCTCGCCCCGGTGCCATCGCCACTGGGCGCCATGCAGCCGCACAGCCGTTAGCTCCTGCCTCTTTCTGTTTGTTTGCAACACGTTCTTCCTATCGGCATGGCACGTTACACAACCTGAATTTTAATTTTCTGCTCTATTAACGTCTCCACGTTGGACTGTGTCAAATACCAGACATGCTTCTCGCCGTCCTGCAAAAGGACCTATTCAAACGACAGGACACGACAGTCATTGGGGGAAGCGAGCAAACTCTCAAGCGGATGTGCATTATGTCCCCTGAATGTGACACTGTGGCGTCAACCAGATCGAGGCTCCCTCCGCCACCTGTGCCGACTTGGCGAGCCAGTGCGAAAATGAGCGTTTTCTGTGACGCCCTTTTTGTCGGGCTGCAGCGGCGTTGAGAGGGTTAATCAAACGCCACCCTCCTCCGCTCCCCTCCCTCCCACACACACTGCGTTGATTTGCGAGATTTGAAACACCGACGCAACGCCGTGTTAAAACGCGGGCTGCCGAAAGCTGACCCGATTGTCTCCCTTTCTGTCACTAAAGTCCTAGCATTGGTTTATAACATCCTTCGTCCAACGTGCCGGAAAGCGATTCTCAGTGGAATGTGTGCAGTGTGTCCGACACATGGCCCGATTCTGTTAAAATAAAGGAAATTATTAGAGGTTTTTGTTTTGTTTTGTTTGGGTGGTTGGTAGGTTGGTTGGTTGGTTTAAGCAAAGTTTATTTACATTCATGAAAATATGGACAGTCGAAATCATTGTGTGAGCATTAAACAAGCTAGGCTTATAGTAATTGCTCACAATCATTATTTACTCAATTCGTTTTGCAACAACGGGTATGTATGTTTATATTAGACAACATGAAAACAACAACAAAAATTAATCAAAACTCAAGAGAGAGAGAGAATGCTCTTATGCCAGTAACTGTTTAGTTGAGTTTGTCATTCCGTGGCAAAACGACCGGACTGGGCAATGAAGTCTTGGACAGCTTTAAATATTAATGAGTTCATATTGTTTGATATGCTTGAATTCCCTTGCAGGAGGGTAGTAATGTTCAGCAAATGTTGTGGTTTTTTGGGTGGTGTTTTTTTTGAGTACTTGTTTTTGCTCATATTCACGGAATTGTTCTCTCTCTCTCTCTCTCTCTCTCTCTCTCTCTCTCTCTCTCTCTCTCTCTCTCTCTCTCTCTCTCTCTCTCTCTCTCTCTCTCTCTCCTTTTTGGCCTGCATGCATAGACAGCAAACAATTAGAGGCATAACTGAATAACATTATAACGCCCCTCAGTTTAGACATCACGTTTCAGAATACAAGATAAACCTTTAAAGTTACCTTTCATTTCAACAACAGCTTTGACCTTCATGCACCTTCATGATTTAAAAAAAAAAGGAGGGGTGGGGGGTGGGGGGTGGCTAGTGTCAATTGTCATCAAAGCTGACAAGTATTCTCCTTAATCCATTTGATCTGATTTCCCGCCTTTTGTGTGCAGACGAATGACTTTGTGATCGCGGACAGTAGTGCCTGAAAGCAGTGAAAATGTTCTTTGAATGCTCTGTGTAAATACAGTCTGAACGGCTTTCCTATCGGGATTGCCGCGCTAGCGGCTTGCAACGCCTTCAGACTTCTCTCTGCCTGCATAGTACGCAGGCATTGGGAAAGTCTTTTTGGTCTGGTCTCAGCGTAGGCTAATCAGGCAATTCGCGAAATACGTAAACTATTCATGTGGCCAGTCTGTACTTTACGAAATGACTAAAGCTTCCATGAATTTTGATGACATTCTAAAATGGGAGGTTCTAAATATTCCGACAAAATGTTAACTATATCTCGACCATCTGCTCATTTTGATCCCTTCTGTCTGTTAGAGCCTTGAAAAGGCTGGCATTCCGAGTTGTTGTCCTGAATCGGTTCACTTTACATAGCCTACCTTTCAATTTCAATGCTGCTTTACGTCCACAGAGACCATAAGGACTATTAGGGACGGGGAGCCCCGGACGGCCACCTCGCCTTTCACACAGCCCTTGACTCTGTGATGTGGATTCATTTCACTGTTACTTTACGTCCACAGAGACTATAAGGACTATTAGGGACGGCCACCTCGACTTTCACACAGCTCTGATAGCCTAGGCTACCTGTGATTTCTTAATCAAGTGACCTCTGGCTTTTAGCCAGATAACTCAGCCCACTTAGACAGGGAGAGTAAGCAACAAAACGTCTGTTTGAATTCACTTCGAACTGCACAGATCTAATTCGCTCGATCACCGTTTTCGAAAACAGCACCGGCACTTCCTTTGTTTACATTGCAATGGTAAAATTGGACAGCCGCGGGTTTGTCTGTGTTTGTGCGCTGGCGCAGGCTGGCCAAAGTTCGTCTGTCAGTCATAGGGTGGCAAACAGTCGTTTAACCCCGACACGTGATCTTAACCTGTAAAATTATTGTCTTCACCATGGTTGCTCGAATCCGCTTCGGCTCTCCTTTCTCTTCAAAATTTGGATGTCTGTGGACACTTTCTTGTGACTTAGTCCCTCACAAATAATGAAACATTAAAATGGCTCTCATCGCTGCCCATCTTAACGCAGGAGTCATTCTGGTGGTGTTAGTGTAGCGATAGGTATATATTCTTCCCTCTTCCCTCCCCACCCCCACCCCCTTCTCCCCGTCCCTAATAAGCTTTATGGTTTCTGTGGACGTTAAGCACCATGTTTGCTTATGGCTGTTCAAAAGTTACAGAGTTCAGGAGCTGTGTGAAAGTGGAGGTGGCGGTCCAGGGCTCCCCGTCCCTAATAGTCCTTATGGTCTCGGTGGACGTAAAGCAACAGTGAACATGGCTGTTCAGAAGTTGGCATTTAAAGTGGATAAAGGAAAGTAAACGGAAGATCTTGTGGAAAAGAATCTCCTTTAGTACTGTTAAAAACGGTGGTTCTTGCTTGTTACTGTAGTATTATCCACTTACCAACTACAATTGTTCTATCATTAGTGCCCTTGCCGCAACGTAAAAGTGAAAT
Source organism: Alviniconcha marisindica (assembly GCA_018857735.1). Taxonomy (NCBI): domain Eukaryota; kingdom Metazoa; phylum Mollusca; class Gastropoda; family Provannidae; genus Alviniconcha; species Alviniconcha marisindica. The sequence goes on along the minus strand of JABMCL010003837.1, from coordinate 670,397 downwards.
TATATTTTGCCTAGAATAAAAAGTTTCAAGAACATCGATTGATTGCACAATCTTCACCAGTTCCGGCTGTAGAGCATGAAGTGTTCATAATAAATAAATTACAAACTTTGATTGCAGTTATTCACATCTGCATTGTTAAGGTCTGGCAAAGGCAATAAAGGAATAAAATGTCCAATAGCCGCAAGTTGTAATGGCTTGCGCCACACGAGTGTACACAGGTGTTAAATTGCATGGCATAAAACTCCGGACACTCGCTCGTTTATCAAGTTTTGCGGATTACATGATTGGGAGGGAGTGCAGAACGGCAACTTTTGAAAGTTATGAAAATGTTTTGGAAAGATAAACGACCCCCACGTTCAGGCAGCATTGCCTTCGGCGAGGCTTTGAGCAACACCCTCCAACACCCTTTTCGTGACGAAAGCTACCCCAAGAACAAAAATCGACACAGCTTTCATTATCATCCGGTTGTCAAGAGCGGTAGACGAATACTCTTCGCACACCGGCGCGAGAAGAGATAAGCCATGCACAGGCCTGAAAACAAGAGGGTATAAGGAAAAGCTGCAGCATTGAATAATTTTGACCCCGGGTGTTTTCGCACCCGTAAAGTGTCGGGTCTGCAAAGACCGTGTTTGCGTTCCTGTCAGACTAAGCCCTTTCCGGCGCCTCGTAATGGCCATGATTTATTCCAGGTGTGCTTCTAGCACCTCACTGCAATCCACAGGTACCCACCGGGTAATAAATGATTTGACACTTCGCGCACGGTCCCTGCAGCGGATTAAAGTTCCACTTGAGGATTGGGCGCACAACAACAACAAACAAACAAAACTGAAGTTGGATATGGAAATATGTTGCCGCGCTCCTCACTTTCCCTGTTCAGGAAGATTCGTGGTTGTAGTTCCTGCACAGTCTATATACTTTTGCCTTCCACAAAATAATGGGACAGAGAAACAGCAAAAAAGGGGTGAGATATCGGAGCCCATTTTGATCAGCGCAGAACCAGTTTGGTGTTCAAGTTCAATGTTGCTTGCTTTACGTCCACACAGACCACAAGGACTATTAGGGACGGGGAGCCCAGGACGGCCGGCAAGGACGACTTTCACACAGCTCCTGAGCTCTCTCAGTCTGGTGCTGAGAGTATAGCGTTATTATGTACGTAACTTTTCAGGAGGCTAGCTGTCCATTCCCAACCTTCTGAAATGCTGGCTTGGCGTCAGACAGCTCCAGTGAATTCCCGAAGGCTGAACATTTCTCTGTGTGCATCTACTTCCAAACTTTTTCGCTTGGTTGTTGCTATTGTATTCCATCTTACTAGAGTTTTTGCTGTCTCCCAAGCCTAGGCAATGTTACCTCTACAGGGAAAAAGGAGTGTGAGTGTGTGTGTGGGGGGCATAACTGGCGTCGAGGAGGGAACAGGAAGGCCGGGAAAAACAAAACTTACGACTACTTTTATTGATGGCCAGAAAACCCGCAGTCAGAACAGCAGACTGATCTTTCCAGTCTTCTAACATTCTCATTAAAAACAATTGTTTGTGTCCAAGGCTGAGCATAGATCGAGTGTCAGAACTGTAAACTGCGCCGTTTGGATGAATTAGTTTAACACTCTTTTTTTCCCCTCTCTCTCTCTCTCTTTTTTAATTTTTTTAAATTTTTTTAACACAGTTTTTATCCGTTTCTCTAGAACTGTAGATATGTGTTCATAGGTCCTGCGCGGCGTTTATTTGAGGAAGAAAAATTCGCTGTAGCATGTGATCACCGAATGCGAAAAGAAGAAGAAGAGAAACAACCAAAACAACACACTTAGTTCTGTTTATTCAACTAATTTTTCTCCTGCCTGAAACAAAATTTTGATGAAAAAACAACAACGTTTTCAGAGCGTGTGGGTCTGTATGTCTTGTGCCATGTGCACAGTACGAAGACACTTTCTATGTCCAGAGTTCGAATCCGCACAATCTATTCGAACATGTCCAGTCAGTTGCAACGACCACTCGTGGTCTTAACTTGAATTCCTGGTATTTAATATCGTAAGCCGCGCTACTTTTGATGTTCGGTGCAGATGAAAGACAACAGTTAATATTTACTGGGCTCCTGGCCTGTCCGAAGGTTCGGGTCGCGATAAGACACGATCCCGGTTTTTCAATAACCCTCCCTTTTGAGGGCTCTAACAATTGTCGCTTCACAGTTTTGTCATCTTTCCTCTGGGTGGCAAATACCTTTGAGTCTTTGTGTTTGTTCGTGTGTGTGTTGCGGTAGGGTGGGGGGAGGAGGGGGAGAGGGCTCTGTCTGCCTCAGTTTTTGTGTCTAGGTAGGTGTGTGTGTGTGTGTGTGTGTGTGTGTGTGTGTGTGTGTGTGTGTGTGTGTGTGTGTGTGTGTGTGTGTGTGTGTGTTTTGTGTGTGTGTGTGTGTTGTTGTTGTTGTTGTTGTTGTTGTTGTTGTTGTTGTTGTCACAGCTGTTGTTGTTGTGTGTGGGAATGTCTCATTGTTCTTTATTTCGATTTACATTCCACTTGGAATCACTGACTGTACGGAGTGTTCACGATTTTTTTTTAATTATTATTTCTAAATCTCCCTTTAGATTCCCCCACCTTCCCCGCTCTTCCCGTTTGAAATTTGGAAGCTCTTTGGGAATCTTGCAGATTAGTTGTGTGTGTGTGCGTGCGTGCGTGCGTGCGCGCGCGCGCGGGCGCACGTGTGTGTGTGTGTGTGTGTGTGTGTGTGTGTGTGTGTGTGTGTGTGTGTGTGTGTGTGTGTGTGTGTGTGTGTGTGTGTGTGTGTGTGTGTGTGTGTGTGTGTGTGTGTGTGAATTTTAAACATCGATACCGTCAACCGCTTAAGGTAACCTTTAAGACCAATGCTTTTACGGCTCGCGTTGTAGAAAACAGATAAATTAGTTCTATCGTTACAATTCAGTGTTGATAGGTGGCTGATCACAACCTGTGTGGGTCGTCGACTACCACGTCCTGTACTCAAACCGAAGAGAACCGAACCTAAACGGCTGCTGTGCGTCAAAAGGTTTGTTTACACAGCACATGATGTACGCGGTGTGACGAATAGCCGCCCATACGTCAAGCTTTCTTTATTGGCATGTGTCAAAAACAAGTGTTTGTATCTCATGAATATTCCCTTTCACAAGGGGCTCTTATTCATGTCGAGTTAACGACAAGCGTGAAAATCCTAATTCTTCGCAACTCGTGATCTCGAAAAACTATACACAAAATGCCGCCAACAGATGTGCACTGAGAACTGAGGTTGGAGGTGATGGGTGGATGGGAGTGAGGGTGGGGTGGATGTGTCGATGGGCCGATGTGCATACGTTACAGACATTATAGTAAGTTCGCTCAGCTACTGTACGTAATGTACAGAAAGATGTGCACTGAGAATTGGGGGTGGGGTGGATGGGGGTGAGGTGGATGGTGATGGGGTGGATGGGGTGGGGTGGATGGGGTTGGGTGGATGGGGGTGGGGTGGGGTGGAAGTGTCGATGGGCACGTAATGTACAGATGTGCACTGAGAATTGGGGGTGGGGGGGATGGGGGTGAGGTGGATGGTGATGGGGTGGATGGTGATGGGGTGGATGGGGTGGGGTGGATGGGGTTGGGTGGATGGGGGTGGGGTGGGGTGGAAGTGTCGATGGGCACGTAATGTACAGATGTGCACTGAGAATTGGGGGTGGGGGTGATGGGGGTGAGGTGGATGGTGATGGGGTGGATGGTGATGGGGTGGATGGGGTGGGGTGGATGGGGTTGGGTGGATGGGGGTGGGGTGGGGTGGAAGTGTCGATGGGCACGTAATGTACAGATGTGCACTGAGAATTGGGGGTGGGGGTGATGGGGGTGAGGTGGATGGTGATGGGGTGATGGTGATGGGATGAATGGGGTGGGGTGGGGTGGAAGTGTCGATGGGCACGTAATGTACAGATGTGCACTGAGAATTGGGGGTGGGGTGGATGGGGGTGGGGTGGATGGTGATGGGGTGGATGGTGATGGGATGGATGGGGTGGGGTGGATGAGGGTGGGGTGGGGTGGAAGTGTCGATGGGCCGATGCGCATAGACTACGTAAATTATAGTAAGTTTGCTCAGCTACTGTACGTAGTGTATGGCCGAGTTAGAGCATAAACTAGAGGCACAAGACATATGCACAATAATTATGATGTGCTGCTTGTGCTCTCATTCACCTTCATCACTGCCGGAAATGTTCTCAACGTGTGATCGCGCATAACTGTTCGCAAAATCTTTAGACTCATTGGTTCTGAATCCAAAACGAAAGACTGCCGTCGGATTAATGTACCGTTCAAAAACAGACTATCCCAACAAACTGTCTACTTACTACAGTCAATACAGGGGACAGCAGTTGTTGAATACTCAGTGTCTTCAAACGAGGAATCAGCGAAAGATTTGTTTGTTTGTTTCTGTTGTTGTTTTGGTGTTTGGTTTGGTTTGTTGCCTCTGATCTTTTTACAATTTGCCATCTTGCCATCGTAAATGTCTGTGTGATTATCATTTTATCTATAGGTAACACTCAAATAAGCATACTGCTTTTGTGTTTCCTGTACTTATTTGTTGAGCTTATGATTACGATGAATGAATAAATTTTGTTTAAACCAATGAAAGATTGTGAGGTTGAGAATGGAAAAACTGTCCTCTTTCCTGTGTGTGTGTGTGTGTGTGTGTGTGTGTGTGGTGTGTGTGTGTGTGTGTGTTGTGTGTGTGTGTGTGTGTGTGTGTTGTGTGTTGTGTGTTGGGGTGTGTGTGTGTGGTGTGTGTGTGTGTGTGTGTGTTGTGTGTTGTTGTGGTGTGTGTGTGTGTGTGTGTGTGTGTGTGTGTGTGTGTGTTGGTGGTGTGTGGTGTGTGTGTGTGTGTGGTGTGTGTGTGTGTGTGTTGTGTGTGTGTGTGTGTGTGTGTGTGTGGGTGTGTGTGTGTGTGTGTGTGTGTTGTGTGTGTGTGTGTGTGTGTGTGTGTGTGTGGTGTGTGTGTGTGTGTGTGTGTGTGTGTGTGTGTGTGTGTTGTGTGTTGTGTGTGTGTGTGTGTGTGTGTGTGTGTGGTGTGTGTGTGTGTGTGTGTGTGTGTGTGTGTGTGTGTGTGTGTGTGTGTGTGTGTGTGTTGTGTGTGTGTGTGTGTTGTGTGTGTGTGTGTGTGTGTGTGTGTGTGTGTGTGTGTGTGTGTGTGTGTGTGTGTGTGTGTGTGTGTGTGTGTGTGTGTGTGTGTGTGTGTGTGTGTGTGTGTGTGTGTGTGTGTGGTGTGTGTGTGTGTGTGTGTGTGGTGTGTGTTGTGTGTGTGTGTGTGTGTGTGTGTGTGTGTGTGATACACAATTCATTATCTGTGACACAGAAATCAAGCATACAGTTCGGTATTTCCACAAAAAGTTCGATATCTACACAAAAATCAAGCCGTTTGGAATTT
>JABMCL010003837.1:652500-655000 GCA_018857735.1 Alviniconcha marisindica | reverse complement strand
AAGGTCGGTCATGCAGTCAGCATGGCGTCTTTGACAAACCCGAACAGATCTGAAAGTCCGAAGCATTCCTGCGTCAGATACTGACTACTGACTTGGGAATGCTTTAGACTCTCAGATCTGATCTGACAAAATAAAGACAGACAGTCAGATCTGATCTGAGAGTCCAAAGTATTTCCACGTCAGATACTGACTACTGACGTGGGAATACTTTAGACTCTCAGATCTGATCTGAAAGTCCAAGGTATTCCCGCGTCAGATACTGACTACTGACGTGGGAATACTTTATACTCTCAGATCTGATCGGATCTCTTCAGATCTGATCTGATCTGTTGCCCCTGACTGCAGTAACACTCTCCGGATGTCGCCCATGATACAACAGTCAGTGATCGTTCTGCCTTCCAGTGGGTCCATGGTCTCGGTGTGTTCCAGTCCATGCCTTGACATCGAGTTTCATAAAGAGTCTGAACACTCAACACTGACACTCGGCGAGCTGCTAGACAGTCGTCCGCCCGATTGCAGTTAGTTATCACTTGAATTCGCTACCTGCGCCGCAGTATAAATAATTGTATATTGTTCTCTCGTCTCCAATGCGTAGGCTAGGGTGCCTGAGGCGGGATTTCGCGTGTTGTGCAACATTTTGTCTACATCGGATACAGTCAGTCCTTCCCCGCCCCCATTCCCTCTCATAGCAGCAGGATGCCAGTTCAAGGAGAATCATTTTCCACTCGATCAACTATAACGACCAGATTCTGCTCGGAAAGACAGACTTAGCCGTGGCGAGCTTTTTAACCAACAGACAGTTTGTCGGCGGTGCCGTGCACGTGGTCCTGGTCTTCTCGGTATGGGAACCTTCAGCTCAGAACTAAACCATCGACCCCACAGGATCACAACCGGATAACGGAGTCACTAGACTGGCTGATCCTGCCGGTCAACGCAGATCCTTCAAAACAAGTGACTAAACAAAACAAAACGAAATTCGGATTCGTTTTGCTTTATTATTAGAGCTGCCTTTTTTTAATCCTTTTTTTCCTTCCCCTTTTTCTTTTTTAAATTTCCCCCTAACGATGAGTCAGTGTGTTGTGATTGTTGAGTGTGGGATGAATCACTCAAAAAAACTAAAAAACTAAAAAACAAAAACAAAAACAGGTAGGGTGGGGGGTGGGGGTGGGCCGGGGTGGGGTTAGGGGGTTAGGGAAGAGATGAAGCCAGGGCGGAATTCAGGCGGCATGTCAACTATCTTCATGTCCAGCTTCGGTGTAGCGGACAGGACACCATGGCCGAAATGTCACGCTGGGACCGAACTGTCTAGCCTGGCGCCAGCAGCTTCAAAACTAGTCGCCGTCGTTGCTGCACCCCGGCCTGGGTAGGTCCTGTGTACGTATCAAACTTGTGCAAAACCACCACCACCACCACCACCACCACACCCATCATGTCCATCCGTGGTGGTGGACTGGGTTCTATAGGCTAAGGGGACTGAAAAGAGCGGGGACTGAGCAGGAGGATGGGGGGGGGGGGGGGGGGGGGAGGCTGACAACGAGGTGGGGTGGAGTAGCAGGGTTGGGAGGGTGGTGAAAGGCGGTAGAGAGGTGGAGAGTTTTCCGAGGCTTTGCGGAGGTGATCTCTGAGCAAATAGACGAGAGCCTGGCGAAGAATTCAATGAGTGATTTGCACGCTGGAGCACACTTCACTGGACCTCGCTCAGTCTCGACGAGGAGGATGGGTCCGGCAGCGAGCCCGACCGACCACCACTGCTATATTTATACATCTATAGACGATGGGAACACTTGGGCCCCGTGTCTTTCATGTATGTATGTATGTATGTATGTGTGTGTGTGTGTGTGTGTGTGTGTGTGTGTGTGTGTGTGTGTGTGTGTGTGTGTGTGTGTGTGTGTGTGTGTGTGTGTGTGTGTGTGTGGTGTGTGTGTGTGTGTTGTGTTGGTGTGTGCGGTGGGGGGGTGTGTGTGTGTGTGTGTGTGTGTGTGGGTGGGTGGGTGTTATCCTTTTTACGTCCCTCCGACAGAAGAGTACGGCTGAACTTGAACAAGAATACGGATGAATCATTCCCTCCCTTTGTTTCGGTAAACGAAAGTGGTTTCCCATAGATACCACTGAGAAACTGAATAATTATATTATCAGAAATTCGAGCAAACACAAACCTGTTTTCGTCAATACCTCTGACCCGATCGCCAGTGTGCAACTGACTTTTAAACATAGACTGATAGAAACAAAACTTGATAAGGCTTACGAACCTCTGTTCGCTAAGAGTTGCGTTGCAACTTGCATTGTCCCTGAACGTATGCTGCACTCATGGGCAACAATAATGATTTGACTAAACTGGTTTGATTCTCAGTAAAACTATAGATAAGGATATGTATATGATTATTTGTTGACTGAGTCAAATAAAGATAATAAAAAGGGGGGGGGGGGGTAGAATGCAAACGGTACCCAAATTCTAACCAAAGGTCCTGTGTCACAGTTATAAGGCTGCAAACAATCAACA
>JABMCL010003837.1:595000-647500 GCA_018857735.1 Alviniconcha marisindica | reverse complement strand
CTTATTTTAGAAGGCTAGCAGTCATTCTTGTTTCAGATTTTTCTTGGATGTGGACGTTCCGTCAGAGCTCAGGAGCTGTGGGAAAGTCGAGGTGGCCGTCCTGGGCTTCCGTCCCTAACTGATCAGCCTACGGAAACCGTCGGCGTAAAGCAACACTCAACCAACCAACGTCCCGTCAGTCAAGCGCATAGGGTCACATCAGAACGAACCATTCATTCATAAGTCTTTTACACTAGTTTCAAACAAAACTTTAGTGACGGAAAAAAATCACAAATCAACAAGCTGGCTCACATCTACTCTAGTGCTGTTCTGGATACAATACAGTCAGCAGGAAACACTGACAACCAAGTCCGGCAAAACCGCAGTCAGTGGTAAGCATCAGTGAGTTACACTTTATTTACGACTACACGGCTGTGACAGAAAATTAATACAGTCAGCAGGAAACACTGACAACCAAGTCCGGCAAAACCGCAGTCAATGGTAAGCATGAGTTACACTTTATTTACGACTACACGGCTGTGACAGAAAATTAATTCAAATATATATTTATTTATTTTTAACTTTTTTTTTTTTTTTTTTTTTAACAAGAATTGATTCCAGACAAAATAAAGATACAATGAAATTAAGTTCTTTCGCACGCATCCAGTATAAAAGTCAAGTCAAGTCAAATCAAGAAATTCTTTATTCCTTCAAAGGCACGTAGTATTGCACACATCACGATATACAATAAACACAAGCATAACCATCACTATTCTCACACATGATTGAATGTCTGATTTACTGTTGTGATGGACAATACACACGTTATATAGCCCATTTCATATTACGTGGACACTCAGTCAACACGGGAACCTGCAGCAGTCGGACTCAACCGCTTGTGACATCAGTCTCTAATTTCGCGGACTCAGTCGTACAATAGGCGCTAGCCACACCAAACGCAAAGAAAAAAGTGTCGGAGAGAGACTCAGTGAATTGATTAGAAAATGGGTGAAACTCCGGAAAGGTCCTGGAAGATGTAAATTAAAGGGAAATTCTGAACAGCGGATGAAGGATGCTTTACATTAGTTACTGATAATATTTTGACCCACTCCAGGCTGAGAAAATTTGAGTTTGACCGCTCTGGATACCTAGCCTGAGAGGCGACCGTAATTTCAAGTCAAGTTCTGAATCCGCAACTCGTTATGACTGATAGGCGACTGCGAGGTCGTAGAGAGACTGAAAGGACCGGACTGCTGCAACAAGCAACACGAACGTTTTTAACAATACCTCGCATCGATTTGACAGGCTACGTCATTATACTAGGCAGCGGCTCTGATAGTCACTGGCTGCCGATTTGCCTGTCGAAACAACTGAAACAACAAGGGGGAAACACACACACACACACCCCACACACACACACACACACACACACACACACACACACACACACACACACACACACACACACACACACACACACACACACACACACACACACACACACACCAATTAAAACAACAAAACAACAACAAAAACTGTCCTCGTTATAAAACTACTCGACAGTGGGCGCACTGAATGATTTGCGAGTTGCCAGACTCAGCCAGTTGCCCGTACGTGCATGTCACCCAGTAAGGTATGACAGCTATGTAGACTGCATCTATTACTGATGTGTACATAGAGAAGATAACGCCCCGCCATAACCTTTTGTCACTAGAATTCCAAAACTAGAGATTTTTTTTTTTATATCTATAAAGAAAAAAAAAAAGAAGAAGGGAGAAGAAAAAAGCAACAAAATAACAAACAAACAAACCAAAAAAACAAACAACAACAACAACAAAACTGCTTCTTAGTGTTCGTGTTCAAGTGTTCTCAAGGGAAGGCGACCGCAGGGCCGCAACACATTCGGACCCCGACTGAAAATCAGTCCCAGGAGGAGTCAGTAGAGCGGCGAGTCGTGGCAGGAAAACCTGTAACAGTGTATGCACCGACACCACCCGCTCTGGCCCGATGAAAGTCAGTAACTCTACTCTTCTTTACCAGTATATTATGCCGGTTATTCCGGTCATCATCATCGCTGACTTCGGAATGACGGTGCTGCGCATTGACACTAACAACTCAGTGGAGATTTTCCCGGATTCTGTCCGTCTAACGATTCTGTCCGTCCGTTACTGAGCTACAGCAGTCAGTTTCAGTCATCACAAGTTCTTTAAAATTCGCAACAGTGTTATTAAACGGCTGTGCGGCCGCCAACAAAGTGAAGTTGCCGCGCGGCAACTCATTGAGTAACCGCGGGCATAGAATGGCCGGAATCTCAGCAGTGAGAAACATCACTCTCAGTAAATGTAAATTTTGCTTAACTAAACTTTCTGAAACGGCAATGGTTGTTGTGACATTCCAAGGTTGTTGTTTTTCCTTCTCTCTCTCTCTCTCTCTCTCTCTCTCTCTCTCTCTCTAATCCTAACTATTCACCGTCACAGCGGTATGCGGAAAATCAGTCCGAACAAAAATGTCTGTTCTTGAGCCGTAACAACTTCACTGTTTGTAACCTGCTCCTCGGGCACTCGACGGGAATAAAACGGGTTAGAATGAAGACGTTCAGGAAAGGTGCGAAGATTTGGGGGATATTGATGATAGGGGTATTCAACGCTGCGAGAGACCCTCTACCCCCACCCCCTGCCTGTGCGCGCAAGCCTCACTGACTTGACAAAGCGAAAGCGCACACTGGCTGTCAGCGCATTGGCGGATTGGGCAGGCGAAAAAAATGATTGAAGGTGTGAAGAGGCAACGCCTTACCGGCAAAAGTGCTAGATCTCTTCTCAGATTGGCTCTACTGATTAAACAAACGGTTCCAACACCTCAAAGCGGGTGTTTAACATCCAATTTGTCGCTCGCGATCATATGTTTCGCGTTTCAAACCGAAGGTGTTAATATATGCATCATGTGACACCGCTGACCAATCACAGCGTGTTACTTTCTTTTAGGAATGTATTCAGTCAAAACGTGGGAGGCGAAGCTCGCATTTCGTGTGTAAGTGGACTACCGTTGTGATCGCAAGCAGTGTGTGATTCTCAGGGATTGAAGATAGGTGTCTACGACTTGGAGTACTTGGATTATTCTTCGCAATGTCTTCCAATTTACCGAGAGAGCAGCCCGTGATCTGAGTGGTGCATGATTGGGGCCACAGTTCAATGTCGGACCGCTAGGGGCCCCGAACAAACATGGCGGCCGTGTTGTTATACGTCTGCTCGGCTTTTGTTGTTTGGGCTATGCTATGGCCATGTTCTGGGGCTGCACCAAATTATGACGATTGCCCAACTTCGTGTGATTGCCTTGGAATCTTGATAGATTGCAGCAAGAAAGGTCTGGTGGCAGTCCCAACGGATCTTCACCTCCGCAGCTGGGGCACCAAATTGTAAGTATGGATTCCCACCTATTTTTGGCACACATCGAGGCGAGGGGGGTAGAGTACAGTCCCAATACCTACGGGTCAGACACCCCTATCACAGATTAATGTGTCCAAGTATGTTGATGCAGGCCGTCGATTATAACATTTGAGCATTACGTTACAAGTTTATTAACTTTAAGTTCGGCTGGAGTGCGTAACGTAAAGTTTTGGGTTGTAGCGTTGCTCGGTAGAGCCAACACACAGGCCCTCGGCCCTGTGTGTTTATTCTCAGCTTGGAACAGCCGCGTTCACACCTGAAGTGCGAAGTTATCTGATTTTGTGTAGCCTGGCACGTGTTTTGGGGCTGTAGGGTATTGGAACTATCGGAGGGACCTCTATTAGTCCAGTGTAGATCTAGAGAATGTTGGGGGTTATTGCAGTTGCACTCGCACCTTGGGTTATAGCCTGATCAGCTGACTGCAGTGTACATGTATAGGTAACCAATATAAAGCGTTAAGTGTAATAATGAAGACACTTCATTGAAACTGAAAGATAGTTGGGCAATTGCAGTTGAAGGACAGATGCCTTAAACAGCAGTAACACAAAATATGGAGGGGTTTTAACATTTATGACATGTACAATGCATTATTTATAAAATATATTCATGATGATTGTGACTGAGGAATCTTGCAAAGTGAATTTAATTGAAACTCAGTGAATGAGTGCTCTTATAACCCTTCCCCCCAGCCCAAACACACACATATTAGGGAAGAGGTTGAGGTGTTATGTGCATAAATATTAGAAATAGAACCACTTTGTAGTTTTCTTTGCTTTTGCTGTAGTTAAGTTTCACTTTTTCTGTGTTAAAACTGTTATAAATAAATAAAACTTATATACTTGTGTAAAATAGTATATATCACTGTATATTTTACTGTTCAGTTCATGAGAAAAGAAATCTATTCAGCATATTTTAGTGCAGGTTTATGTTCAGTTATACTTCTTTCAGTTGTAAACATCCAGTATACTAATTACTATAGTATAAAAAATGTGTAAGTATAATGATAATACTGTATTAGGGTCCTTTGATTTTCACATTTCCTAGTCAGTGCTGTACATACTGAGGTACAATGACCAAAGTTTATTTAAGATTTAAAAGCAAGTATTAGTGATCACATACATTATAAACTAAATTAGTGTCAACTGTTATTGTTGCTAGGCAAGTCTTACTGAGTATTCTGTGCAATTTTACTGTGTAGCACTAGCAAGATTGAAGGTGTGACTGTTGAGCTGAGTATGAACTGAGGGGTGCATTGCTGAGCTGATCATGTCTGAACTGGATGATGACTATTGCTCTGACATTGACTGAGACAGTGACTGAGTGAGAGAGCATCAAAATTTAAACGGGAGACCACTGGTCTTTTGTCAGGTTTTTCAGCGTACAGATTTGAAGCTGTTGAAAATAATAGAGTCCCCTTTTTTGTTCTTTGTTGTTGTTCATCTTGGTGATGGTGTCTCAACAACTCCAGTTGATATACAGCATTTAAATGGGAGACAGCTTGTCTTTTGTCAGGTTTTCAGCGTGTACACATTTTCAAAGCAATTAAAAATGAAAGAGACCCCCATATTTTGCTGTTGTTCAGCTTGGTAAGTTGGTGATGGTGTCTCAATAACTCCAGCTGAAACTTCCAGTTTACATGTGTCATATTCACACATGTATACATTGTGACCAATATGACATGAGTTTGTACTGGCACATTTTGACAAATGTAAAAATCTAAAATATTTTGTCAGTGCTTACCAATACCAGTACCATGAATAAAATTTGTGCCAGAGCCCATCTCTTGTCCATAGTAATTTCTAAGTGTCATTTTTGGACAGCTGGTGTTTTTGTGTTTTTTGTTGTATTTTTATCTCTGTGACACTGACATTACTGCATGGTATACATTTTAATCAGGATATGTGTTAACTGGCAATTTTTCTGTATTTTACTGGTTAAAATTATACTGCTGGAAAATCGGCAATTGGTCAGACTTTTTTTTATTCGACTGGAGAAGGAAGAAAAAAGCAGAAAGAGAGAGTATGCATGGCGTGTTTTGTGTGTGTGTGTGTGTGTGTGCTAGATGGGGAAAGGAGCAGGGTATTTGCTAGTACAGTAGTAGGGCTCTAGTAGTAGTATAGACGGCAGTGTTGTTTGACCCTTTCAGTGATTGTCTGACTGGTTTCCATGTACCATTTTCATCACCATATACTAGATGTCACTCTGGTTTGAAAAATGTCAAGCTCAATCACTATTGTGTTAATGGAAAATCAGCAAATAAACAGTTGTTCAGATGGCTAGTTGCTGACACAGGCTGCTGTGGATTGTTAAATTATACATTTTCTTAGTTAAAGTTAAACAGAACATGTCACACTAACTGTAAGTTTCATCCCCATTTTGGAAGTAGACTTTAGTGAGATACTGATAGTGATACTTTAGCGACACTATAGCAGGTTTGTGTTAACCAGTAATTTCAGGCATTTTACCAGTTAAGATCAGCATACTATATACCAGGGGAAAATCAGCAGTTGGTCAGACATGTTTGTACACCAGCTGTTATTTTGTTTGACTGATTCTTAATGAAAAAACAACAGCAAAAAGCACTGATTGAGACTGAGAGAGTGTTTGTGGCATGGTGTGTGTGTGTGCACGCGCATGTGAGACTGTGACTGTATGTTCTAAGGAGGAAGGGAGCAGGGTGTTTGCTAGTAGAGCTCTAGGAGGAGTAGCATAGAGGGCTGTGTGGTATCTGACTGGTTTCCATGAACCACTTTTGCCACCGTACACATTGTATGTCACACCAGTTTTAAAAAAATGTATATCATTATCATTGACAGTACTATAGACAATACTCAGTAGTCAGCTGGAAAAGACCCAACTGATCAAAATGGTTCTGCTGGTGTAAGACTGTTTAACTTTACTAATCATGCTGGCAGTTTGTTCTTGAATTTTAACAACATCCTGTCAGCCGCACACTGTCATACAGTTAGGTCACCTCAGCTCCAGACAAAAACAGGTTTGCGGAAGTGAAAAATGTTCTTCTAGTTCTACTGTTAGTACTACTACTAGCCCACTGGGCCAGTGGATATCTATGAAACTCCACTACTACTGTACTAGCCCAAAGGAAGAACATCTAGCCCTAGATTCCCCCCCTAAAATTTTACCAAAGAAAAACCAACTGCTTTTCATTTCACACTTGGTCTTGTTTTCACAATTTTACATTTGGCAAGGTCAGAAATGGTGGTATTGGTAAAACAGTGCATTGCAGATAACACACACTCTTTTCATTATGTCTGTGTCAGTTATTATTTAAAATCTGTGTCAAATACAAAAGTATTGGGGCCTGTAGTGACAGCATATTTTCCACAATGACCCTGCAATCCAGTGATGAGTTCGGCAATTGATCTCTGTCAGTGTCACTGTCATAACATCAGCGGTGACAACTGTCGTGGAAAGACACTGTTTACTTCCATGTCCAAGGCATTTGCCCAGCAGGCAGTACAAACCAGTGGACTTCCTTTCAGTGTTCCTTTTTGTAGTGTCATTGGATTGAAAATTAATACTGGGGATGCGGAAAAGGGTTACTTTGTTACTGAATTTGCATTCTGTGAGCCATTTGTTTCAAATGCACCTTTGTAGTTTTCACAGTTACACTGCAGTGCCTTTGTGAACTAAAAGTAAAACACTAGGGCTGTTGCATGCTTGTTATTCAGTAATTCACCTTTTGCTTTTGAATTGTATGCTTTCAAGAGTATTACTTTGTTAATATTCTACTATAGTGTTGCCATTTTTTGCCACCCTAATGAAAATGTTCATAAGTCTGGCTATGTAGCAAACTCCTTTTGCAAAGCAGTAAGGTGTAAATGTATGCATAAGACTTAAGAGCATAGTACCAAGTTCAGATTCATCATTCAGAGACAGAAGTGCCCTTTTCCTTTTGCGTGTGTTGATCCTGGCAAAATGAGTGTTCCAGAGCATAAACACATGGGAAAGTACTCAGTAGACAAATCTTGCTTTGGCTAGGACATTATGGCAGGGAGGATCTGTTTTCCTCCTTCAGTTGTTAGCAAGGGGTGTGCTGCCTAGGCAGAGAGAGGGGGAGTTGCAGTCATCAAAGTAGAGGTATCTCAATAAACGAGTTTAACACCTTGCCTCCTGTAGTGTAGAGAGGATATGCTGGGTTATCACGGGTACATTATCTGCAAATTTGCACCCTACTTGTTGTCCCCACCTTGGTACAGATAGTGCGAATAAGACAGTTCTGAATTATCCAAGCTTCTGTTCCAGTTCCACATGCTTGTATAAGTTGTAATATTATATCACGAAACCGTTTCTGCTGCAGTTCTCCATGAATTGCAGAAATTCACTGTCAAACAATTTCCAGTCTTCTGGGGTTCTGCACTATAATTAAAGTGCATTATATATAATTTTCCCCCTTTTTCAAAATTAAGAGTGGAATCCACTCCTTCACTTTTTGCTCTCCTGCTTCAGTGCAAATATCAGACTGTTGCAGAGGGGCTGGGGAGAGTGGGGACTAATCCATAGTGGCTTTTGAAGTGGACCTGTATCAACACAGGACCTAGTTTGAGGCACAGGGCAAATGCAGCCCCATTTGTGTGTCCTGTGTGGTTTGGAGGTGGGAAAACTCACTATAGGCTTGACCTTGTCAGGTGCTCCTGCACACTCAGTTGTACAGAAGACACAGAAAACAACTTACAGGGATTGTGTAAAGATTTCTGAATAAAACTTTAAAAGTACCCAGTAAACTTTGTGTGAAAACAGTACATATGTCTACAGATGGTTAATGTTACAGAAGTGCTACTTTGTGTGTCCACTGTGTTTGTGTGTAGAAATATATTTTTGAACTGCTGAATACAAATTGTATATTTATAGATATATTTATGTTGGTAAAATCAACAGCAAAATACAAACAACAATAAAGCAAACAAAAAAAGAAGGGGTGGGGCAGGGGGAGACAAAGCAAGACAGTGAAATCAGAAAACAACCTCTATGGCACATTAATTTAGGTATGAACTATGATTCTGTGTTTGACTTGTTATGAAATGCACAGTTCATCATTTCATGCTGAATTGAAAAAAAACAAACAGAATATGAAACAGAATGACTGCTAGCGATTTGCATATTGTGTGTCCATGTCAAAATAAATAAGCATTCGTTTGAACCTTTTTGTGTTTGGATCATGCTGAATTGAATTTTAATGTAGTAATTGAATCAGTGAATGCCCTAGCAATTGGACTGTATGATTAATCTGTCTGGTAGATTTATTCACATACTCCCATGTGAAGACAATTCAGAGTGAATGTAAAAAAGAAAAGGAAACAAATTATATGACTGAGTAATTGAGTAAACATAATTATTATTTTTAACAAAAAAACTTGTCAGTTTACAGTTAACACAGATTAGTAATTACAACAGAAAATAGTTTGTATCAAGCACTGATCCTTGGGCTAAAATTAGTCAGCTCAGTCAGAGATGGATAGTACTAAACTATTATATGTTGATAGTTACTAGTTAGCAGTAGAAATAAAATTGTTAGCAGCAGAAATAAAATTGTAAAATTGAGTCTAAGAAAACAGAGAGTAAATTATATTAAAACAACAACAAAACAACAGTGGCTGGCATTCACTGGTTTGCATTTGATTTATTGTGATGTAATATTACTAAAACTACTACTGTGTACTACTACTATTTTCTTGTTAATGAAATACTCCTCAGATCGCCTCAGAAAGATGATGTATCTGTCTTTCATTTCAGATCACTTTTTAGGTATTCACTAATTCAGTCAGTGATTGAATGAGTCATATTCCCTCTCACAGTCTCAGTCATAAAATGAAATAAGATCATGGCATTATTGATATTCTTGTTTTTGTTTGGTTGCGTTGAGGTATTTATACAAAGTAAACATTATTGCAATATTAGTAGTATTGTACTTAGTGTGATTATGTTGTTGTTAGTTGTGTATTTCAGTTTCTTTTTTCTTTTTTTCAGGGAACTGCAGTCAAATGGAATTACATCATTAGGACCAGATGATTTCAAAGGATTACACAAACTGGAAGTATTGTAAGTAACAGCATTGCATTGTTTCTTTTAATCATACATGATCAAACTGTGAATGTGATCAATTGTGCTGCACTTTTCATACCATACATTCTACATATTTATAGAATTTTGAAAACATAATGCTATATTTTTTGTGTTGGCTTCTTTTTAATTTTTCAAAAAATCAGTTTTTTAAGTGGCAGGCAGTGATAATCATTGTAAAGGATGCTTGTAGAACTTTGTAGGTTGACAAGTGTTGCAGTTCACAGTAACCAAAGAGCTCTGTCATTTTGCCCAGTCAGAAACTGAAAAGTCAACTGAGACGGTTTACACAATACCGTCTGTTGTTTTTTGGGTCAAAGTTGATGGTATTTGCGTACCATCTTTGCTTGTATACATTCTCACTAATTAGTTATGTCTGTGTAAGTTTGCGGACCTATGCACACATGGTGTTCTGTCTAGGATAGTTTGTTGTTGGAAACTGAACTGCTTGGAATCATTTTGCTAAGTTACGGTTGGCTCAGGTTAGCTTTTTGGAGTTGTGGTTGGGCAAAGAGGGGAGGACTTCAGAATGACAGAAGCATTGGGAGGACTTCAGAAACATGGCCTATGGTGAGAAAGGGAAAATGATAATTATTTGTACATTTTGTATTTTTTATTGTATATGCATCCATGCTGCTTTTATCTGCTGCTTTTTTCTTCTTCTTCTTCAATCTCTCTTATTCCGCTGTGCACATCCAGGTCACTTATATGTGTACTGAGACAGTTGAGTATCTTGTATTTAAGATCTACATAAGTTGAATTGAGCAATTCAGTTTCAGTTCAGGCAAAAACTGATGCCACTGTGATTGTGATGATGACGACATTCTTGTTTAAGGGGCGTGGCCGAGGGGCTGGCAGTCAGGGAAAGAGGTGTGCAAGGTTAAAGATTTTATCCACCTCAAAGCTGACAGCAGGATTATTGCTGTCAAGATCTGTGGCCAGAGCCTCTTATTGTTGGTGTAAGGGACAAAGCCGGGACACCCACCCTCTGACAGCTTGCAGGAGGAAGCTTGTAACTCACAAACGAAGAGATTTGTTTCGCCAAATTAACTTCGCTATTGTCCTGCTGGCATGGCAAACTTTTCAGACGATCTGTCATGACACAACTTACCACGCTTGGCTGCCTTGCTACCCCGTTCCGCGTCGGTGGCATTTACGCGAGAACTGAAGCAAGAACTTGTTGACGGTGACAATCGTACTGAACAGCTGTAATTGTGCAGATCAGATTTGACCAATTTGGGCGTTACATGTATGGGGAGGAACTCGGATTTAATTCAGACGGAAGCTGTGAATGACTATGTACTGTATAGCCTGACTGTAATGGCACTGGCAGCACTAAACCGCACCTTGTTATCACGTGAAGTCAACCTCATATTGAGTGCACTTCCATTGTTTAGGCTTGAGGACAGTCTCCAGATTCCCTCACAACTGATTCGTTATGTCGTCATTCGCAGGTGCCTCGGGGCCGGGAAGGTTCGTGTTAGTGGTAATTTACAGTCAGAAACGTCGATCTGTAACAAAGTTGTAAGTTAATAGGTCGTGTTAGATGCATTAATTCTGGTAACTCGTGTAGCGTCACTCGGCAGGTTCGGTGTCAGTCCGACAACAGGACGGACCCGTGATGAAAATGTTCCCCGTTCGCGGCATGCCACGGAGACAGGCTGAGCTTTTGTGTCCAGTGGGGATTGAAAGGACAAGGGATTGAACCCTGTCAATGGTGGCGTAAAGCCCACTTGGGTCAGCCCTGAAGAGAAGCCAACTAATCACCCGAGCCCCTTTTCTCTCCCCTCCCCCCACCTTTTCTCCATACAAAGAACTTGTCGCGTTTCGGGGCCAGCACAGGTGGAGAGAGGTGTGAAAAGGCAGTAAGAAAGGAAAGCTTCCCAGCTCCCCGTCTCAACAAGCTTGCCGAGCAGGGGAGAGACCAATACCCCCAGGCCGACGCTTTGGAAACTTTTTACTCGAGAGTCGCGCAGGTGTGATGAAGTGGTCAAGCCGGCCCCTCGCCTGGGTCTCGCCCCCCCCCCCCCCCCCCCCTCCAAACGACCCGGGCCCCTTTCAGCGGGCCTGGTTCTATCCTAAGATAATCCCCTCTTCAGCGCTCCCTGCCCTCTGTCCGAGCGTCCCGCGGGGGACGCTTCTAATGAATTTCTTTTTTCTTCTCTGCCCCGCGAGTGAAACTCTTGTGGCCCCGTGGACCGCAATGGTAACAAGTGTGTTCTGTAGCTCACGGGCACTGGCGGGTGAGAGGTTCGTGTCCCACATAATTGCTGGCAACGGGTTGCAGGCTGGTAGTAAGAAGCAGGCAGAGTTTGCAGGGCTAGGAGTTAGAACTTTATGGTAAATTCGATTTACCGGACGTCAGAACGTTTCACTTTCAGTGACTGAGTGACACACTGGTACATTTTAATATAATTATTTTAATACAACAAACGTTTCACATCTTTATTTGAAACTGATAATGCTGTTATGTTCAGTTAAAATGTGAAAGTGTTAGTACAAGCTGGCCAACTTGGTGAGTGACACAGTGAATTATATTGGTAGGATTAGTTTATATCAACTTGAGACAGGTCTTAGTTTTCCAGTGATGTCTGTTTCACTTTGACCTATTCTCATTTTAGAGCACTGTTTAATTAAATGTTTTACACAAAATTAAAGTCTGTATCATGGGCATACAAATACTTGAAACAGCAGTAACAACAACAACAAAATAAAAAAAACACTCGGCGCCCTGATGGTGGCTTGACCACCACTGATCCACTGTATGCGTGTGGAAGAAGTTTTTTTAAAACAAATTGTGTCATTGTTTGAAGTCAGTTACAGTTTGAACACATTATTTACAGAATTAGCACCAGTGTTTTCTCCTTCAGCCTACAAACAATGGTATTTTAGAAACAAAGATTACTGACAGGTAATGTCAGTAATCTTTGTTTCTAAAATCCAATTGTATTGTAAAGCAACAATCGTGGTGAGGGTCAAGAGAGAGATGGGTAGGGGCAAGGTTTTTGGTATACAGCTAGAAGCAGTATTTTGATGCGCTTGTCTACACACCCCGCCCGCTTTATTGCTCCCTGCCGGTCTAATAAATCGGGTGGCGTGTTGGATGGGCCCTCATGCTGGGCGAAATGCTAATGTCGGGCCCCTCTCAAAGGGAGGCCTGTCTAGGCCAGGGCTGTCAATGAAGGTAGAATGCGATTGAGGGAGAGGGAGTTTGACATTCAAAATGGGCCAGAGAAAAAGTGGGTGCCACCCGAGTTGTGCAGGGAAAATCCTAGTACCCCCTTAAAAGCTGTAGAAAGCGGAGACAGATTCTGCTGCAGTAGTCAGATGCCAAAACAGTTGTGCATTGGTGGAGATTTAAGTTTGTGAAACAATGTTATATAGAGAGAAGAAAGAAAAAAGTGTCATACATGTGCATGCATACAACTTACAAGTATGTGATGCAGTGGTAGAATTTTCTTTGGGGACTGAGAAAGCTAGTACTAAAGTATTATTTTAATACTTAGGTAAGTTTAACGCATGTACTGCTTTAAAAATAGTTTGACAGTGAGTGAACAGCTTTTTTGTTATGGGCTGAATGGATTATGGAATTTCGAATGGTCACACACACACACACACACACACACACACACAACACACACACACACACACACACACACACACACAAAAAGAGTATAGTTTTGTATTGCAATGATTGGGTAATTGGTTTGATCAGTTGATGTTTTTGTTTTAGTTTTAAAAAAAATATAATTATTTTTTTTTACCAACTACTGCACTAATGAAAATGGGGCTTGGTAGACAGCGATTCAGAGAACAAACAGTAACTACGTTCACAGAGCAGTTGTACTGAAACAGTAGGGCAGCGCACATGTTATACAGCATGAACACCTGTGGGCGGTTTGGCGGCCTTTGTAGTGTACCGTGGCGTGGTGTACCGTACCGTACGTACTGGGGCTGGTATAGTGTCGGCAGTGGCAGTTCTCCCTGGCTCTCTTCCAACTCGCGGGGTCAGCGCCGTAAGGTAGGGATGGGGGCCGTCCAAGGTGTGAGGGGAGATTAATCAATCTCTTGTCAGCTGCACACCTGGCCACTTTATCTAGAACAATATCTCACGTCAGCTGGATGTTTTCCTCTCAGTGCAATCTTACACACGGGGCTGCCGTACAGGTGTTTCTGGGGATGGGGAAAGGGGCTGGTGCGGATAGGCCCTGTCTGTCAGTGGGAAGATCTGTAGCTTTGGCAGAGAGATCAGTTATGAAGTCTTGGCTGAACCTGCTAAGAAAGCAGACAGGCGATTTACCAACCACCCACCCATATTATCAGATCGGTTTATTTGTTACACCTGTTTGATCTGTTAGTGTTGCTGAGTGATTGAATAAGAAATAATGCAGAGAAAGCATGAACAGGAGGCATGCCCAGATCATTATTTATATTTTGTCTGTTTCTTATTTGGAGTTGGAATTGGTGACATGGTATTGATAGCATGCTTGGTTGTGTTCATTTTAACAGTTTAGCTTTCAGACAAGGGACCTTTCCATTATTAGCAATATTACTCCCCCCACCCCCCACCCCCCATCTTTTTGTGTCAGTCAGCAGACTTACATGACACTATTGACAGCGAAAAACAAATACTTGGTAAATTGTGATAGAGGCGTTGAACTTGAAAAATTAGGGCCCAAGCCAGGATGGCAGAGGGGCAAGTATGATAATTAGGGGTTCAGGCAGCCTTCAAAGGGTAATCAACCTGCAGGTCACATTTGACACTGGATGTGGAGTGGAGGCTCTGTTAGACTGTTAGCACCTTCTTCTTTTTTGTCTCTGCCTGTATCAGACTGGTTCTCTTTTTCTTCTTTCTGTCTTGTCTCACCTGCAGCCCTTTTAGTTTGATTTCTATCTGCACATTTCATTCAAGCTCATTTTTTCCAGGTCCTCTTCAACTGTCTTAAGGTTGCATGTAGTGATGCATTGTGACAGTGGTGGGTGATTTAGACTTGTTTTTCAATTAATTGTGTTTTGATCCTGTCCTTTTTGAACGCAGACATTCTTGAATAGTTCCTGACAAAATGTGTGCAAGTGATTTGTATTAGTTAAATAAAGGAATGAGTGAACTATAGATATTCATCATGTTTACTGTTGACTGTTTTTACTGGATAGTGATTACTGTTGAAATTGTTATTTGTTAAGTACCTTTAACTGTTGCAAATCAAACTTTTAACGTGTGATACCAAGACTTGTGTTTGCCCTTCATGGTTGACTATTTAATATAAGAACATTGCTATGGTTCCACTAACAAGTAACATATTGGGAACATTGAGCTGTGGGAACATGAGACTGACTCCTTGAGTTAAAAATACCAAGAACCAATCTTTCAAGATTCTCTCTCTCTGCTTCTCTTTCTCTCTGTGTCTCTGCCTGTCTGTCTCTACTAGTTCCCCAAGCACTTGCATGGAAAAGAAACAACATGAAAATTGAAATGTAGTACAAGTACAGTTTCCCTGATAATTTTAGTTATATTTAGTTGTCGTTTGCAGTGCAAATTTGTATGTTGTGCCCAGACTTTGAGATAATTCTTTTAAAATTTTGCCTTCAAGTTTTTGCTACACTACTGAGTGCTAGTAAAGTAAATTTCTCAGTAAGTTACTAAAGGAGCTCAGGAACTGTGTCTCTTAACCAGACAGACTCACTGAGAGTGAGAGTGAGACAGCAAGCGGATAATTGGGTGCCCAGAGAGAGAGAGAGAGAGAGAGAGTCCTTCACAAACTGTCAGGTCAGTGTGATGGCCCCACACCAGTGACTGGTGACACATGGACCACACACAGCCATTGTTTCTGTGTTTAGCTCATCAATCCCTCCACTAGTTCCAGGACACCATGTGATTTCCCTACCAGAGTACATCTCAGGCATCTGCCCCCATCTGATGTCTACTAGTCAACTCACAAGTTTGAGTGAGACTGTAGGTGTTTTATTGTCTCCAGGTCTTGACATCAAGACCACTTAAGGGTCTTCGGTTCATTTCTTCTTGCAAGGGAAAGCGGAGGCAGGAGATGTAGAGGGGTTACTGTTGGCTTGGTTTGTTCTTGTGTGCCTCAGAGTCAGTCAGTGGGTTGTTTCTCTCCCCCACCCCCCCCAGCTCTTCTGCTACTGTCCTAAGTTGGAATACCTCATGTGTAAGACATGTCATGTGTAAAGTGTTACTTCATGTCTAAAAAGTTTAATAGTTTTTGTTTGGTGGATCCATTTTCAGTTGTTGAAGCCTCAGTTGTTTTTGTTGATGATACTGGTGGAATACATTTGTACATCAGTAATGATTAACCATCATGGTGATCATGGACATCAATAATTTAATACATTTGTTCTTCTTTTGTGTGTTTCAGATACCTTAGCCACAATGACGTCACGTACATCAATGGATCAATCTTTCAGGACTTAGTCAAATTGCATACACTGTAAGTCTTCACTTTGGTAAATTGTCAAACCCATTGTAATGTTCATAAAGGATGGAAAGGTTATGAGCATGTGTTATTGTATATAGTGTGCTCATTTTAAAAAGTTCACTTTTTGTATTTTTTATAAATTACTTCTTTTTCTTTTTTTAGCATGCACTATTTCCAAGACCTTTTTAAGTTGTTTTACTTTAATGCTTCTCATTTCTGTAACTTCTTGGGTCACATAAAGTTTAATATT
The DNA here is from genome assembly GCA_018857735.1 of Alviniconcha marisindica. Classification (NCBI taxonomy): domain Eukaryota; kingdom Metazoa; phylum Mollusca; class Gastropoda; family Provannidae; genus Alviniconcha; species Alviniconcha marisindica. The sequence continues at coordinate 631,313 of JABMCL010003837.1, read as the reverse complement.
ATCTGTCCTTCATTGTTTTATATATATGATACATCATTATGTATCAGGATTAATGCCTTGAAGATAGATTGAAATGTAATGTGTTCCTTCTTCCACAGAAAAATCACTCACAACAAATTGACGGAAATGCCTGTGTTCCCACGAAACCTCAACATCACAGAACTTTCACTGTAAGTCACACAGTATATTACTTGTCTTTGTTGTAGTTGTGAGGAAGAAAAAGAATGTTTGATCTTACTTCTTAGTTGGACATTTGTGTTAATAAAATAGATGTTTGTTTTAGTTAAATACTATTGTCTGTGTTGTAGTTGTGAGGAAGAAAAAGAATGTTTGATCTTACTTCTTAGTTGGAAATCTGTGTTAATGAAATAGATGTTTGTTTTAGTCAAATACTGTATCTGTGAAATGATGTGTACACATGTACTTCATATGTGTATGCACATGCCCCCCCTCCCCCTCCCTACACACACACACACACACACACACACACACACACGTATGCACAAACCACAACACACACACAGCATGTATGTGTATTTAGAAAATGTTGCATAGTATTAGTAATTTTTTCCCCTGTTGGGCATAAGCGTGTGTCACACAAAGACCCCTTTCAGCCACACACGAGAGTGCATTCGTTGGATGCAGGAACAGTTCAGCATGATTTGTTTTCACACCTGGGCTGAAGGAAATAAACAACGCTGACGCACAAACTGCAGGACTTTGTGTCTCTCATCACTGGGGTGACGCAGACCACTGTGAATATTTTTTAAAGTGTGTGTGTGTTTGTGCATGTGCTGTGTGTATGTGTGTATACCTGTGTGTATTTGCACGCCGGCGTGTGTGTTTTTGAGAGTCACTGTTTGCACAGTCATCTGTCAGTACTTGAGTAAAGTTATACCTATGTCCTGTCCCGCTCCTCTTGTTCGCCCGGAATAAGTGATATTGCTTGATTGGCGGGACATGCCTTCAAGCAATCAAACCACCAGTCTCGCACAAATCATCCAATATACTGGCTTCAGCGAGATTACAGAAGCGAGTAAAAATTCCCACACGCTCACCTGCCACGATTCTATTGCCAGGGGTTTGAACATGCTCGCCAAACTTGGGGGACAGGCGCTTGTTTGCTGTGGGGCTGAGCCTTGTTGATTTTCCTCGATGTTATCAGTGTATTATCAGCTGCATTTGTCTTTGCCGGGGTCTAGAGAGGGAGAAGACTAAGCCTGGCAAATAGAAGGTGTTAGGAGTCAGCCAAGAGATTCAGCTATGTGCCTCTCTGGAGGGACACCTTGTGAGGACGCGACTTGGCCGTGTGGCCTGACAGTTGTATGTCGGGTCTGAAACCGAAAGATGCAGGTTCGAGTCCACCCACGGACCCAGACAGACGTCGTAGTTTTCGTAATGTGGCTTGGCGATTTGCTGACTGATCTGAACGTCTCCTGTGTGAATCTTCCTAGAGCTGTGGCTTGGTATATCAAGAACCTGATTTCTGGGGTCGAGCCCTTTCAGAGATCTGGTGAGCACACACTGTGGTGGTGTTGCCTCACACTGGCAGCTGGCTGTGTAGAGACACGATCGAGTCAGTTTGCTTTCAAAAGGAACAATCCCGTGGTCCTGGTTTTAGTCCGAACGATCTTTACGTAGCCTGTATACGATAATCTGGCCACGTGGCTCACAGTTGCTGCTTTGAAGCAGTCCATCTCAGCTAACACGAAAATGAGTAAATCGGGACAGAAAGTAACTCGTGGTCTTCACGACTATAGTCAGGGCAGCAGAGATGACCCATGTGTAATAGCCGCTGTTTGTTGTGTCCTTAACGATGACAGAACAGTATGTCCGCTCTGATCACAGAGCTGTTGGTGGTCCAGTTTTTGCTATGTAGCGTGTTCCTAATGCTGACTGAACTATCTCCGGCGTGATCGTGGGGCAGTTGAGGTGATCCAGGTCTCACAAGGTGTGGCAATAGAACGGCTTATTACACAGCCATCCTGATAAAACATGCCACCCGCACTAGTCTGCGCTCCTTTCGGCCCACTGCAAGGGGGGGGGGGGGGGGGGGGGGGTAGCACTCGGTGGCACTCGGTCCTAGCCACCCCATTACAATTCTGCTTCGTGGTCTGGCGGTACTTGATCATGTACTAGCTGTTTTTCAGTATGTGCAAAGATGAGAATGTACGAAGGACGGCAACCTTCTATATAAATATATATACCCAGTAACGTAGTAAGAACAAGATGCATCATTGTAAATATACAAGAAAAGTGTTGATAGGACAATGCTTGATCACAGCCATCCCCAGTAAAGTTGTCAGCTACACATATATATACCAGTTTTAACACATGTACACTTTTAACAAGTAATATATGATGACAAAATGTGTATTGCCCTGATATAACCGGGCTAGTTGACTGGGCGTAAAACACCAGTTTACGTACTTACTTATAACAGTTGCTCCGCAGTTTGCTTTTGTGACCCCCATCCCACAAACCCTTCAAAACACACACACACACACACACACACACACACACACACACACACACACACACACACACACACACACACACACACACACAGATAATAAAAACATTTTTAGAAAGAAAGACATAGTGGCACATGGTATTCGACTTAGAAATATGTTCGGTTCATTCCATTGAGAATGAAGCAGCAGAAATCCTCTGTCAGGCTCGTTAGTCCTAGATCCATGCTGTTCAAGTTGGACCAGAAGGATGGAAGAGAAACAACCGGCAAGAACTGAAGAAGCTCGCATGCCAAAGACAACACAGGCAGGCTTCCAAGCCAGCAGGTTTTAAACCGAACAGAATAGAAGGACTCCCGTCACAACACTTGTGACCCCGAGGTCCCTGGATGGAGCAAGAAACTTGCTACCCGAGGGGGGAAATGGCTAGAAAAAAAGTGAGCGTTGTTGCTGGTCTGCGTATTTCTTCCAGATGACTCCCCACCCACCCCCACCCCCCGTCCAGTCACACACAAGTGTGGACTCCAAGTTTGAGGATACTTCGCTGACGTTGAATTAGTATTACTACTCGATTGATTGCAGTCGAAAGACCGGTACTCGTACCGATTTGAAAGTTCAGAGGATGGAATTCAGTAGGAAGACAAACGGGAGACATTTTGACCATGGAGAGAGAGATGAAAACAAAAGCAAAACAGAATTGTTTTGTGAGAGGCAGGTGGAAATTTGATTTGGGTGCAGTAGTCCCAGCGCTGGCGTTGGCAGTGCCAAAGTAAATGTGTGCTGGGGAGACAGTGGTGGTTACTCTTACTCGCTGCCTTCTTCAGCGCCAGACAGCCCTGTTTGTTCACCAGATAGCTTCTTAACAGTTGTGCAAGCACCGCCAATAAATCCCTGTTTGCTTAGGCGCACTGGCGAATCATCAGGTGTCGCCGACTACAGGGTGTTGGGAGTCGTACGACAGCTATAGATGAGAGATAGCCTACAGTGCTTGACCTTGCCACCTTTTTCTACAGCACACAGTCCTCCCCCCCCCCCCCCTCTTTCTCTCTCAGTTCTCGCGGCCGTCCCCAGTGGTTTTTTTGTTGTTATTGTTGTAACTTCCTGGGTCCTTTGATTTTAGAAAGGTCTAATTGAAAAAGTTTTTTTTTTTTTTTGTACGCTGTTTCAGCGAGGCGGGAAGCGCTTTATCTTCTTTGATCTGGTAATATATTTGCTGTTTGTTGAGTCTGCTCAGCTTTTCAGAGAGGAAACGATTGACACCCTTTAGTTACCTCAGTCTGCCGAGACTACGCTGTAGGTGGTCCAGATCTTATTTTGAATTCACTGTTTTGTTTTGTTTTTAAGTTAGTTTTTGTTTTTTTATTTGTGACAACTTAAAGTTTTACGTTTATGTTTTTGACTGGCGTAAAATATCAAGTTACTTTACTTTTTTGTTTTCCATTTAACCCTCCCACCCGATGATGCCAAACAACTCGTTTAAATATACTCGCATCATTCTCTGCCCTGGTGTGCTGTAAAGGCAGACGATCAAAATTACGAATACGAATTCTGTGACGGTGTTTTTCCGTTTGTTGCAGGGCTCACAACATGATCCACACGATCTCTCCGGAAGCCCTGCAGGCGTTGCCGCAGCTGAGGACGCTGTATCTGAACCACAACCAGATCATGGATATCCCCATTGGAGCCTTCCCCTCCCCGTCCTACCTCACCCGCCTGTAAGCCCACACCTCACTCTTAATCACTGCATGGGTGGGAAATAATTTTAAACAACGAGCAGTTCTGAGAGAGAGAGAGAGAGAGAGAGAGAGAGAGAGAGAGAGAGAGAGTCAGCTGGCGCACATCTTGGCAAGAAGCGGCTACCATTGAAAGACAAGCTGACATGACGTGGTTACTTTTTCTCATAGTTTTCAAGTAGAATTTAATGTCTGACTGAAGTCAGATTTAAAGTCCGTTTGCTGCTCGTCGAAGGTAATTGTGCCGACAGTGCGCACATTGTTTTGTCATGTTTAACCTTTTTTTTTTAAAGCAAGATTAAAAGTAGTCTTTTGTGCGCTTTGGTCTCATTTTAAAGCTCGAGGTTGGGCAGTGTAATGGAAAGAAACGAAAAAGTTGGGTTGGATTGTAAAGTCTTCCAGTGATTGGAAATACCTCCAACATGCCAGGTCCACGACAGAATAAGATCGAAGCGGCCAAGCAAACCACGAAGAAGCAAACAATCTGTCAGACCCAGCCGAACGCAGGCAATAATTTGACGTGTGGAAGAAGGGTACTGACAGAAACCCTGTGCTTTGTGGACAGGTACCTGAACAACAACAAGATCATGCGTCTGGAACCGGGTTGCCTGAACAACCTGACGGCCCTGGAGCAGCTCAAGCTCAACAAGAACCAGATGTTTGAACTGAAAAAGGAGATCTTCAAAACCCTCATCAACCTCAAGTTTCTGTGAGTGTCGTTTTGGGGAAGACTTTGTTTTGTTTTCAAGCAGCGGGCACACAGTTGTTAAAATGGGTTGGAAACGAAATTTGATTTTATTGTCCATTGTTTTTGTTGGTTGTGAGAGTTGAAAGGTTGACCTTTGAGGACGTTACTGAAAGGGCCCTCCCCGTCTTTCTTTCTTTCAGATTTGATTTTTTTTTTAAAGTCGCAGTTGTAGCATGCAAAAGGTACTTGGACGTTATTGCTACAAGTAGTGTGCGTTAAGTTTGACTGCAGCCTTTGTTTCCCCCATCTTACGTTGTACTGTGGTGTTTGCCTTCTCTTCTTCTTCATACCCGTGGTGTCCACAAGTCGTCTGCAGTCTGTTGCTGTGTTTGCAGATCTGCGCACTTTACCAGTGCAAAGCTGTCGAAAGTTTAGTACTGCGGTCCGCAGATGGTGATGGGATTAAGTCCCTGTACTCCACAAAAGTTTCTGGTTCCTCTCGTCGATCCCCCACCCCCCACCCCACCCCATCCTCTACACACACACACACACACACACACACCCCAACGTTGGCGTACAAGCAGAAAAGAGATGACTGGATCGTTTCGCAGGCCCCCTCATTTCAGACGGCCGCTCTGCACATTGTGAGTCTGGCAATGTGGGGAAGATGGTCAGAGATCGCTCCCGCTGATGAATATTTGGCAGGAATATTCGAAGGGCGTTAGCTGGGTTGAGAGCCAGGCCGGAGCGACTAGTCATAGCAGACGATCAATGTCTTTTCAAACGCCCGGTCGTAATCCAGCCAGAGGGGATGTTGATAGACGCGGCGTTGGGCAATCGCTGGCAGCAGATGAGGCATGTAAATTCCCCTCCTGTGACTGCGGTTCCTCACAATTCATACCCCCCCCCCCCCCCCCCCCGCCCCATCCCCCCAAGCCTAGCCTCGCAGCCCTGCCCAGCGCCAGCCGAAGCGCTCAAAGGACTGCGGGTCCTGGCAGGAGGGGCTGGCTGGAAATTGGTTTGATTGAAAGAACAACTTTGATCCTGCTCCTCTCCCATGAAATTTCATGCGCCTGGCTCTGCCGCGCTTTGATGTGTCCGTCCTGCGCCCTGTCCCTCGCCGTCTCTGCGCGGCGGCGGCTGCGTAACGACTTTTTGTTTTCCCTTTTCTTTTCTTCCGACACGGGCCCCTGTCTTTGACAGGGTGAAGGGTTCTTCTAGCTCGTGGCCTGGTTCACGGCGGGATTTGTGGGTCTAGGCTAGATCGGAACCGGCGCATCGCCTCGAGGGACCAGGAGCGTTTGAACAAATATAGCTCCCAGGCTCTGGCCCTCTTAATCCCTCTTATTATTTCGATTGCGAGTAAGGTCGGCTTGTTTAGATATGGGGTAGGGAGAGAGAGAAGCTCAAGCAAGTGGATGCGCGCACGTGTGTGTGCGGAAGGAAGAGAGAGAGAGAGAGAGAGAGAGAGAGAGAGAGAGAGAGAGAGAGCGCGCACATACATCTCATGCATTTTCAAAATGGCTATTGATCGGAGGTGGCCACCTCGTGTCATAAAAGAAATTGGGGAGCCTGCTTTGAGAAACTGGATCTGGATTGTGAGGAAATCGTAACTTTAAACAAATGGAAGCGCCGGCGGGCGAGACTGGCATTGACTCCTTATTGATTGGTGCTTGCGGGCGGCGAATGACGTATTAATATTTGGAGATGTGAGGTGATGGGATGAGCAAACGATGGGGGGGGGGCCGTCATGTGGCGGTTTTGAGAGCCGTGTATCACGGGGGCATTTTTGTTGTTGCTCGTTGGCGTTTAAACTGTCGTTAGTTGGTTGCTATCTGCGCTCATGTCGGCGCCGTTTGGGGCTTTGTTTTGTTTGTTATACAGTCATTCCCCCCCCCTCCACCCACCCCACACACACTTGGGGGGGAACATACCCCCCAGTCATTTCCCCTCCTACCTCCCAGTACTTTCAAAGACCAACTCATGCTCGAGCTGTTCCACGGTTTATACAATAACCCCCTCCCCCCCCCCCGTCTGTTGTGGTTCTTGTTTGACAAAAGGGGAGAACGATCAACAGATTAGTGGAGATATAAACGTACCCCCGCCTCCCCAACCGAATTGCCCATAACCAGTGACAAATGCATAGACAATTATTTTCATTTGTGTGCTGTAGAGTTTTCCATGGATGAGTGTTGCTTTACGTCCACAGAAACCATAGACTTATTAGGGATGGGAGCCCAGGACGGCCACCTCCACTTTCACACAGCTCCTGAGCTCTGGAGTTTTCCAAGTCCCCCTTGCTCATTATAACTGAGTGCGTTGCCTTGACTTGCAGGGAGTTGTCGCGCAACAAGATCAGCAACATCCAGGGTTTGACCTTCAAAGGGCTGAAGAACCTGCAGGTGCTCAAGCTCAAGCGCAACTCCATCGCCTCCCTCATGGACGGGGCCTTCTGGGGCCTGGAGAGCATCAACAACCTGTGAGTCCACGCGGGTTTATAGACCTGTGCTGTGTTTTACTTGTACGTCTTTTCAGGTATAATGATCTTAAACCTGAAAGCCCTCATGGTTACAGACAAAAACACTGTCACACCCACCTCTCAATCTCAGCCTGCTTTCCCCCATCCTCCAAGAAAGATACATACATACCAGCCTCTCCCAAATCAGTCACATCGTACCCAAGCCAAAATCTAACCCCGTTTATGTGTAACTTAGATTTTAACAATCTGCTTCGTATTCTTTTTAACCATGTGCACCATACACATACGTACATGTACAGGACGTGATTGGTGTAATGTCTCTTGTCACTGTTGTATATTGTCTGTCTCTGTTGTTGTTGTACATGTGGTATTATGAGTAATTAATAGACAGTTTCTACGGTCTGATTGTATCTGATGATTTGGATTTTGTTTTGCAGGCAACTGGATTACAACAATATCTCCAATGTTACCTCCAGCTGGCTCTTTGGTCTGTCATCACTGAAACAGCTGTGAGTAGCTCTCATTTTGTTTGGCTCTCTTTTATTTAGTTTCATAGTTTAAAAATTAATTGACGTGGTGAAGATCTTTTTTCCTCAGAATTTTTTTGGAGGACACCCCCCACCCCCACCCCTCCGAAGCTGTTAACCAATTTAGGCCTACCAGCAGCCAGGTCGGCAATAGGCCTTGTCCTTGCTGTGTGAAGTGCTGGTGTGGCGCTTTTTACAAGTTCTAGGTTGGCAAGAAGAACAGCTGAATTTCCAACCGTATCGTGGCATGTGCGTTTCCATTTGGGGATGTGAGCATATTTGTACTTTGAGCGGAAAATTAGACGTAAAAAAGGTGAACCCCTATTTCGTGAGCATTTTCGGGATTATTTCATATTTTCCTGTGGAATTTCAGAATCTTCCTCATCATGTTGCCAGTGTATATTTGCAAGCATGTTCAGACAGGTCTGCCGCATAGATGAATTGCAAATTGCTCTGACCGACAAGTCAGTATTGATTTCTTGATTTGACTGCACTCAAGTCTAATTTTTGAACTGTTCGAGTTTTGAGTGCAAGTTCTGACCTTGTTGTACTCTGGTCACGTTGGATTTCTTTTTTTTTCTTTTTTTTTTTCTTCTCTTTTTTTGTTGTTGTTGTTGACACTGGCACCTTTTATCTTGGGCTCGCAGGTCGCTGACCTACAACAAGATCGGGGTCATTCAGGAAGACGGCTGGGAGTGTTGCAAGAAAAACCTCAACAGATTGTAAGTTCAGCCAACATGTTTTCTTTCTTCGTCTTCTGTCAGTTTAATTGTTAGTCTCGTGTATACGTCTGTGATGTCAAATGGGTTGCAGGTCGCTCTTTCTGTCCAGGCTCGATCGGTTGGCGTTTTGTTGTGGAATCACCCCAGCGGTGATCTGTTTGCGCCTTGTTTTAAATGACCATACCATAATAGCAGCCGGTCCATGTTACCTCCCCCGTCCTTTCGCCCGCCCTCTCATGTAGATGGCAAATCGCGGTCCACGTCTAGATGTAACCACTAACAATAAGATGTGGCAGTACTGAGTAGATCTACTTGTAACACCGCCATCCTGATAACCCGCACTAGCCTTCAGCCTTCCCACCCCCCCCCCCCCCCCCCCTTCCCCCTTCCTTTCGCCCACCCCTTCTTTTCATCCACCCCTCACCTTTATGGCAGATCGCAGTCTGTATGTAGATGTAATCAACGACCCTATATATATATATATATATATATATATATATATATATATATAGGGTCTTTGATGAAAGCTTTGAGAACACGGAATGTGTCTGGAAGAACCATTACGTTTACGACAGTCGTATCAAAAGCAAGACACAGGGCCAGCAGGTCAGAAAGCTGCCATTGGCATGAGCTAAAAAGATGGCACCAGGGAGAGGTCATTGTTGGTGCTGCTTTTTTTTCTTCTCTTGCTGTGTGGCGTTCTCGTTGCTGTTGAATGTTGTTCGTTTTTATAACATCTGTTGCTTCTTTTGTGTTGCTACACCTGCGCATAACGTGGATGTGCGTGTGAATTTTCTCAGCACCATGCCTCGTTCTATGTGCATTTTTGTTTTGTTTGTTTTGAAACCTAGCAGTACGGACTGAATTGAATTGAAAAGAACTATTGAATTGTTGGAACGGTGCGGCGTAACATGCTATGAACCGTGTGTGTAATATATAGGCACAAATCGACCTGAAAGGGTCGAGCTCTTTTCTGGAGACAATCCTTTATGCCTTCCGAGAAACAGCACCCAAAATAGAAATATTCAGCATTGTAGTTTTTCGTCACAGATTGTAGTTCATACATAGCCGTTTTTTTGTTTGTTTGTTTGTTTTTTATGCAGCAGACGAAATATATGCATTAGCATGTATCTTTTTCGCAGCAGGGTGGCTAGGGACAGGGAAATATGTCTAACGGACATGGTCGTAAATTGCTTCCGATATGAACGAAATATCTTGCATTAGATAAACAAAAGTCTCTATCAGTCTCTGTGTGTGTGTCACCACCATGAATGATTTGGCGCTCGGCCCGCAGAACCTGTGGAGATGAAACCTGATGTGAAGGTTCCTTGGGACACGAGAGTTTTGTGTATCTGTAGTCTGGGCAACACCTCTTTCAGTAATTAACACAACAACGCTAAAGATTATTGAAGTGAACGAGTCACTCTGCCAAGCAAGGGGAGGGTGATATAGACGCAACCTCGCTCCCGTTTGTTTGGTAGCCTCGTGGTGCAGTGGTTACAACTCCGGATTCTCACGCCAGCGATCCCCAGTTCAGATCTCGGTGGCATCTACATTTAGTTTTTCCTCCCCCCTCCCAACCCTTGTTTTTTGTTATTGTTAGTTTTGTTTTGTTGTTATACATATATATGTATTTTTAATTTTTGTTGTTGACATGCTGCAACACATCGTCGAATTCGAAAAATATGCAGCCTTATTTTTTCTTCCCCTTTCATCGTCGAAAATAGCTTCGGCGCTTCTGTTCCATTCCTCCCATTTTGCTGCTGCTTAGTATATAATTACACGTTCCCGTATTTTGTTTGCCAAGGGAGAGGTGGTGGTGGAAGGTTGGGTTTTTGTCTTGGCGGACAATGGTCATGAACTGCTGGAGGCGGAATTCATGGTGCACGTGCGTCAGTATTGTTTGCCCGGGGTGGTAGTGGTGGTTAGATTTTACATAGGCGAACATGGTCTGAAATTGCATCCGAGGCGGACGACCTGCCTGTATATTGTCTTTCTGTGCTATCGGAGATGATTCAGAGGTCAGAAGCTGTGTGGTGAACAGGAAGATGGGCTTTGGCTGTCATTCCCAATCCCATTCTTCCCCCGACCCTAATAATCCATACGGTTTCTGTGGCTGTAAAGCACCATGGAAGAAGAAGTATTGGAACTAGGTTTGGGGGGTAGGTTTCGTATGGATCAACATGATCAAGACCTGTTCGTGATGTAAGTAAGTAAACATGGTGCTTAACGTCCACAGAAACCATACGGCTTATTAGGGACAGGGGAAAGGGGGTATAGAGGTGGCGGAAGAGGGAGATTATACATACCTATCGCTACACTGTCACCACCAGAATGACTCCTACATTAAGATGGGCATGACTCCGGCATTTTAAGATGCAGCGATGAGAGCTCTTTTAATGTTTGATCAATTGTGAGGGACAAGGTCACAAGACAGTGTCCACAGACCACAACTTTTGAAGAGAAAGGAGAGCCGAAGCGGAATCGAACCGAGGCCCTTCTGCTTACCAGCATAACGCCTTACCGCTAGGCCAAACCGGCTCACGATTATTCCCGATGCATGCCTTACGAGGGGGTGGCTGGGTGTTGGTGGTTGGCGTGAGCGAGTGACATGATGTACGAGTGACGTGATGACAGCCGGTAGTAGGCCTTATCTCGTCCCTCTCACGCCTGAAGCCCCTGCATGACACCTTCATGTCGCCTTTATTGCGCAATCTGTCATCTCCTGCCTCACCTGTCTTTGGTCGTTCTTTGTGTGAATGAGTGTGTGTGTGTGTGTGTGTGTGTGTGTGTGTGTGTGTGTGTGTTGTGTGTGTGTGTGTGTGTGTGTGTTTCTCTCTGTCAGCATACCACGAAGATAGCGCAATTTTGTTTTGCCTCTTGTTGCTTCCCCCCCCTCCCAGCGCGATTCCTTAGAGATGGCGGTTACAATGATTTTTAAATATTTTTTGTTCCCCTTCAGACATAAAATTATATGCGATTTTCGTTGCTGTTCTCCGTCGTGAATGGGTTAATCTTGATTTATGCCTCAGGGCGACATCGTCACCGCCATGCGGTCATGGTGGATTATCTGAGCAAGACGGGCATGCAGCGAAAGGGATTGCGTTGTTGTCGACCGGAAGTTACGAGGGTGAAATCGTCATCATCGTGCAATCCGGGGGGGGCGGGGGGGGTCTAGCCAAGACTAGAAAGAGCAAATTACTCAGTACTAGATTTATCATAGTTCAGGAGCTGTGTGAGAGTCGAGGTGGCCGTCCTGGGCTGTCCGTCCTAACGAGCCTTCTGGTTTCCGTGGACGTAAAGCTATATTGAACCATGCTTCGGCATTGGTCTCAGCTTGTCCCTAATATGTCAACCGACATCCGAGGACATTAAGCAACACTACCTACCTACTAGGTTTATGAGAGAGCCGGTTTGGTCTAGCGGTAAGGCGGTAGACTGGTAAGCGGAAGGACATCGGTTCGATACCGCTTCGGCTCTCCTTTCTCTTCAAAAGTTGTGGTCTGTGGACACTGTCTTGTGACTTTGCCCCTCACAACTAATGAAACATTAAAATGGCTCTCATCGCTGCCCGTCTTAATGCAGGTCATTCTGGTGGTGAAAGTGTAGCGATAGGTATATATACTCTCCCTCTTCCCCCACCTCCATACACCTTCCCCCCATTCTCCCCATCCCGAATAAGCCTTATGGTTTCTGTGCACCATGTTTACTTACTTGCTTACTACTAGGTTTACACGATAATTCAGGAGCTTTGTGAGTCGAGGTGGCCGTCCTGGGCTGTCCGTCCTAACGAGCCTTCTGGTTTCCGTGGACGTAAAGCAACATTGAACCAGGCATTGGTCTCAGCTTGTCCCTAATATGTCAACCGACATCCGAGGACATTAAGCAACACAACCGAACCGTACTAGGTTTACAAAAGCGAAAAAGGTTGCGTGATCGTAAAGTGGAAGGTGCGAGTGTGGGTTTAGTTAGCACACGAACTGTGCGCACGGTGTGTAGGTTTGGAATAAAACCAGGTCTGGATTCACCCCCCGGGGCCGCTACAGTAGCCGGATAGGTCTGGCCGGATACTCCAGAGCAGTTAACATTGGACCCTTCCCCTGTGTTTGACTTTTTAGTTCCATTTTTCTTTCTTTCCACTTCTCTTCATATTACTTTGTAGAACACTGCCCCCCCGTGCAGCACAATCTCCAAGCAGTTCCTTCTTAATGGAGGGTGGCTTCCTATATAAGAGAAGAAGAAGAACATCGGTGGAGAATCCGTATAAGTATTTTATCTATAAGAACGTATGCGCAGACAGTCGGTACCACGCAGATGAAACCGACGGAAAGCAATGGAGACCAGACAATAACAATAATTATTCACTGCAGGAGGGAGAAGGGGGCCATGATACAAGACAAACCTCACCCCCCCCCCCCCCCCCCCCCCCCCTCCGAAAAAAACATCAACAACAAACCCAAAGGTTCTCATTGAAACCCATGTCCAGTTGAGCACTATAGCTGTGTCCCCACAAAGCTCATTGAAACCCTTGTCCGGCTCAGCACGAGGCCACCCCTTCCCTGCCCCATCCCCAAGTCCCGGGACACCCGGACCTGTTACAGACCCTAGTCCGGCTCGCCACCCCCGCCCCCTCCCTCCCCCACGCACCCCAACACGGACCTCATTGAGAGCCGTGGCCGGGGCGACACAGGGCCGTGTCCTGTCGATGGACCTCGGGGCTGTGAGAAAGCAATCTAAACTCGCCAGACACCCGCTGCAGGTGTAGTGGGCTCTCCACCCGAGGTGTCAGGAGTCAGTGGTTGTCAAGATTTACGGTACCGCTCCGACGTTGCTCCCTTTGTTCAACCAGAGGGAGGGGGTCGTGGGGTGGGGGGTTGGGGGGTGGTTGTGGCACGCTTGGTACAGATGATGGACGTATTTGATTTCGCTGCGATTACTCGGACAGAAATGTATGTTTTGGGGAAGAAAGCAAGCGACGTCTCCGCAGAGCCATGTCTCGGTTCGTCGACATCGTAGACTGGCATGTCTTTTGGTTCATGTTTGGAACTAAATGCAGGTTCGGGCTTAATAACTTTGGAGTGGCGGCCGTTTTTGTGATCTACTCATTCCCCCCCCCCCCTCCCCCCTCTCCCCCCCCCCCCCCCCCCAGAAAACACCACCAACACACCACTCACGCACACACACGCACGCACGCAGCACGCACGCACGCACACACACACACACACACACACACACACACACATACACATACACACACACACACAACAAAGAAAATAAGAAAGAAAAAACTAACTTTTTCAACCAGTTTGGCTACAAAATTAGGATAAAGAAGAAAAACACGCTGCAAAGAGCACTAAAAAGTCAATTTTGCAAGAATGTTGGTAATGCACGTTATTCCTAAGTGCACTGGTTGTTAGAAACGGGGAGGAGGGGGGCGGGGGTTGTTAATTTATTGAGGCTGTTGAGATTGCCAGGCTGCTAGGACTGAGGGGAGTTTTAGCGGCTCCTGATTTGTTAAGACGTACGTATGTCAAGTGGATCTGTTTCTATGAAATCCCAAAGTGTCAGTGTAATAAATATATTTGTGCGACTTCTCGTAGCAGCGAGTGTGTGCGTGCGTGCGCGCGCTCGTTAGTGTGTGACCTCTCTGTGACTCACCATTCCTTATTAGTTATGATTTTATTATAGTGTTTGAGGGGGGGACCTCTCATACGGCAGAAAATATTTGCCTAGTTTTCATGATTGTTGTCTGGAAGCAGAGATTTTAATTGCATTGTTGGGTGCTGTTCTCTCGGCGGCTTAGCTAATTTGGGAGTTGAAGTGTAAGCTCTACACCTCTCTCTGTGAGCGAGGTCTCTGAAAGACCGAACGATGTTATGCCTGTTTGCAAGATTGCACCCAGAGTGAAATCTGTGCACAGGCCGAACATCGGAACGCCCCAAGTAGCAAGTACAAACGAGTGTCATTTATTCCTCAGAACTAGCATTGCCGAAGTCGGAGGGAACGGTCAGTTCAAACTGGATTGGTTGGTGTGTTTGGTTTTGGGGTTGATTAAATCGGCAGAGGACGCGCTTTGTAAGCTCGGATTTAAGTGGTCCCCGGATACACGTTTTGAAGCAGTGCTCAGAACTTTATTAAAATGGGAAATAGGCGAAGTTGATTAAAATGGGAAATGGCCGTTTGAAATCACGATTTGTTATAGGCGTTTGCAGAAAGTACTAGCTCCGATAGTTGTGCAGATGAAATCGGCTCAACTTCAACACGCTGCATGATGACAGCATTGTGAACATTAAAAACTGTAGTGCTCAGAAATATTCTGTGTATGGCGTGGCGTTGCGTTGTGTTGTGCGTATGCACGCGCCCGCCTGTGTGCGTGTTGTGCATCGGTTTCCGTCCTAAAGCGTTGTGCATCGGTTTCCGTCCTAAAGCGTTGTTTATCGGTTTCCGTCCTAAGGCGTTGTGAGCGTTGTGCGTCGGTTTCCGTCCCTAAAATGCAAACGGTGGTTTGTAGAGGCGACGTCTTGGTGATCAGCGTCATAACTACTTCTCCAGCACGGCCAGGGACTAGGAAGCAGCGTCCGTTGTTCCGCTCCAGAACCGTGCTCACAAATGGTGTGAGGAGGCGTCAGGGACCGAGGGCGCGGATTTAGCGATGCCAACACTAGCCTGGCAGTCAGGGAGAACGCCCAACAGAAAAAGGCCCGGCACACACACCGCGCACGCACACACGTACAGCGCACGCGCGCGCGCGCTCGCATACACACGTTCGCGCGCATACACACATGCACGGACGCACGCACGCACACGCTCGCGCGCACGCGCACACACATGCACACACACACGGGGCCCACATCAAGGTGCATGAGCAAGGCGATAGGTTGAATAGGCAAACAGACTTTAGCGCACCCCCACCCCCACCCCCACCGCCGCAATTTTTAATTTTTTTATCTATGAAAAAAGAAGAAGTTTTTATTGCTGTCCTACCCCGCTCCACACCAGCCTTTGCCGCCTCTGAAAGGACTGATTTGGGAATGCTGAGCCGCTATAGAATCGGGCCTGAATTCCCCCTTTGTAGGTAGGCGCCAGCGAGGAGTTAGGGCTTTCTTTCTACCCGGCCCTGACGCGCTTCAAGCACCCAGCCACAGCGCGCACCCCAGTCAAGGGACAGAGCGAGAGAGGTCGGGCTAGGGGAAGAGAGAGAGAGAGAGGGGGGGGGGGGGACACCCTACAGAATCTATCGAGGGGAAGGAAAGAAAGCTTTGGGGGGGGGGGGGGGGGTTTGTGGATGGATGTCCTTTAGGGCCGGGGTTGGGGTTGTGAAGTAAAGAGTGTTTACAGGGATATTTAGCGTAAAAAATCGGTAACTGTGCTCGGCATGTTTCGTTCCACAGAGGGGGTGCTGGAGTGGTGGTGGTGGAGACGCCTTACTTTTTTTTCCCTTCTCCACCTTACCCAGCCGGCGCAGAAAATATAGGGGGGGTGGGGGGCAAGGGGGGGGGGGGGGGGGGGGGGGGGGGGGGGGGGTTGAACGGAGGGGTAAGGTAAGATGGTGGTGTCGGTTGAGGGTGGGAGGGTGCGAGGCTAGGCTGGCTGTGTGTCGTGGGGTCGGACACAAACCGCTAAGCGAGCTGGCGACACGGAGGACACACAATCCCGCTTCCTGTGTGGAACATCTCCCTTCCAGGTGGTCGACCTCCGATGGGGCGTCGGTCTGATCTGCATCTGCATCTGCAGCAAGCGGTCGGCTGGCTGCTCGTGGCGATGCTGGCTTTGCCCGTTTCCCGCTGACTGCTGCCTGAAGTTCTAGTGTGAGAGGTTTAAATCGCACGGTAGATGTGTATATAGTAGGGTACCGTAGGCTTTGACTCGGAGTGATTCAGTGATGCTTAACGTCCGCTTCGTTCTTGGGTCTTAATGTCCTCGGATGTTATACATGTCCATAGAAAACCATACGGTTTATAAGGGAGCGGGAGTGTGTGTTGGGGGGGGGGGGGGGGGGGCCAGATCCACTTCCAAGTTCACACAGCTTCTGAGCTCCGAGACTTGGATTGGGGAATGGACAATATGTATAACACGGAAATACGGGAACAGCATCTACAGCGTTTAGAGAGCCGGATTGGCCTGGCGGTAAGGCTGGTTAGCAGAAGGACCTCGGTTCACTTCCTCATCGGCTCTCCTCTCTCTTCAAAAGTTGTGGTCTGTGGATACTGTCAAGTGGCTTTGACCCTCACTGAAACTTTAAAATGGCTCTCATCGCTGCCCAACTCAGTACAAAAATCATTCTGGTGGTGGGTTCAAGTTGAGTGTTACTTTACATCCACAGAGACCGCAAGGACTATAAGGGACGGGTAGCCCAGGACGGCCACCTCGACTTTTACACACAGCTGAGCTCTGTCTGGTGGGGACAGTGTAGCGTTATTGGTATAGGCTCCCTCTTCCCCCACCTCCTGAGATCTCGGTCCCCGCCAGCACCGCTTCACAGACAACTCGCCGTTCCAAGCAAGCAAGAGTGGAGATGCCACTGATTTGAAGCTTGGCTGTTTGGTGCCAAACCTGGTAGCACAGGACTTCTACCGAACGGGGGTGTGGAAGCCTGTTCACTGGACAGCAGTGACGGAGCCTGATCGTAACGGCCTCGAAACGGGTCAGGTTACGCGACACGGCCCGTGCGCTATTAAAAGATAACAAGATATTAGGTACGCTGCACTGAAGCCGATTCAATATCAATACCACCCCCACACCCACGGGGGGAACCGTTATACCTTCTCGCCGTTGCTGGCAGATAATCGTCGTTATTAGCCCGAGGTCACGGTGGCTTTCGGGTCGTTCGTGTGATGAGAGGGTGTGCGGGGGCCTCGGGGCAACAGGCAAAGTTTGGTGTCCGCGGACGCAGAGCTCAAGAAGCCGAGACCCTTCACACCTTGCAGTATCCCTGACGGGCAGGAGGTAGAAAGGGTTTAGTAGATAGGTGTTAGAGAGGGTTAAAAAGAAAAAAAAAAAAAAAGGGGGGTGGGTGGGGGTGGGGGGTGCAGTCGTTTTAGAGAGGGTTAAAAAAAAAAAGGGGGGGGGGGATCTTTTTTTTTGGATGGCGGGCGGACGTTGTTGGAAATGTGTCCTTTGTCAGGCAATCTTTGCGCCCTGTCACAGCGCCCACACTGCCCTGACAAATTGAGCGGGGAGGCGAGATCGAACAGAGAGGAGGACAACGCGAGAGAGAGAGAGAGAGTTGCCTGCTCATTTCATGTCTGCGTGTGCACACGAAGCAACGAATTCTGATTTGTGCATGTGAAGGCAGCAGTCAAACAGCACAGTATTGGAACTGTGTTTTGATTTTTGATGACTGATCCAGCGGAACTCTTCCCATGATCAGCATCCCGTTTCAAGAAGTACCTGCGTGGAAGGCAGCTTTTTTGGCGTTTTCTTGTTTCTTTTCTCTGCTGGCCTTCCCGAGCAAAAAGAAAAAAGAAAGTAAGAAAAAGGAGAAAATGGAGGGGTGTGATATAGAAAGAAGGAAAGTAAGAAAATGGAGGGGTGTGGGGTGAGCATAAGTATGTATGTGATAATACTTCTTTACTGAAATACTTGTTGTATGGCACTGTTTTATTAGGCGCATCAGGTGATAGATAGATGGGTGGGCGGGGGAGTACCTGTTTGTCAAGTTATTATCTATGATTCAGATATTCCAATAATGACAGCAACCCTACCCCCCCCCCCCCCCCTTTAAAAAAGAAGACGTGAAGAAGCCCCCCCCCCCCCCCCACACACACACACACATTTTTTTCCCCTTTTGGTTGTTTCGTTTGCGTCTACAGGCGTTGCTTGGGGGAGGGGGACACACACACACACACACACACGCGTCACCCCGGCAAACACTTTGAAATGGTCGCTCTCCTTTCTCCTCCCGCTGAAACCGTCCGCATCTCTGACGATTTACTTTTCATTTCTCCGCTTTCTATGAAACCAGCTCTCGCCTTCCGCATGCCTCGTCCGTGCAGTGAATGAAAAGTAGGCTCGGCCCCAAGGGTTGATTGGAAAACAGTCTAGGGAAAGAGAAAATAATTAAAAGGTGAGAGAGAAGAAACAGTGATGGTTTAGTGGAGGGGAAAGCGTTGCTGGGGCGTTGTATGGAGGGGGGGGGGGGGGGGGGGGGGGGCGCAGAAGAAGAAGAAGCGCGAGGACTGTTTGTTTGTGCAGGGGACTCGGGCCCGGCTGCTCAAAGGGCTGACGCCATGTGGCAGTCATCCTCGTCTGTGTTTCCAGCCCCTCTCTGTCAGTCGCCCCCCTCCTCTCCCCACCCTCCCTTCCCTCTCCCCCCCCCCGCCCCCCCCCCCCCCCCCGCCCCCCTCCCCCACTCCAACCTCCCCAGCTCCCATTCAGCATACTCCTCTGTCCGTATGCGTGGTTGTGTTGTGACCGCTCACCCCCTTCTCCTTCCCCTGCAGCCCCCCCCCCCTCCCCCCTTTCTGTCCCTGCAGTTCCCCCCTCCCCTTCCTCAACAAACACATTGCTGGAGGTTTTGGCCACTGTAACAGACCTGGGAGTTATGCAGAGGTACAGTCAGCTTGGGATTTTTGCAGCTTCTGCAATATTTCTTGAACAACTCAAGGAAATCTAATTACTCCCTGTCTGTGACTGTAGTGGTTTCTCTGTGTGTGTGTGTGTGTGTGTGTTGGGGTGGGGGGCATTTTCTTCATAGATGCAAGTGGATGGATAATACTTTTAATAAACCTTTTTCTTTGAACAGCCATCATATTTCTCATTATGATGATGATTTATTTAAACCGTTTTTGAAAAGGGGCAGAGTTTATCAGGGTCATTGGCGGAATAACAGCATTTATTGTATTGAAAAGTGCGCTGTTGAGGGCATGGCGCATACTTAGGTCGAGAAACTGAGAAGTGAGTGTTGTCTATTTTCTTGGTGTAAACAGCAGAGCGACAGGGGTTTGCATCAATCGGTCATCAGTCATCTGTATCATCTTCACCTCCACCTGTCCTGAGGTGACCCTGTGTGATTGACAGGAGGTTAAAATCCAAGAACTAAACTAGTCCCCCCCCCCCCCCCCCCCCCCTCCACCACCACACACACACCACACACACATCTTCTCCTTCCTTATGTGCTAGCAGGAACTGCAGATGTGAATCAGAAGCTTTGTACTTCATGCACTGGGCAGTATGTGCTACAGACCAGAAGCAGCTGTCCTTTTCATATTATATAGGCTTTGTTGTGGTTGACAGTGTGGTAAACACCAGCACCATCTCTGTATCATCACTGCACCCAGATTTCCCAGTCCCAGTTTACTTTTAGCCTTGGTGGTTTGCAGGCACAGGCAGAAGAAACAGTTTTTTTGCCTGTGATCAGTTTTGGTGTAGTTTTCACCTGTCCTCCTCCATCTTCCTCTTTCTTCTGCTTTTTCTCATCTTCTTCATTTGCACTTAGAAAATGCAGCTTTGAATCAGAAGCTTTGTACTCGATGCACTGGGTAATGTGCGCTACAGACCCAGCCAGAAACAACTGTCATCTTTGGATGGTGTACACTTTGTGGTAAACTGCACCACCTTCTCTGTATCATCATCCAGATTTCCCAGTCCCAGTTTTAGCTTGGGTGGTTTGCAAGCACAGGCAGAAGAAACAGGCTTTCTCACCCTGTTCATTTGTGGTGTAGATGTCAGCTGGTTCATCTCTTACATGGCCCTAAGGGGGCCAGAAATGATGGATTTCTTGTGCCTTTGGGATGGTGGGACAGAAATTGGTAGCAGGTTTGCACTACTATTGGAATCACATGTAAACCCTGATGATTATCATACGCAGTTGTGTCTTGTTTGGCACTCTGTACCCATCAGTACACATGTGTTTGTCTTAAACACAGGAGCCCCGCTTGTGTGTTGGTTTTTTTCCTTCTCTCTCCCTGCATCTTTTTCTGCTGATTTCCCCTGGCTGCAGTCATGGGACATGTGCAGAGCATGTTACTAGGCAGTTTCCATCCAGAACATTTGGCAGAGTTTGGCATGAAAATGAGCACAGGGATGCCATTGGCTTTATGTTGTTCACAGCTAAAATATGTCAAACATATTCCTGTCACGCGGAGAAGTCGAACGATGAATACTGTACTGGTAAAACTGTGTCTTCAGTCTGCATTTCAGGGAGTTGACCTGTCCAACTGAAAACCATCTATACTGTTATCACCACTAACCCTGCATTTTCTGTCTTGTGTTTCAGGGACTTGACCCATAACCAGCTGAAGACCATCTACTCCAACACCTTCAGGAAGCTGGCACGCCTGGAGAACCTCCTCCTGGACCACAACGAGTTGTCACGCATTGATGACGGGGCCTTCAATGATCTGAGCGACCTCATCACGCTGTGAGTGCTTGTGCTTTGTTCTGTTGCTCTTGTGTTGTCTGTCTGAATACGTTATTGGTGAGTGAACTAAAGCCAAAGGAAATATAAATATGTGTATAGGAAGCTCCAGAAGTAAACCACTTGCTTGATGCGCATCCATAGGAATCTTCAAGCTGTTGGCTGAACGGAGATTATTTTGAGAGTGTGAGGGCCTGAAATTACAACAGTGTTGGTGTGCCAGAATGGGATTTTGGATGTTCTCACATTCATGGTGAGATTTGAGTGGAGAATAAGAATGTTTGTGTGACTTGGATCAATATTATTCCCTGTGTTAGATGTTGTTATTTTGCTTAGAAGAGGAAGGACGTTTCATGGGTGTGATTGGTAAGATTTGTTTTGCTGCGAGTGTCTTAAAAATAATTTTATTTGTTGGTTAGGTAAATCAGTTTGTTCTGTGCCACTGAAGTCCCAGGAGATTGGGAAATGGAAACAATACCTAATGCAACACTGCCAGCACCAGAATGATTCCAGATTAAGCTTAGCTAGACAGCAGTGAGAGCCATTATGTAATGTTCAGTTAATTGTGGGGAGCAAAGTCACAAAACAGTGTTTGTAAATCACTAATTTTGAAGAAAAGGGTGCGCTGAAGGAGAATCGAACCAGGGTCCTCATCCGTTGACCTGAGCAGAGCGCTTTGCCCTTCCTTACTGCCAGGCCCACCCTCCCACTCGCCCAGCTCCTTCAATATTTGTGAAGCCAGGCAGTGACACAAGCTGGCGCTTTTCCTCACCTCTCCGCATGTCCAGTGCAGCGAGGCATTGTGCAGAGGTGGAGGAAAGGTGTGAAGAAGGATTGGGCTGGAAGGGCTGGCCTTCAAGCCTTGGAACCCCCGGCTCTTGTCATCTGCCCTCCTTCTGCCTGTCCCAGGCAAATATTTGAGCCCGTCCTCAAACAGACTTGCTTTTTTAGACGCTCAACTTGCTGGCATTTTTACCTAATTGGGGCCCCCAGCTTGAGCAAACAGGGATGAGTAGGAGGAAGAAAAGAAATGTTTCCAATGCTCCTGTCATGTCACTGGCTCATTCATGCAGTCTTTTGCTAGCTGGGGATCATGTGAGCGACCTGATTGTTTTGTGGAGGTGTGAATGGTGACTGATGCTTCTCTGACCTGCTTCGTCTTGTTGTGTGGGTTGCGTGGCTTGGCTTTGGTGATGAGGCAGAGCAGTTCCATGCTGTTTGCTCCCTCTCTCTCTGTCTTCTCTCACTCTACCTACTCCACCCCCACCCACCATTTTGTTTGTGGCCCCCCCCCCCCCCCCCCCCCCCCGGGTCTGTGTATACAAGTATACATATATGCTCTGTCAGTCTTCTCTCCCATTCTCTTCTCTTTTTAAAGCTGTCACTTTCTCTCTTGCGCTTCTCCCTCTTGTCTTTTCTTTTGTGTGCGTTGCCTTTCTTTAGTCATGTGTTTTATGCTGCCTTTTGCTTCAGGGAGATGAATGACAACGCCATAGCGTGGACAATGGAGGACATGAGCGGGGCGTTCATGGGGCTGCAGAGTCTGATGAAGCTGGGGCTGAAGATGAACCACATCAAGTCCATCACCAACCAGGCCTTCACCGGCCTCAACAGCCTGCAGCGCCTCCACCTGGAGGACAACGACATCACCACCATCCAGGAGAACTCCTTTCAGCCCCTGCAGAACCTGCGTGTGCTGTGAGTCCAAAGCTTTTGTTAACCCCTAGTCTGAGGTGACCTTTTGTAGTTGACAGGACGTTGAAATCTGAGAATTAACTTGCTGACTCCTACTGGCCCCTGTAGCGCAGTGGTTAGCACCTTGGACTGCAGGTGGGTTTGAGTCCCACTACTGGAGGGGGCACTCACTCAGGCTGACTCCACAACTTACCTAACATTGTCGTCTGCAGGGGAAATAGTAGGTGGTGTCCTACATATGTTGAATCAGATCAGTTTGCTGAGGACTGCAGTTAGAAGCACAATTATTTTATTGTGATGTTGGTGAATGATAATGATATAAACCAGCCTGAAGTTAGAAGTATTGTTTTCTGATGCATCCAGTCTTGTCCGTTACACTAACAGTAACAGCTGGTTGCAAGTGAATCTTGGTGGCTAACAATGAGTCCTTGGCTTCTTTTGTTCAGGCACCTGAACTCCACCAACCTGCTGTGCGACTGTCACATCGCATGGCTGCCGGGCTGGCTGAGCGTGTATGGGTTCCAGTACCATGTCACTGCAGTCTGCAGCTACCCCGAGGCCCTTCACGGCAAGAGCATCTTCGACGTCCCCATCGAGGAGTTCAAGTGCAGTAAGTGCTGTGTGGAATGACCGGCAGTGATTCCTGAAGGGGACTGACTTTAAGCATACGAGAGGGTCAGAGGACTTGGGTTTTGATGAAGAGCGAAAAGCAGGGTGCTTGTATAGTCACAGTGTAGCTGAGTGCTGTTTGCGTCATTGAAATAGGAATATGTCATGCTCGTACATAAGTCTTTGGCAGGACCAAGTTCACCAGTAAATTATGAATACCTCTTTTCTTTGAGTTGTGTTTTTAGAAATTTGTGCAAAATAAAAAGAAGACCCACCCCTCCCCCTGCTGAATACATTACACTTGTACATAAAATCTTTGGCAGAACCAAGTTCATCAGTAAATTATGAATTTCTTTCTTTGAAAAGCATTTTTAGAATTTTTTGCAAAATAAAAAGAAGACCCATCCCCCTACCTCCCCAAGTATATAGTCAGTGGGACTATATATATATATTTTATTGTTACGTGTAATTTGGATTTTTTTCCAAATTACCCATTGAAGCTGAAAGGCCAGAGTTTGTAAAAAACACACAATGTTATTCTGTTGTCCCTTGCAGGTGACCAGGAGATCCCCAAACCCATCATCAAAGAGAACCCAGAGTCACAGAACGCCTTTAAAGGCGAGAACATGACTTTGACATGCAGAGCGGCCATCACCGGGGAGGGCGAGCCCACCATCCAGTGGAAGAAAGACAATGTGGTGAGTAATGGTGAATAATCATCCAGTGTGAAGGCGTGCTAAGCACAGCAAAAATATGGAACAGTCATGTGCATTCAGACATGACAAGACTGTTGAATAGTAATTGTGTGACCTGCCAGTGTCAAAATGAGAGACACAAATGAAAGCACCTGCTTTGCTTGAGGCAGATACAAACAAGAAAGGGTGATTGTGGATGAGGGGTTTCAGACTGATTCCACAGCCTTTTATGGATGTGGTAAACTTGGAGATAGGGTGTCAGTTATGTTTGCTGAAGGTATTTGCCAGTGTAGGCTGACTGTTCAGAGTTGGACACTTAGTGGTAGCAGCGGTGTCATCCAGCACTACACCTTGCAGCTTCTCAACACTCCTTGCAAAAAACCCACCTTCCTCTGAAACAGACCTTTATTATTACAACAGACTTCATCACAAAACAGACTTACAGTACAACAGACCTTTATCAGTACAACAGATCTTTATTAGTACAACAGACTTCATCCGTACAGCAGATCTTTATCAGTACAACAGATCTTTATCAGTACCTCAGACATCAGAACAATAGGCCTTTATCAGTACAACTACAACTGACCATTTATCAGTGCAACAGACCATTTATCAGTGCAACAGACCATTTATCAGTACAACAGACCATTATTAGCAACAATAACACCTTGCAGCTTCACAACGCACCACATTAACCACCACTTCTGACTGATTGTTCCAGGTGCTGCCCGACACAATGATGGAGAACTTTGCCAGCAGTGATGGAGACATCAAGCACTACACCTCACATCTGCACCTGCAGAATGTGCAGGACAGCATGGCCGGCCAGTACCAGTGCGTCGTCTCCAACGAGTTTGGATCTGCTTTCTCTCAGAGAGCCAAGATCAATGTCTATGGTAGGCAGAAGTTTGGGTTTTGATTAATGAATATGACATCCAGCAAAATGTGGTTGCTTTTTTGGTTCATTTGTTGGGTGATGGTCTGTTTACATTTATTTACATTACTTATAGTGGATAAGATAGAGAGCACTTGTTCCCCCTTAATAAGATTAAGGCACTTTTGCACACAGTCCATTTGAACACTATTCCCATTCATCTTGCATCTAAAACCTAAGACTGTTGTGTGTCAAAGAGAAAAGCATCTTGACATTCTTCAGAGAGGGGTTTGCCAAGTCATGCAGTGAGAAAGATGTTGAATAAAAGCGTGATTTAAAATCAGAAGTGGTCCCACAAAGTGAAGGATTTCCCCCATCAAGAATTGCAATTGACTTCTAACAAATATGTGATGGATTTGCCGGGTTTCCTTTGCAGTGTTCCCGGTGTTCATCAAAAAGCCAGTGGACATCACCGTGAAGGCTGGCCAGCCAGCCAAGCTTCAGTGCTCAGCCACCGGTCAGCCTCAGCCAGTGGTGATCTCCTGGCACAAGGACGGCGATGACTTTCCTGCAGCCCGTGAGCGCCGAATGTACGTGCTGCCCAAGGACGACCAGTTCTTCATCGCCAGCACCAGGAACACGGACGAAGGCGTGTACACGTGCCGGGCTGAGAACGAGGCTGGGGTCATCACTGCCAACGCCACCGTCACCATCCTGGGTGAGTGCCACTGAAGGGTATTGGGCTGGAAGGGGTGTCAGTTCTGTTAAAAATTCTGCAGTGCAAACTGAGATTTTCATGAAGAAGAAAGGTGCTGTTGCAACAGATGGATATTTTTTAAGTTGTGGGGAGGGTGTGTGTGTGGTTTTTTGTTGTTGTTGGTCTGTTTGACTGGGGTGGCTCAACTCTGCCTTGTTCAGCAAATTTAATCCCTGTGGGAGGAGGAGTGTCTGCAAATCCTGGGGCGGAGCGTGAGATTATAAATAGTTACGTATAGAAAGGCAGCACTGTCTGCACATATCCCAGCAACCACAAGGGGGATGATCATTATTGTTTCTCTTCTTCTAACAGAAACGCCAGACTTCATCCGTCCGATGGAAGAGGAGAAAACAACCCGCGTGGGGGAGACGTCGGTGCTGGAGTGCATGGCTTCAGGCAGCCCTCGGCCCAAGCTGCAGTGGCTGAAGGATGCTCAGCCGTTGCAGGAGACACCACGCCATTTCTTCACCGCTGACAACCAGCTGCTCATCATCGTGGAGACAACGTGGGATGATGCGGGGACGTACACGTGCGAGATGTCCAACACCCTGGGTATCATGAGGGGAGTGACCAGGCTGAAGGTTCTGTCAGCAGATGGACAGGTATGCTGTGCTTGTGGGGGTGTTTATCCAATGTCTTTTAGTCTTTTGGTTTTGACTTGACACTGACACAGTTTCTTGTGTTAGATGAAATTTGTTGTCTATGAAAAAAGAGAGGAAAAGAACGGAGAAAAAAGCATGGAGTCGGTGGTGGATCTTTATTTACACATTTTGCCTGGAAAGGGGGTCTAATGACAGAGCAACCAATGCTACCACAAGACCATAATGCCGTTGAGTGCAGATGTCAGCATTAGTACGACTACAACCTCATCTTGTTGGAACTGGAAACAGCAGCGAACTTTATGCACACAAGCTGTTCCAAGTGGCCTTGCAACATTGCAGTATAGAATAGAGACCTGATGTGCTCAAGGGATTGACTGGCCTTGTCAACAACAGGAATGCTGTGGTGTGCAGGTCAGGGGTGGTGGAGGCTCGGGTCTGGATGACGAGTCGACAACGACAGGCATCATCATCATCGCTGTGGTATGCTGTGTGGTGGGAACCTCCCTCGTCTGGGTCATCATCATCTACCAGACCCGCAAACGCCATGAAATGTACAGCGCTACACCCACAGGTACTTAGGCAATTTTTAAAATATATTTCTCCCTTAGATTTTTCTGAGCCATCCTACCTCCATGATTAAATCATATCAGTAGCTATGTATTTGTTTTTTTGTTTGTCTAGTCATTTTAGGATTTTGTCTTGAGTGTACTTTATTTTAAAAGAGTAAGGGGAAGTTATGAGAAAAGCTAATGTGTAGAGGATCGTGTCATGTCATTTCGAAGAGTAACAACAGTTTTAGAAAGTTTTTCGCAGGTGTTAGTTTTGAAAGGGAGTGAAGAATACTTGACCGAGAGGAGTGTACAAGGAGATAGATAAAGAATAACACGAGTGGCCTTGCTTTGAGTAGTCAAAAGATACATTCATCAATAGAGAGATGCTAGGAGTACCAGCAGAATGAATGCTGGCCTTGAGTTCTTTGGATTGTGGGAACATTTGGCAGCTGGAGGACAAGAGCACACATGGTTGGTGGTTGTTCCAGATGAAACGACTCTCCCGGGCGAAGTGCCCAGCTCGGGCTACTCCTCCTCGGACAAAGAAGGCAGCTACATGCAGGCCCCAATCGGCATCACCACATACCACTACCAAGGTCAGTGCCTTTCCATCACAGCGTTTGCCAGACAGACTTGTAGACTGTTCCTTTCCAACATAGCGTTCACCAGGCGCAGTGTTCACCAGACAGACTTGTAGACAGTTTCTTTCCAACACGGTGTTTACCAGACAGATTTGTACAAACAATAGAAATGTGGTGCTGTTTCAGGATATTTTGTCTCAGAAGATTTTTTACTTTTTGAAAGCAGTTAATATTTTTGGAAATGTTTTAATTTGAGATCACTTTTTGGTTACGTTTTTGTTTTACTTATCTTTTAAGTATGTTTTTAAGATTGTACATATCCCAGTTTTAACACACACACACTTTTAAAAATTAATATATGATGACAAAATGTGTATCACCCTGATGTAACCACATTGGTTGACACCAAGTTTTACTTACTGGTGTCCAACAGCAACCAAAAAAGAGGTTCTGAGAGCATGTCACGAATCGGTGCATAAAGCAATGCTAAGGAACATGATTATTGTTAGACGTCAGTATGCAGTGTTTTTGCTTGTATAATCAGCATGATTATGCAACATAACTTTTCCACAAGCACTGTTTCTGATTGCTCTGTTTACTGGACTATCCACAGCAGACTACCAGCTGAAAGAGTCCGGCTACGAGTCCTCATCAGGCCAGTACCGCGCCAATGGCTGGTCAGGCATGCGCCCCTCAGCGGCCATCTTCCCCAGTGACGTGGAGGAGGACGAAACTCAGGGTGCTCAGCTCTCCCTCAGCCAGCAGCAGCTGCGGTGTCAGCACCGTGCCACCAGCGTCAGCAGCCTCCAGCAATCAGGGGAGGAGTCGGACACTATGCTCAGCACCCACAGCGCTCACAGCTGGCACTCGCGAGGGGGCGGGGCAGGGGGCGCATCGCCCTCCTCCGCCCAGCCGTCAGCGGCAGGGGGCGCAAGTTTGTCGCGGGTGGGCAGCAGTACCCTGAGCACCTTCCACCCAGGGCCGACCAACCATGACAGGTGCCCTTCACGCTCCATCGCCCTGCCCTCTGTCTGCGGGGAATCCAGCGGCCCGGCTGTTGCCGTCACAGTGTCTGCCACCACGCAGACGCCCTGCCCGAACTGTGAGAGGGGGAGGGAGGGGGAGAGACTGGTGGAGAGGGGAGAGGGGGTTGGCGCAGTGCCGAGAGACAGGTGTGAAGGGTGTGTGATGCACCAGCACAGACATTACTCAGTGGACAACAACGGCAGCAGCTCGGACTCCAACGCCCACCAGCGGCCCCTGCCCCCCGTGGTGCCCCCCAGGGCCTCCAGCTTTTCCGCCCTGCCCACGGGGTCGCGCCCCCTGCGGCCGGTGCAGGGCGGGGGTGGGGGCTGCTGCTGTCAGTCGGTGCCGTGCAGCAAACACAAGAACGGTCTGGTGCCCAGGGTGGTGCAGCATCAGCATCAGCAGCAGCACAGACATAATGGTGAGTTTAGGGGAAGCAAGTCCTTCCCTTCATCGCTTCTTTTTTCTGAATGGGTATAGCCCACTCCTGTCTGCTGACAGTGCTGTGTTGACTAATAATAATAATGCGCAAATGCAGTCTTGCAAAGAGTGGAGTCATTTCTGTTTCACTGCCTAGCATGGAGGTGTGAAGTTTGTGTTATGATGCACGTAAAAAGGGATTTTTTTAAGATGATGGGCTTGATTATGGTTTCTCAAGATGTGTGGTCTTTTGATGGGGAGTAATGATTATGATTACAGTTTTTTGATCAAAGTTAATGGGGTGTTGAATAAATGGTGTCAGTAGACCAGATCTGTGCAGTAAAGTCAGTTTGAAAGAGCCATTGTGAGGGATGCTTTTGTAAAATCAGTGATGCCTTTCAGTGTATAGATTGCAACAACAAAGTTACTGATGTCACATTTACAAAGTGTATAGATTGCAACAACAAAGATACTGATGTTACATTTACACAGTTTATACAGTGACTGAAATTTGTTTGAAACGCTGTGAAAAAAAGGAAGGAAATGAAGTGAAGTTTAAATGCCTTGAGACTTGTGTTTGCAGACGTGTGCGGTGCGGAGTGCAGTAGCTGTGATAGAGTCCCCCCCACCATATGCCCTGCCTGCAGTCACGACGCCTGTTGCCACCCTGTCACTGCAGGTCAGTATGCACAGCTTGCTGCTGTGGCCAGCTAGGTGAAGGCACCACACTTCTGACCCAGTGGATGCATGGTTTTCATGTTTTCTAAATAATAGGATTTTGTAGGACTGGTCCATGAAGACAGATGAGCTCTTTGTAGGTTGCTTCCAGTTTGTAGGTTGCACTTTTTGTATGGACAAAGGGACACCCAGTGAAGGGGAAAACTGTCAAATCAGTAGAGTCTGCATTGAATTTTGACTCCGGAGAAATCTTCCGATGGGCGTGACATGTCCAGCACATAATGGTCACCCATTCACAATGTGACCATGCTTGATTGCACTTAACTTTGCTTTAGAGACCGAGCACTCTTGCTCTGTGCCACTGTCTCTCGTGTGTTTAGCAGTTACTTGAGGACTTCTGCACCACAAGACAGCAAGTGCCAGTGTTTATTGACCTTGTTATTTGGGTATAACTTGTCCAGCATTTACAGTTCTAACCACATGAGAAGAAGAGAGGTGGCTAGCAGTGTATACATGACTGAATGAAAAAGAAAAGTAGTCTGTACAGTGAGTGTGTGTGTGTGTGCATCTTTTGTATAGTTATGCTTGAACCCTTGTTGATGTCTACAGTTTTCTTTTTTTCTGATCAGATTTTCCAACTTGATGTACATTATGTGTTATACTCTGCTTGTTCGCCGCAGGGTAGGCGCTTTACAAATTTCCATTATTATTATTAGAGAGAGAAAGAGACAGAAACTGGTGTAGTTTTGAGTGTGTACTGATTTTCACCCTTTGTTTTTGTGCAGATTGTGTTGTGCAGTGGAAACAGGAGGCACAGGCATCGCACTTACTCAACAGCTTGCTGAGCAGAGACAGAGATGTTAGGTGTTGTTGTGTACAGTGTGGAACAGACTCTGGAAACTACCCTTCCCCACCCCCCCGAGACCCAGACCCCCAGCACGTGCAGCGCACCAACCACAACCACAGCCACACCCACGTGGGTGGGGGTGGGGGCAGCTCACACACACACCACCCCCCTCATCGGCACAAAGACGGCCCTGTCAACGTGTAGCGATGGTGCAGAACCAACCACATTGCCTTTGTTGAATCACCAGAGGACCCTCCATCCTCAACCCTAGACCAAAATGGCGAGTGCAAGATGATTATACCTCACACGTTGCCTCAAATCCGTTGACAGAAAGGATGACGAGGTGGAATTGAAATCCATGGCGCTGGGCATTGGTTGAAATGGGATGGACTTAAAAGGATCTTGTTGGGTGAACTTCTGTTTTGGAGGAGGAGGGCCTCTGTCTTGTTGGCCACAATAATTATAATTACTGTGACCACAGTTGCTTCTGTGCCACAAAAGTGACTTGCGGCAAATAATGAAATAAAAAAACAGTTTATTTTGTTTGAGAACTTTTTGGCAGAGAACTTTGTGAATTTTTTTTCTCTTTTTGTTTCCTCTCAGATGTTGAACAGTTTTGTAATGTAGCATCGCCTGTGATCTGAATACCAAATGTCCCATGAAGGAGCGCTGTGCATTTTGTGTGGAATGGTTGATTAGCCTGTTGCATTGTTTTACTTTATATCCCATGTTGTCTTCATTTACAGTCCTCCAAACACACAGATACACACACACAATATCCCATGTTGTCTTCATTTACAGTCCTCCAAACACACACACACAACATCCCATGTCTTCATTTACAGTCCACAAAACCACACACACACACACACACACACACACACACTATCCCAAGTTGTCTTCATTTACAGTCCTCCAAACACACACACACACACACATACACACAATATCCCATGTTGTCTTCATTTACAGTCCTCCAAACACACACAAACACACACACACACACACACACACACACATCTTGCCGTGTAACACTCTCTTATCCCTCTTACTGTTCAGATTGTATTGTGTGTGTGTGTGTGTGTGTGTGTGTGTGTGTGTGTGTGTGAACATAGGGGAGAGTGCGAGTGAGTTAAATACTCATGATGAAAGTGATGCAATCTTTCAACTTTATTCAAGTCATGAATACAGAAGAGGGCATGGGCTCTAAATGCGAGTTGTGCTCAACGGGTATCAAGACCTATACAGAATGGCAGACTGCTGACAGACTCCCCCTCCCACTCCCCTCATCCCACTGTCCTTTTGGTTTTTTTGTGTTTTTTTTGTTTAAATGAATTTTGTTTGCCTCCTAATGAGAACAGAACATTTGCTTTTATTTGCAAATGAATTGCTGGCATCTTATTAAAAACTTTTTATTAAAAAACAACATGAGAAAGTGTACCTGACAAACCACAAATGTTTTAGAGTGAATGTAGGCCACATTTAGAATAAATGTTGGTTGTGACTGCCAGATAGAACTGCTAGGTTTCCCAAAATGTGTATGCCAGTTATCAACACTGGTTTTGTTAACTATGCAGATACATATCGTCTAGTGGTAGTGACACTGCAACAACAAGGTTCTAAGTAGTGACAAACCTGCTTCAGGGGACCACATTAAATTTGTCTGTTTTATACAGTTGTGCCGGAATACAGTCCCCCACCCCCCACCCCCCCCACACACACACACAGACACTCCCTTCCACTGCCCACCCCAAATAAAACATTTTTTTAATCTTTGTAAGCAGCTGGTGGTAAAAACAGAGAAAAGAAAGAGAACTATGAATATGTCTGAAAGTCTAATTCATGATTGGTTTAGAATTTATGTAAATTTGTCTTTGACTGTACTTTGCATTTGCACTTGTGTTTCATAGTTGTACTGTAAACTTGGAGACACATCTTTTTCTGGCCAGCCACCATCAGTAGGCCCACCTCTACCATTGCAAAAAACATCAGACTGTTGAGTGTGTAACAGGTTCATCCACAGATAACTTACCCAAATCTTGTCTCTTGTTTAATTTACAGGTTTCACAACAAGTGAGCCTGATGATTTCTAAGAATAATTGTGTGTGCTAAAAGCGAAAGAGACAAAATAATGATGAGAACACTATGCAAGTTAGGATAGATGCAACTGAGGATGTACCTCTGGTGGAGTTTACGTATCTTGTATTTACACACATGCCACGGGAGAGTTACTGTAGGCAAATCAGGTCTTTGGTGTTGTACTTGTGTTACGTATTTCAAGTGCTGATTAAATTCCTTGTGTGTAGATTCTAGGATAGATGCAATTTTCTCCATTTTGCTAAACGTTTGTTTCGAGATGCAGAATGGTCTACCATTCCTACTTCAGCAAGGGGAGGTACTCTGTTCTCATTAGGAAGAAAAACAATTTACAGATGGATGATGTGTGTGTGTGTGTGTGAGAGAGAGAGAGAAACAGTGATGACACTGATGATGTTGACCCCCCCTACCTTCCCGCCCCCCTGTGCCCCCACAGTTCAGGTTGTTCTCCCACCCCCCAGCTACCTCACTCTTTGTGTTGTTGAGTTTCTGCCACATTGGGCACAAGCTCCCGTAGTGACTGAACTGAAGCTGTTAACATAGAACTGTCTTTACTTGTATTCATTTGATGTAGTGTGCATTTGTGTGGTGTGATTTTACAGTTTTAAGTGAGTCATCAAGTTGGATGGTACACTGCAAATGATGTGTGAAGAAGGCGACAGTTGAGTGAGAAAGGAGGGATGGAGATTATTAGCTGTTCATGGGAATGAACGCGTGCTTGTGTGTATGCTGGTGAACGTGTTGGTGTGAGCAAGAGTGAGTAGGTGTGTGGATGAATTTTTGCATTTTCAGTGTGGTTGAATTTTGCATCATATTGTTTTGAAATTATTTGATCAAATACATTTTATCAGCTCTTCCATTGTACAAGCGGTCTTAGAACTTGCCTTTTGGAAACCACTGCTGATAGACATTAATACAGGAAACTGTGCCAGTTCATTTTTATTTTCTCATCAGATACTTGTACATTTCCGTTTTGTTTCATTTGCCAAGTAAAAGTTCTGAGCATCATCATAACACTTTCACCAGTTGTTCTGTCTTGGATTACTTATCCACCATTGTTCATCGTTACTACAAAACAGATGGCAAAACAGTTCTCTGAAAGCTGGTGCTTAGAAGTGCTGTGATCAATCTTTTGAGTTACATGTTGCATAATGAATGAGGATCCTAGAAATCCAAGCCATTTTCTCTCTCTCTGGAACGCCTAAGGGAAATCCCAAGTGAGTCCTTTTCATGCCATGTGAAATGGGATGTTTTCTGTGCATGCCTGGTCATATCATGCCCAGCATTTGACAAGAAAACCCTAAGACAGGCTGAAGGGATCCTTAATTTTCTTGCTCATGAGTGCTGTGGGATGGGAAAGAAAGGGCTTTGAATGTTCTTTGGTGCACCCCCCCCACCCCACCCTGGGTTGCTCTGGGCCAGTGGCATCAATTTGCCTTTTTAAATGTGCATTCTCAGTCCTCTGTGACAGCTGTTTTGGGGTGGGGGTTAGGCTGATAGTGTACCATTCTTTTAATTTATTTGCATATAAAAGGCAATTTATTGTTTAGGTGATGTTGCATTTATGTCATCAGTTGGCACCATTGAAGGTAGTCTGCCAATATTGGAGTACGTTGGAATCCCATGCAAAAATTAAAATCAAAGAAAACTTTTTGCTCACAGAAAGTTGGGTTGTTGGGTTGTTGTTGTTTTTTTTGGGGGGGGAGGGGGGGATCAAAATGTACAATATTTTATAGTGTCTTGTACTGGTATGGAGGCTGAAAAAAAATCTGAAGTGCCCCCACCCCTCCCCCAGAAAGGGTAGAGGGATAGTAGGAAGACAGAAAAACACATCCAAAAGACTTTCTGCTTTGACATTTTTCAATTGTTATTCCAACGTCTGGTTACAGTTGTTCAGGTTACGGCTGATTGCAGTATTATCGATTGCGGTAATACCGCTGATTATCTTTTGGTGTCTTCTTTGGTTTAAATTTGCCCTTGGATCTTGTTATATTTGTGCAATTTTACTGTTCTGTCGAGGAAGCGGCTCTAGTTCCCTCACAGGTAAACAAATGTTATGCACCCTTGGTCTTCCATTATCCCTACATCAGGCAAAATGAAACTGAACAAACTGCTGTCAACTTTTATTAAGGAGTGGTACTTAACTGTTGTCTGTCACAAGTTTTATATTTATCATTTTACAGTAATCTTGAGGCAAGTTGGTTGTAGTATTTTAGCATTGTTACGGGTGTTATGGAACAAGCAGTAACAGTTTTGTTTTGCGAACGTGCACATTTTGCGGTTCTTGTGTTGTGTAAAAGATTAAAGGTTGTGCATATGGGAAGAGTGAAAAGAAACCAAGTTAATTTTTTGTTTTAAGCAACCAGACCCCCACCGAACAAAAGGTCAGGGAAGAAATGCGTGCTTTCTTCTTTTTATTTTTTATTGAAAATTAATTGTGGTAGTCTAAACTAGCACAAGATGGCAGTGTATTGAGCTGATGATAGATGTGGTGTATATATTGAATGTGGGCCACACAGCATGGCACACATTGCAATGTTCGAAGTAGAGTTAATTTATTGTACAAACTTGTGGTAAGTTTGTGTCAAATGTTATTTGTACAGTTTATTGAAAAACAAAAATAAAATGAATGGTACAAATTTATGCAACACTTATTTTTGGGTTACCTGTGTGTGTGTGTGTGCATTAGTTACAAAGCATTTGTTGTTCAGTAGAACTGTCTTGAGACAAACTCATTCACACTCAAATTCTGCTATAGATCAAAATGAATCAGTCAGGTATCCCTATTGTTCTTTGTATTTTTGTTCTGTTGAGATAAGTTAGGAAGAAGCAAATTTGATGGTCAAGCCACTGTTTGAAGAGAATCCCACTGGAATTTTAGAGCTTTAAATAATTACAAAACAACACGATACAGGCACAACATAACAAAAAAAACTTTATTCTTGCTGAGAACAAATGCAGTTTACGAAAATGACATCGTACACTCTTCTCATCACTGAGCGCACATCTCATGATTCAATATATGCAATCATATAGTGCTGAATTTTGCATCTGTCAACAGCATCCCAACACAATTTGTAACCTTGATGCATTCTCATTCTTAAAATACATGCAAGCAAAATGTCTGCATCACATAATCAACATTTGAACCAGAGAGGTGATTCAGGTCTTTGCTGTCATGTTTATGTAAGTAAGTAAACATGGTGCTTAATGTCCACAGAAACCACAAGGCTTATTAGGGACGGTATGTTTATGTGACATGTTCCCCCAAATAAGTTGGAACTGGGAAACAATGCATTATGGCCCTGTGCAAAAATAAACACAAAAAGTAAACGGTATTTAATGTTTGCGGTAGAATGCTGAAACAAAAGTTTCCTTTAATATGTTCAGAGCAAGCATGCCTAAATTAAAAACTATGGTGATAAACCTATCAAATAACACTTTCCGATTTCAAAGCCATTGTATTGAGCGATTGTGATCTATATCAACACAATTACATGTACAGCTTGTTTGGTGTTAACATAATTACATGTCAGCAGCTGTTTTTT
Organism: Alviniconcha marisindica; assembly: GCA_018857735.1. NCBI lineage: Eukaryota > Metazoa > Mollusca > Gastropoda > Provannidae > Alviniconcha > Alviniconcha marisindica. Next base: position 595,352 of record JABMCL010003837.1, on the reverse strand, counting down.
TCCCCTCCATTTTCTCCAGCTTAAATCCAGCTCCATTTTACCAATAAACAAATGACATGCAGCTGATGCAAAACAAAGTTAAAGGCTAGCCAATACAAACACTGATGACTGTTCAACCAATCCCACTTACAGAAAAGTTTGGTGATCACTGGCCAGGTAGCCCCCACCCCCCACCCCTAAAAAAGAAGAAGACAAAAAACAAACAAAAAACAGGCCAAGAGAAACCATGCACACTGACATACATACAGACATAATTATTCTCAGTGTACTTTAAAAAAAAAAAGGTTCTTTAATCAGTAACTAATCACAAAGAGGCATTATTGGGCTCGGCAGTGTCTGTTGCAGCTTGCAC
>JABMCL010003837.1:502500-587500 GCA_018857735.1 Alviniconcha marisindica | reverse complement strand
TCTGTATTTCTACTTCACTGACAATACTGGTGTGTGCGACTCCTTTTTGCTTCAGACTTTCCTCAGCTTGTTCCATTCTTTCCGTCGCACTTGGCGCTGTTGATTCTCCTTCACAAGACGCTCTCCTGGCAGACAACATTCTCCAAAATGGAGAGAACACTTTTTTGCTGAAGCGTGAATCACAGTCTTTGTAGTGTGAAAGAGGTTGAGAAGGGAAGCTGCATTGAGTCTTCTGAGAGTAATTTGAGAAACAGGATATGCTGAAACGAGGAGAGAGAAATTGATAACGTTTCACACATCTGTTCAGCTGATCCATATCCATTTTGGAGTTGCCTAGCATGTTTCCAAGAGTTCCTAAAATTCTAGCAAGCAGACGGCTGCTTCTAGTTCAATAACATTTTTTGCGAGCTCAACCTTGAGCAAAAACCGGAAGTTGGGAACGGAACTCCATTGATCACGAAAAGCTAGCAAAATGAAGCTGTGAAAAGTTTCGAACATGTAAATTGAAGTACCCCTCTCCCTCACCGTAAGAAAAACAAAAACAAAACAAAAACTTTCATACGTATGATTATGGCTCATGACAGCGTTATCGCCAAAGATGTAGGTAGCCTTAGACCAATATAATTATGATAGTATTCATACTGACAATAAAAAGCTAAGGTCCGAGAATGAGATCGTGGCTTGCGCTGATTGGTTGTAAATAGACACATGTACTAAAGCTTGAATTCGTCCCATTCGAAGCCGGCATTTGTTCCAGAAATCTCTGATTTGCAGCACACCCAACACTGACTTTGGTCTAGCAACAGTTTGAGAAAGATTTGTAATCGTTTTGTCGACATAATCTAAGAGACGTCAAGAAGATATTTTCTATTTCTTGCGCTTGGCGATTGGGGATTCCATGTGCAGACGACAGTACAGTGCTTCAAGTTAGCAGACAAAAGTTGTGTCGTCTGCAACCATTGCTGTCAGAGCTGGGATGGAGATGGCATAGACAGAAGACACGTCTAAGCCATTGGACTTTGGCTGGTGTCATGATGCATGAAGACTCCAGGAAGTCTTTAGCAGAAGTGTTGTCCAAACATTCCGTAGCCAGTATTTGTAATCAGTGAACTTTCTCTTGATTTCTCCACTTAGATCTACAATTTGCATTTCACAGAAAACTTACAAAATGAGAACCATATCATTGCTCTTTACAGTTCTTGCATTTATATTGATCGTCTCCGCCGTCCATGCAAAGAAGAAGAAAGGACCAGGATGCTCTACATGCAAGGAAATAGTGAAAAATTTCCAGATGGCAAGTATACTTATTTATTTACAAGTATCTATAGCCTTTGGTTCTACACCTAGATGCCTGACGGCTTCTGTGGACGTTAAAGTAACGTGTTTATTTACTTACTTACACCTAGATGCTTGTATGACTCTTACTCTATCATGACAAGAGTATGAGACACCAGTATAAACCTTTATCTATGGTCATAATGGTGTGACTAACTTCATTTAAGGTTGAAGGCTCAACAGTCGCTTTGTAGCCTGCTTTTCAAAGTATGGCATAGATTAAGATTCACACTCAAGCAATGTGCAAGGTTGAATTTTCTAGCTTGTTTTTTTGTTGAGTTTTTGTTGTTGTTGGTTCACTTCTGTCCACTTTCAGAGTATGACATGTTAATCGTACAGTTCATTTGATAGACAGATGAGATAGTGATCTCTTTCTCTCTGTCTGTCTGTCTCTGTCTGTCTGTCTGTCTCTGTCTCTGTCTCTGTCTGTCTGTCTGTCTCTCTCTCTCTCTCTCTCTCTCTCTCTCTCTCTCTCTCTCTCTCTCTCTCTCTCTCTCTCTCACACACACACACACACACACACACACACACACACATGTGCACACACATGCACTCACACATGTATATAATGTATTATTATTATATGATATGCGCATAAACACATGATGCATACAGAGAACCGGAGTCCCATTGTACTTTAAAAAATATATATTATGCTATGTTGTGTTTCAGGGTATAGAGCGCACCAGAAAATCCAACTATGGTGGTGGTAACACAGATTGGGAAGAAAGCCGACTTGGTCAATATGCAAACAGGTTAAAAGGAAGTTTATTCACATAAACGTATTTGCATTGATTATGCTCATTGAAATTTATTTGCATTGATTATGCTCTTTGAATTACACCATATGGGGGGGGGGGGGGGGGGGGGGGGGGCAGTGACAGTGTGTTTGGGGAAACAAATATTATTACTATTAGTAAGTGTAATGCAGATAATGAGACATTATAAATTTATTATTACACTGTGTCATAAACTATTAAAAAACAAACTACAACAAAAACAGAACACAGAGAGAGTGAGAGAGAGAGAGTTTTCTACTAATTCTAGATAGGGAAGGGAACAGGATGTTTGCTAGTAGAGCTTTAGCTCTAGCTGGTTACAGTAATTTTGTGACTTTTTTTTTTTTTTTTACCACTTTCAGTACCTTATAGTACCTTATTAGTAAGTGTAATGCAGACAATGAGACATTATAAATTTATTATTACACTGTGTCAAAAACTATTAAAAAACAAACAACACCAAAAACAGCACAGAGAGAGAGAGAGTGAGAGAGAGAGTTTTCTACTAATTCTAGATAGGGAAGGGAACAGGGTGTTTGCTAATGCTAGTAGAGCTTTAGCTCTAGCTGGTTACAGTAATTTTGTGACTTTTTTTTTTTTTTAACCACTTTCAGTACTTATAGATATCACATTGGTTTAGAAAATGTCTAGCCTCGTCACTGTGTTGTCTATTGCAAATGATATAATCAAAAGCTGTGTCAAATCTTAAAAATATGTAGGACACTGGTTTGCCTTGCGTATCTATGGCTGTCAAAGTGTCATTGAACTCAGTAATAAACAAGTCTGAGACTTGTTTAATTTGCTGATTTGTTTTGATTTTTTTTGTCAACAGTCACTGAATTGAAGTACACTAATCACATTCTTGAGTGTGTGATGCTACAAACACAGTTCTTGACATTGTGTCAATCAAACTGTAACTGTCCTGTAGGTCAGTGATAGGTGTTAATGATGTACACATTAGAGTTATAAATACACACTTCGTACTGTCAATATTTTCCTTCGATTATGGCTTGCTTTTGAATGGTGCTGGTCTTATTTGCATCTTTTGTTTAAGATCACATTTAATTATTGCCTGGTTGGGGCTGAAGTTTGAATGGCTGTATGTCATTTTGTTTTTAATTTTATAATGATGATACATGTTCATGTGTTGTCCAGCATGTAAAGCTCTGTGATCTCATTGTAATCCAAAATCTGCTTTACAAGGTGTATGTTGTGAAGTGCAATCATACTGAATAAAAATACAAGTGTTATGATTCTGCACTGCGCAGATGCACTGCACAGTCTGTAAATCCTTCACTATTAGTTTTAGGCATTATTGGCATTATATGGTAATGAAGTGTGGTGTTTGCAAAATGAATGTCTTCAGACGCTTAACTGTGTTCTGGCCATATTTTCTCCCAACAGTTCTTTCATGTGCGTACCTTTCTGTTATGAGCTCGTGGAAAGCATAAGAAGGAAAGCTTTTGTATACATCTAATGAGTGTTGAAATTATTTATGCCAACTTGCACAACAGATATAGGTGAGTGAAACAAACTGGTCTGAATGTTGTTAGACTCTGTAACTCTAAACAACTTGATTTGACTCTTGTGGTTGCTTCAGTGTTGCTCATTTTGTACATTAAAAGCTTACAAGTGTTTCTGCTACATATAGATCAGTTGGTTACAGCTCTAGCTCTTATGTTTGTCTTCCTCAGTCTTCACTTTGCAGTTTTACATGTTGGGGATTATATTAATTTTTTGTGAATTTCAGTTCCTTATTAATGCTGAAAACTTTAAAGTATTTTAGTAAGAATTTTATCCTAGAAATACTGTACAAGTCAAAACAAAGTATCCGGTTTCCTGCACATGACTAAAGCAAGAGTTATCATGTGCTGTTATTGCCAGACACATTTGAGTTCATTTAAAATATGTTCTGTACCCCACATTAGTAGATCTATCAGAACTTCAAACTGTACGTGAATGTTTATGCTAGGTTTTTGTCTTCTTCATAAAATCATAAAGATATATATATATAGAGAGAGAGAGAATCATTATACATGGAAAGAAAGAGGGACAGAAAATTGTTCAGTATGATGTATTAGACTTGATTGGAACTGTTGTAAAATAAGTTGCTTTCAACTTTCTTTTGTATGCATCTGTATGTTAAGAATACTTATGCCTAGAATATTTATTATTATGGTCTTATTATAAATATAAATCAGTCAATATCAGCATGTCTTTTGAAGAAGAAAAAAAAGTGTTAAATACTTTAGCTTTTTCAAATATCAATTGCTTTTAGCTTTCTTGAAAGATGTGTTGATTTCTTTAATTCTTTTTGTTAATGGCATATTTGTAATGGAATAATGTTGACATTATGTGTTATGAATTATTTTTCTTTTGGAGTTGGGGAAGAAACAATTCAAAACTGTTGCTTGTCATGGTGGTCACTGTACACAATTGTCAGTTGCATTCAGTAAGCTTATTTCAGTTATGAACCAGTGGAAATGGCAAGTTGTTACTGAATTTTGTCAGGGGTATTAAAGCAAGCAAACCAAAAGATTATTCCGAAGACTTCACACAGAGAGGCAGTCTTCACAAAGGGTGAAGAAAAGCAAGAAAGAGAAATGATGAAAATCGTCAAGTTTCTCAAACAGAGGAAGTACCTGAGCAAATCTGGTTACCTGTTGTTCTCTGTGATTTCATCTTCACCAGAGCATACATTCTCCTCTTCCATGAGGAATAGCCTCAGTCATTAGTGATTATTCTGCTACTATTGAAATCGGTGTGTTTCCATGCAACCAGCCATTAGCCCTTCTCATTTCAAAGGATCAACATAGCATCTTAAACATGTGCAGCAGTCTTAGCATGTGCTCTGCACATAAAGGTAAGACAGGCACTTAAAGAGTATGCACAATGATCAGAGGAACTGAAAAATGGTCCTTCAGTCTGTCTTGACTGGGAATTGAAGCAATGGTTGCTGCTTTCACTAGATCACCAGTGCAGTGTGCTTACCACTGAGCTATGGCCCCAGTTATGACTTGGTGAAGTTATTGCCATTGTTCTCAAAATCCTTTCTTTACTCTATGTTCAGTTAAAATCTTTATCAGTGTTTAGGAATGTGTCAGTTTGTGAACCAAGACAAAAGTATTGTGATTATTTGACCCAGGCTTTGGACACTGGATAATTGTTTGTTGTTAATGTTACATATATCTATGCATCTGCAACTCTTTATTAGTGTGATTATCTGATGTCAAATGCCTGCATTTAAATCTGTAGGAAGAAAGGAGGATGGGTTTATTGATTGGCTTAAGTGTGACCACCATGCACAAGTGTGTGTAGAATGCATGAACTAATCACAATCAGTCATTTCAGTGAAGTGCGATTGGTGGAAATCATGGATGACCTGTGCCAGGGTGCCAGTAAAGAGGTGAGGAGTGATGTTTATCACAGCATCCATGTCTCGTCTGTCTGATTAAGGTATTAACTTCATTTTCACTGGGTTCTTTTTTCCTTGAGTCAGTTCAGAATTTGACTGACCCCTACCTCACCCCCTGCTAGTCCTACCCAGTAAGAAAATCCATCCAAAGCAAAACCCATTGAGACCATTATGAAGTGCAGGCAAGTAATAGTGCACACATTTGATGTGCTGTAGAACAAGTGCATCTTAACTTTTGTTCATGTGTAATTTTTGTTTAAATACCTACTTTTTTACCAAGCAGATAAAAAGCATGTCACCTACAAGCTGAGTACATTCACAGTACCATTTGTTCTGAATCTGACTGAAGTTTGTTTTGTTGTAATTGTAATTATTCATTCTGTGTAATTAGTGCTCTTCAGCTGGAAAGATCCACCCAGTAGGACATGATGAGAGGTTTGCCTCTGCAACTGCTAATTGCACTTTCATCTGCCATTTCCCCTTATAATAGTAGTTGGTATGGCACTGACAGAGTAGAAAAGTGCAATTCTCTGTTGAAAATGTTATGACTTTTGCCTGGACTGAGTAAAGATGTTGGGTCAAAGTTATCTAAGAAAAAAGGCAGCTGTTAATGGATGAAAAGTTCTGCTAGAATTCCATAAACTGGCACATTTTATGAACATTTAATATACTGTTTTATTATGTTCAGTTTGGAGTGTTGTCATAATTGCCTTGCTCTGATTTCAGTGCCCACAAATGTTAGAAGAGCATGAGGAACTCATTGAAGAGTTCTGGTTTAATTCAGGCTTAGAAAAAGAAAAGCTGGAGTTCCACAAGTACTTCTGCATAGAAAATGTTAAAGGTACGTACACATAAAAGGAAAACACCAATAGATATCTGTGTTTCGTTTTGGTCTGATTTTATCAGCCTTGGTACAACAAAAATGTTTCAGACAAGTTCACAAAGTTGACCAGTACCACCACTGTTGATTTGCTAAATGCTTTGGTACCTGCAGTGTGCTATGAAATGTTCATACATACATTCATTCTGCTAGCCATAGGTTTAATGATTGTTTATCAGACGTGGCATTCAGTTTTTTCTTTTTGTGTGTGTCAGTGTGAGAGGGAAAGAAACAAGGGATTCACAGAATTCATCTAAAACGCTGAGTCTGGCCTTTGGCCCATTCATGTCAGCATAGAACAAGTGCAAAATTCACTTATGACAAAATTTGCCTTTTTCTGACCAAGCTTCAAAGTTTTCCCACTAAAGCAGTGTGTTTTATTTTGTCACCATTTTTTGTTGAGTGGAAAATACACAAAAACAAAGGTGGGGGATGTTACACAAGACACCAAAATACAGTGTCAACCCCCCCACCCCCAACAAAAAACAAAACAACAACAACAGCACAACAACAAAAAACAAAGAAACAAAAACAACAACAACTAAAAACAACAAAAAATGGTGTACATTTTGAAAACATTGAGCTGATGTACTGTACATGTGCAATTTATTCTGTTTTTTTTTTTTTAAATTTCAGCTTGCTGCCCAAACAACACATATGGACCATCCTGTAAAGAGTGTGCTGGTGGCATTGAAAGGCCCTGCAAGGGTAATGGAAAGTGTGATGTGAGTGGCCCCTCTTTACTTTGGCTGCATTTTATTGGCTTGCTCATGCCATGCCTCACAGTGGGACACCACAAATGCATACCTTAGGGTCCCTTCTGCTGAGTATCCAAAGCTGTCATTGTGTCAAAGGCTCTTTCTGCCAGGCCTGTGTGTCCGTTATGCCTGGACTAAGATGGAATATAGCATTGCATTCATTGCCTACTGCTGAAAATTCTTCCTGTCTATTTTTTTTTTTTCCTTCCTGGTTCATTCAGGCCTCCCCCCCCCCACCCCCCCACCCCCCGCTCCTTCCCTAACACAGCCAGATTTGTCATTTGAACAGCCTCTCACTTGTGATTTGATGACTTGTATTTCACCCTGCTGTAACATTTTCTGACTGGGCATTATTAATTAACCAACCAAGATGCTCATGAAGCAGCAGAAAAGAAAGCTTGAGCTGCTTAAATTTGAAATCTGTGCATTTATTTCATTCTATTCGTTTTATTTATGTATTACTTAATGCATTTGCACTTTTGTTTAACTAAAAGAGTGGCTTCTACAAGCACACTTACACAATAACAACTAACTAGTACTGAGCCTTGTGCAATGTTTTCAGGGAGAGGGTACCAGAACAGGTTCGGGAAAATGCAAATGCAACCTGGGTTACACAGGAAAGCTGTGTGATAGCTGCAGCAGTGGATATTATGAAGAGGAAAAAAATGACTCGCACATTCTTTGCAAAGGTATGGTTTGTAACTAACTGTATAACATTCCTTTTGTATTACATCAGAATTAATGACACACACTACATTATTTTAATTGCTGACTACCCTGATACTGACTTGTTATTTTATGCCACTTTGTGTCACAGTTATCGTTTTATGTTGCAGTGTGTTGAGATATATGTTGTGGTGTGTTATATTTTGCGGTGTGCTGCAGTCTGTTACATATTGTCTCATGAAGTGAACAGTTGTCACTGATTGTAATTTGTATTGTTACAGTGTGCAACATATTGCACAGTGTGTCAGATGTTATGTTACACTGTGTGTTACATAGTATTATGTTGCAGCTAGTCACATAGCTGTATTGCAGCATGCCATATTATGCTTATGTTGTGTTCATTGCAGTGTGTCATATTTCCTGCAAGACATCGTGCACTGGAGATGGACCCCAGAACTGTGATGAGTGCAAGGAGGGTTGGTTACATGACACAGAAAAAGGCTGTCAAGGTAAGCATATAAACATTTTATTTTTTATTTTTTTAAATTTGATGACTTCATGTGTGAATCAAGTCACAATGTTTATTTATTTAGCTGAGAGATTTAGACAGTGCATTGTGTAAATTTGTTTCTGATGTTCATCAGCTTAATTTCATGTTTTTTTTATGAGAGTGCGTGTATTTGTCATCCCCATGGACTTGACTCAGAAGGTGTGCATAGAAGTCCCCATAATGATCATTATTGATGTAAAATTTGCCTGCTTTGATATGAAATTTTGCATGTTTGTTTTTAACGTGTGTCATGAATTTTCAGACATAAATGAATGTCTCAGTGATCCCTGCAAGGAGACAGAGTACTGCGCCAATACACAAGGGTCATATTCCTGTCTGAGTAAGTAAATGTTGATGAACTTGTGACTGGATCTACACTACAAAATGGCCAAAATGGATATGATTTAGGCAGTCATTATGATTTGATAATAAAGATTACTGGTATACTGTTGCTGTTTATGCAGTGTACTTGTTGCTGTTGTAACTATACACCCGTGGTGGCTATCCACCATAACCCTCATTTTTGAGGTGTGTTCTGATGACTGACATTATCATAGGTTGTGGTAGAGTGTGTGTGTGTGTGTTTATCTTGTCCTATCAAATTATGTTACTCTGTTTTTCTTTAATTTGCACCAAAGACCAGTTTTCCTTCTAATTTGTGTAATGATGATAAAAGTGTTTCTCTTCTGATCAATGCGTGACATTAGTTCACTTTTGAATATTGTCTGTGGTGTTTGTATTTAATGCATACCTTTATGTTTCAGAGACATTCATATGAATGGCACTTTCATGTTGCAAAATTGCCTGAAATGTTTTGATTAATGACACTGTTTCAGTTTGCATCATTGCTAGTTAAGGTTCCAGCTGCCTGTATCTATTTAAACCTGCATCAGTCCTTGTTATTGCTCCAGCTACCTTTATCTTTTTGAGTTGTTTTCTTAAACCACATTACTTTAGGCTGCAGCATTGCCTGTATGGGGTTGCCTATTACCTTTATCTCTTGGAGATACTCTGATGAATGACACCATTTCAGGTTGCAGCATTGATGGTATGGTGCCACCTACCTTTATCTCTTGGGGGTATTCTGATGAATGACACTATTTCAGGTTGCAACATTGCCTGGATGGGGTCACCTACCTTTATCTCATGGAGCTGTTCTGATAAATGACATTGTTTCAGGTTGCAACATTGCCTGGCAAGGCGTCACCTACCTTTATCTCATGGAGCTGTTCTAATAAATGACATTGTTTCAGGTTGCAACATTGCCTGGCAAGGCATCACCTACCTTTATCTCATGGAGCTGTTCTGATGAATGACACCATATCAGGTTGCAGCATTGATTTTATGGTGCCACCTACTGTTATCTCATGGAGGTATTCTGATAAATGACATTGTTTCATGTTGCAACATTGCCTGTGTGGCGTCATCTACCTTTATCTCATGGAGCTGTTCTGATGATTGATACTTTGTTAGGTTGCTACATTGCCTGTATGGCATTACCTAGCTTTATCTTATGGCTTTTTTCTGATAAATGACACTATTTCAGGTTGCAACATTGCCTGTGATGGCTGCACTGGTCCTGGCTATGACAAGTGCACCGAATGCAATGATGGCTACATGCGCAATGCCACAGAATGTGTAGGTAAGTCAAGAGTGAAATGTGTGCAAGCCTCTGAAATAGACATCACCAGAGCATGCGCACTTGAGAATGGATACTGCTTAAGTTTTGGTGTTGGGAATTAAATGTCCCTTGGCAGACTTGCATGTGCATGTTTTTTTTAACATGAAATTGATCTGTTCAATAGGGGTTTACCCTTGTAAGCATGCATATATAAAGATGCATAATGAAAGCATGAAGAACTAGATCTAGAAAGTAACACACTTTTTAATGAACTAGAACTAGCACATTACATGCTTTTACAACAGTGTGTAAACAATACACCTTAAAAGCTATTTGCCCACTAAAAAATAAAAATAAAAGAAGACAAGAAAAAGAAAACTGTTCCCTTCAGAAAGAACTTACTTGGGAGCATAAGCATATAATTAGACAAAAACTGCAGTGCATTAGATGCAGTCACATTTTGCAGTATATCAAAATAGTTATATGGTAATGACATAGTTTGTTAACCAAATGACATAGTTTGTTAACCATATTCACGCAGAACAGACAAAGACATCACTCAGGGACATTATTACCCGTACTTGATTTCTTCAATTTGTTGGGCACAAGATGCAATGAGAAGACTTATTCTGGTACAGAGGATTTCATCTCATCTTAAACTGGCACCACTGCATTTGCTGCCTGTGATGTTTCAGACATTGATGAGTGCAGCAGTGATGGTCATGAAGTGCTTTGTACGCTGGAGGGACAGAAGTGCGTCAACACTGCAGGGTCTTACAAGTGTATCTGCGAGTCTGGCTACTCAAAAGTTGGCGACGCGTGTGTGCTGAAATCTAAAGGTAAGAATGCACAATGAACAGTCTCTGCTGTTCTGGCTCTTGAGTGATTGTAGCTGTTAGCATTTTCTTTGCTGCATCAATGGCACTTTTATTCAGTTTAGTTACAGACATGTACTAACCAGCAAAAGGAACTTTATTCACAACACTGCCAAGCATAACGTTTGCTTGCCTTTGGGGTTTGACTGGCATTGCACAGAAAATCTGTTGGCCCTTGTGTGAACATCACATGGCAACATGGAGATTTGATTTTGCATTTATTCTGTTTACTTAGAAAACAATCATGCATAAACATGAGAGAAAAATTTGAGAGCAACATTATTCTGATGTTAGGTTTCCGTTTCCTTCTCTTTCAGAGGAAACAAAATCCAAAGAGAAGAAACGGAAGGATCAGATGCAATTAAGTCCACGGGCAGCAGACCTTATGATGGCCATTCCTGCCTTCATGGGAGTCTCTGTTGTGTTTTTTATTATTTGTAAAATCTCCTATGTTCTCAACCCCTATCTGCTTAGTGTTCCTGTTGCTGTGTATTCCGCGATTGTGTACTACTTGATCAGTCAGTATGAGTAGTTAGTTAAGGTGGGTTTGGATGGGGTACAGTAAAACCTGTACAAGGTGCAATATTTTTTTTTACTTCAGCCAAGTGTGTTTGGAGTGATGTTTCATGTGTGGTTCAAAGTCACAGTCTGCAGATTTGTGTTGGAAGCATTTTGCTAAATGTCGGGTCCAAATGACTTGCATAAAACTGTCACTTGGTGTTGTTAGTCACCTCCTAAAGGACATCAGCAGTTTTTGTCCTTATTTTTCTTTGATTTAAGGGAAATTAGCAGACTTCATTGCTCCTATTCATAATGAAGGTTCAGTGCATGGAGTTCCTGGAAGTTTTTTTAATTTTTCTCTCTTGATTTTCCCCTCTCTCCCTCTTTGATTTTTTCCCTCTACTTTCCTTCCATTATCATTTTCCCCCTGTTTGTCCTACTGTTTTTTTATTTTGACAATGTCAAGGCATTAGCAGTGTTAAAGGTAACTGGAAACACTCTCTCACATGTTGAACTGGGTGAGCTTCAGAGTCCTGAGGTGGGTACAGTCCATTACCAGATCAAAATGAAGTACATGCACATACCGAACAGTTCTTGGTGTTGCTGTCAAATATGTTTGGTAATAATCATCATTACCATCAAAACCTTTGAAATGACTAGTCTTTCTTGATGTATACACAGAACCCAGAAATTTGCAGTCTGGTTAAGTTTGGTTATTTTGCACAGGGGAGGGGTGGTGGGGGGGGGGGGGGGGGGGGGGGGAGAGGTCTGTGGTGTGAGAGAAAAAGGTGTGAGTGGGGGTGGGGGCAGTCAGGCAGATGGGTTGACACAGACATTGACTGAGAGAGAGAAGTAGAGGGGAGAGAGGTATGATGAAGCAGTGAGCGGGCATCAAGTGGATTTTAATTTTTTTGTTAGAGTGTAAGAGCAATTTGCATTTCAGATAAATAACGGACACATTCATTGTTCCTATTTGTTTGGAGAGTTAGAATGAAGCAGTGAGGGTGCATCAGAGATATTTTCAACTTTGTCATAAAATGGAAATTTTAGGTCAAAATGCAGAAAAAAACCAGCCAGTAATTAATTACTGAGTCAGTATAAAAATTATATAGCTCTGGAAGACCTTAAACAGAGTATTTTTGATGGAGAGAAGAGAGAGAGTCCTACTCCCTTCATAAAGAGCCTGTTGGGAGCATCAGTTCCATCCCCCTCCCCTCCTGAGCTGAATCCAATTTTTGGCCCACAATGCTAAAGTTTGTGGGCCAAATTTAGAAAAGGAAGTGTAGTTTAATCAGTCACTGTAAGAACAATTTGTTGTTCAACCATATAAATAACAGACATATTTATTGTTCCTATTTTGCTTGATATTGATAGACTTCCTTCCAGTAGCAACTGCTGTACCAAGTTGTGCTGTGCAGAAAAATAGAACAAAGAAAACAAAACAGAAAAGGAGAAGGAAATTGAGGACATGTTTTGTATTCGTGTCCTCAAAACTTGTACAGGTTTTATTGTGTAACAGAATTTGCATTAGTTGTTGGAGTGTGGGTGGGGAGGTGTTGTGCAACTGGAATGGTGATGCTATGTTTGTGATACACTCCTTTGAACTGTCTACTCTTCACACTTCAGTGGCTGGCTGTTGTTGGACTTTTGTAGTTGTCATGTTGTCACTGTGCTTTCTGTGCATTAGTTATTGCATTGTGCTTCGTGTCTCAGGTGAAATGATGAGGAATGGATATATATATTTAAGTCAGTGGAGCGCATTTTAGTTTTTAAAAGGGAACTTGAATTTTCGTGGAAAATCAGTACACATTCTTATCATAGTAGAGTTGGTGAGATCAGTACTGAGTTTGATTGATTTTTAAAATTTAACTGTAACACCCAGTCATTTGCAAAGCTCACATCAGGGGGAAACAAAATACTTCAAATCACAAGTGAATGTCTTATTGTTCATGACCGACATAAGTTGCTTTAAATTTTATTTTACTGCAGTTGAACGAACCAGTCAGGCAGCAGCAGGTGTCATTTAAAGTTATTCTGACCTGTTCCAAAGGTAAAGGAAACATTGGCAGCTGTGGGTTCTCGGCAGAAGGCCATAATTCAGACCATTCTAGCAACAAATGTTTAATACTTCCCAAACAATCCATCCTATTGTGTTTGCATTGAAAAGAGGACTAAGAGAGTTTTGTGTTCGTGGAGGCTGGGGGAAAGAAATGAAGGATAGAAGCATTGCAGTTTTAGATCATGAATGCTGTTGCATGGGCTGGGTTCTTGTTACAGCCATTTTCTTGCACTTGTGATGCAGTTTGTTTAGTGCTCTGTGGAAGATAACCAAAATCTGCCAATGTCAGGGTGACCCTGGGTTGGGGTTTGGAATGATTTGGCTGCACTTGTCTATTTTCTGAAAGTAAACTGCTAGTGATGTGACAAACTGGTGGGTTTGGATGAAAGTGTTTGTTGTCAAAACTATTCAGCTTGAGTGTGGTCTTGACACATGCAGTAATTTTGTTGTTGCTTGTGGCTTTCTGTGTTGTGGTCAAAGTATGTAATGCTGCTTTCCATCACAATTGTTGTTTGATGTTGCCACTCTATGCACATACTTAAATTCTTTGTCACTGTACATTTCCTGTATGTGTAAAGTGATAGGCTCCTGCCTCTACTAGCTCTAATCTCTTCTGGTGTAACATTCTGGGTTGTAATCCAGTGGTTTGGGTTCAACCCTAGTTGAGGCAGGATGAAGAACTTCTCCAGTTTTGTTTTCCTAGTTAATGTTTCTGACGACTCATCACCTCCTGTTTCATCTTTACAGACACAGAAAACACTAAAATTGTTTGCATGAATAAGGAACAGTTGATTTATTTTCACATTTAATGCCCAGTCAACAATGAAGGCCATCTTGGAGAGAAAGCCAATAATTTATTAATTATGTGATAAATCACAAGTAAAAGTACTGCTCATGGTTCACATTTCAAAAATAAAAATAATGTTAATTAACCAGAAGGCAGGGATGAGACAGGCAATTGATTTTAATTATATATCACTGGTTGTAGTGTTAAGAAAATTACGGTTATATATATTTGGCTTTGACTAAAATATCGGGTGTAGCATTTTCTGTCTGACTGCAAACATCAAATCTGCTGAATTGCGAAATCTTTGTTTATTTGAAGAAACAAAACATGTGATATAACTGAACACATAGTAGGGTAATTTCTGAACACAGTTGTACAAAGTTTGGAGAATATTTTGTGACCTTTATCCTAGGTGAATGCAGGAACATGGCAGGATATAAAATTTCTAGTTTATAAAGATCAATGCCCACTTGAAGCCTTAGACATACACCAAATACAGGACAGTATAATTCTGCAGAACACCACTTTTACATTGTTTCCAAAGAATAAACTACACGCAAGCGCTAGAGAAGTCCCCTCCCTTCGCTGTCATAGTTTTAAAACTTTCGTCAATCCTTTTTTCTCACACAGTTGCATCTGTCCACTTTTTTTCTTTTTAGGACAGAATACAATTTGCAAATGAAACATCTTTCAAAATTGACCATTAACAGCAAACTTCTAAACATTGTCATCATCAAGGAAACCCATCCACTGTTCAGTGCCTGTGTGAAATTGACACGATATGTAGTGTGTCACCTTTAAGGAAGATGATGCAGTTCACACAGTTTATTTCCACACTGCAACATGTTCATTACTTACATTGCAAGAAGTGGCTGTAAACATCGATAGCTGTGCAGTGTTTTGTGTTTGAAAACTGGCAGTACGTGTAATGCTGCCACCTGTTTTCTGTACTATAATTATTCTTTCCAGTCAAGTAATTTGAATCCCTGGATTCCATTTGTGGCATCTGGCTTAGCTAATTTGGCCATCGTCTGTGACCTCAGTTTGCATATCTACAGTTATGATGAGAATTTCATGCGATGCTCTCTTTCATGTGTAAAGCCCACGCGCAAGTTGCACATTTGTGGTTTTGTGTCCAGTATATTCTTATTGTTCAGTCATTGAGCCATCACTGTGATGCTTCTTGTTACATGCAGATATGCAGAGACATGATTGTACTATTACTAGTATTAGTGCAGGAAGTGGAAACTGGAGAGTTGGGTTTGCATCTGCACTTGACCTGTGCATGTGTGATTTCAGAGAAAGAATCCCAGATCCAAGGTGAAGAGGCTGGAGATAAAGACACTGACAACATACCAAAACAACAAGGGCCAGAAGAAAGCAACAAAAACTCTGATGACAAACCCAAGGAAGAATTGTGACGAATTATGCTTCTTTAGCTTGCATAGAAATGTCCAGCTTCTTTATTGTCCAATAATTGGATTATGGGTTTGACAGCAACAGTTTTTGCTCACAATAGATAATTTTAAGACGTATTCATGTTGTCTGGTATGTGAAAGCTTAAAGCTATTTTTCATTCCCAGTAATGTCGAGTTGTTTGGATTCATTGTTTGGTATGATGTGTTGTCATGTCAATCTGAGTAAACCATTGTGCCTTTTGTAAAATTGTACTGAAAGTGTTATTCATATTATGCATATATATATATATATATATGTGCGTGTGTGTGTGTGTGTGTTGAATCTTCAGCGTAGATCATTTAAAAGGGAACCAAAGATGCACACTGGCCCGAAAATGTAGAACATTTGCAAACATTTCCATCTGCTTCAATTGGTTGTTCTATCAATAGTCATACAAGAAGTATTTTTTGCTTTAGATTTGATCTCCTCATGGCATATCCATGTTGGGTCATTCTTTACCAATGAAGATCAGAAACAATGTTGCATGGTTGTATTGTGATGATTGGATTAAATACTTTTCCAACATTTTCTGGCACTATTCACATCACTGACACAGACTGCTGGGCACAAAATGATGGCATTCATAGTCAGGGTTTTCACAATTTTTAAGAAAGAGGACCACAAACTAAGTGAAAAACTGTGTGTCTATTTTCATTCCTATGGACATATGAGGCTTCTTTTCTTTAGTTCCCCTTTAAAGCAGGATGTCCATAAATGCTACAGATGCCCTACAATGAATTTCACAGTTGTACCTCTTTGTACAACCTGTACTGCAAACCAAAGACAGTAAGAAAGAACAAATGCAGGGATACTATTTTACTGTTCTTTGTTGATTTTTTAATGACCTTGAATGAATAATACACAATTCAGCCCACTGGTGGCTCTTGCACAACTTTCAACACTTGCATGTTCCACATGTCACACAACAATCAAATAATATATTAAATATTCCATGCAAAAATGAACTCTGTTCCATGGTTTTGCGCTTGAAATCAAGTTGTTAGTAGCATGGTTTTGTTTCCCATGCTCTACAGTCCTGAATTTGTCTCAAATTGGTGTCTACCAATTTAAGCTGGGCAAATGTGGAAGAGTTTTCATTTTTGTGGAGTAAAAACAAAATATTTGTGTAGTTCTGATCCTTGGAACGGATCTACATAAGTTTGGTTAAGGACATTCACTTTCCCCCATTTAATGTTGGGGAAATGCCATACCGCCATCATTTGCACTTTGATAAAGCTTTGTTCACATGAACAACCTATAAAACTAAATTAAGATTAAAATTGTATTTGAGTATGGCCTTGGTCAGAGAATATAAACATGAATTCTTGGCAGCATTTGTGGGCTCGTGCTCTGTGACCTGTCCCAAGTCTGACCAGAAACAGCTTGATACTGGCACTTCATCAGAACTATTGCTGGTTTTAGGACTCAGCAGACAAGTTACACCAGCTGCCATAGACACTGAGTACTTTCACTTGTTGACCCTACTATTCCTCAGTAACAGTTTGACAGCGGCATGCACAACACTGGGCAAGGTAAGACGGTGCAGCAAGTCGGACACCAAGAGCCTGTTTTGACCCCGCTTTTCAGTTTCAGAACAAGTATGCAAACCAATGATGGAACCACTCTCAGCATTGGCTATGGGTCAGTCTTGTTCCATAGGTTCTGGTTGTGAAGAAGAGTCTGAGACCTCGGCTCCCTGCATGTCTTTGATTTCACTGCTGCTGGCCACCGTGCTGGCCTCACTGCTTTCTGCTGCCTGTAGAACACTGTTGCTGGAATCCACACTGTCTAGGTCCATTGAACCTGTGGGTTCTGCTTCTGCAGACAAACTTTCTTCCACTTTGTCTTCCTTGGAGGTAGTTGTGTTGACAGCACTGGTGGAGGTGGTAGTGGTGGTGATCGTGTCAACAGGAGAGGAGGATGTGGTCGTGCTGGTGGTGTCAATGGGTGAAGAAGATGGGCTGGTGTTGTCTGCTGTTTCTGGTAAGCTAGTGGAGGGCGCCGAGACTTCTGAAGATGATGTGGATGCTTCAGAAGATGTGGCAGGAAGCGTTTCTGCTTCCCTGGGGGCAGGATGAGGCAAGGACGAATCCACTGAGATGCTTTCCTCTGCTGGCTCTGCAGAAGAGCTGGTCAGAGATGTGTCGGTGACTGGGTCTGTTTTTTCTCCACTGCCGACATCTACTTCACTGGCACTGACGGTGACAGTTTCCCCCACTGTGGCTTCCCCCTCCTCCTCCCCCACACCCTCCTTCTCCTCCCCACCCTCCTTCCTCTCACTGTCAGCCCCAGTCTTGGTGCTGTCTGTTTCTTGTTTCGCTGAGGTGTTGACAGCAATGCTGTCCGTAGGTGGTGTGGAGGAAGAAGTGTCAGGAGATACGGTGTTGGCATCACTGCTGGAACTGTCTTGCAACCCTGTTGAGCATGGTGTTGCCTCGGGTTCTTTGTCTGTGATGTTGGCTGCAAACAGAGCAAAGAGCTTTTCAGAGAGAGAAGGGAGGGAGAGGGAGTCAGTAACTGGGGTTTTAACATCCACACAGGTTCACCATCATAAGTAAATGCACACTTCAAAACTCCTCTCACAAAGATATGTAAAACATATACTCATGCCAAAGCCATAAAATTAGTCCAAACAAAAATGTCAGCCATACACACGCCAATATCCCAGCATGTACCAACTATAATCAACTATTATCTCAGCAAGAGCCCCCCCCCCCCCCCCCCCCCCCCCGGAAAATATTGGAGTGTCTGGAGAAAGAAAAGTCGGACACAGCCATTAGCAGAAAAAAAATATGACATGACAGAAACCTCTTCACTTGCTGTAATAATATAAAAAAGCCAGAACAGAACTATGTCACCAAGTCTAAACAAACTTACAAAGCCAATCTCCACTTGCTGCTGGAGTTGCCTCGCTGCTGCCTTCTGTCCCCTCCGACTCCATGCTGGCCTTGGTGACTTCTGCTACCACCGTCTCCCCAACCACCTCGCCCTCCACCCTGGATGCTGCCTGCTGTGATGCTGCTGTTGATGTTGCTGCCTCACCCTCCTCCACCCCCACCATCTCCTCCGCAGCCACCTGTTGGTCGGAACTGTCTACCGTCTCTGCTGTGCTCACTGTCGGGCTAACCACTGACACAGCAGTGTCTGAACTGTCAGCAGAGCGCGTGCTTGTAATGGCAGTGGAACTGTCTGTTGTGATTTCAACCATCCCGTCTGCTGTGCTAGAGACATCAGGACCATTTACTGGCACAGCTGATGAAGATGCGGAGGACTCCTCCGAGGTAGGGGTGGTAGTGGTAGTGGTGATGGTGGTGGTGGCAGCCTCTTTGGGGTCAGGGAGCTGGTCAGAGACTTCCAGAAGGGGTGAGGTGGAGGGGGTGATGATGTCAGCATTGAGGGGCCAAACGGCAGTGGGACTGGTTGAAGTCCACAATGGCACTGGGGGTGTGGCAGTGGCACCTGAAGGTGAGGTTTCTTCACTGCTGTTATTGCTGTCCATGCCATTCATCAAGTTCTTGGATTCTGACACTACTTTCCTGGAAAGCAAATAGTATTGGGGTGAGAAATGGGAACTGCTGCGAGAACACCAACAAGGGAAAGCTTGAACAACACTGCAAACAAAGAAT
This sequence comes from Alviniconcha marisindica, assembly GCA_018857735.1. NCBI lineage: Eukaryota > Metazoa > Mollusca > Gastropoda > Provannidae > Alviniconcha > Alviniconcha marisindica. Next base: position 568,190 of record JABMCL010003837.1, on the reverse strand, counting down.
CAAATACAGAGTTAGCAAATGGATTTCAAGTCAATGTCCCCTCAACTGCACATGGTCACCTCAAGATGACAGGATGAAAGATAATTTTGGGGGGTAAAACACAACAGAACATCTGTATCACGTATATATAGAGTTTAACAGAAGTTTAAAAGTGTCTGGGGGAAAAAGCACACCTTCACTTTGGTCATCAGACAACCCATGAATTACCTCCCTTGGTTATTAATGGGTCAAAAACAGCATTAAACATGTGATATATTCCCTGTATAAAACACCTATACACAATTTCAACCAAAATGGAAAAGAACTTGAGCTTTACCAATTTCAGTTTCTACTGTTCGATTCCTCTGTGACCTTAAAATTATATTTCAAGGACACTAAAAGTGACATGGATGGCTAAAGCTCAGCAGGTACTGCATCATGCATATTTAATATATCAGATTCATAGTGTCCATGAAAATGGCAACAATAAAGTTTCTACAATGCTCAGCTGGCTGGATGGCCCATCACTAATGATTAAATACTTCTGTTTTTTTTTATGAGTCAAAAAGAGGGATGGGACAGGGGAAGGGGAGGACAGGAGCAAAGCATACATTCTGAAACTTTTCATTTCACAACACTAAGTTTTCAGAAAAATATAAACTGTGGAATGAGTCAAGACACAGACATAATTGGCTGGTTTTCGAGTGTATTACGCACACGTGAAATGTACATTTTAATCAGACTGCGCAAAATGCATATGATCAGTCACACTACACTATACATAGTTCTATTTCTTAGATATTAATGTCTTATCAACCAACTGTAAGATGAATCAGTATAAACTAGGGACAACACAGCTATTTAAACTGGAAAAGAAGTGACTTACTTTCCAAATGGATCAACTGTGCTCACAACCAAAATATTCTGGAAAATAAATTTGAAAGATATGAACAGGATGGAACAGTAAAAATTCAATTAATCATTGTCATACAAATTACAAAATTACCCAGTCAACTGTAAAAACAAACAGGGAACTATATATTCACAACCATGTGTGGTTTAGTACGTGCTGAATTTCATAGTGAGCAATGGAAGGTACACATTAGGTCCATCATTCTGGTAAAATAATTAGACACTGCTTGTATGAAATAAAACCTAATGGGACATTTGTCCTCATAACCAATAATGTAAGTGGACTTATGGTGTTCAAAACCAGTCCATAACCTATACTGAATGCAGGTGGTAAAGGTCAAAACTTCACAGTAACCACAACAATCCCATATAACACAAGGTACTTGTCCTTCCATAGTTTGAAGCTCAATAGTTCAGCATAAAAGCATTAATTCCTTGAGCTCTACACAATTCATAACTTGACTTGCTCACCTTTTCCAAGCCTCTCATAAACTTGTCACCCCGCTTGTAGTGTTGCTTGGGATCTGTCAGCAGCTCACATAGTCGCTGAATGGTGAACGGAGCGCTGTGAAATGACACAAAATGCAGGCACAGCCCCACTGAAGTCAGTTAAGAAAGTACTCACTGTTCAGTTGATCACAAAACAGAGGCAATACATACACAGTTTATGTGAGGCCAGATTAAAAAAGTTTTGGATTCATTTACAAGATCCTTATTTTCTGTTATCTTCTGTATTCTTTATATAAATTATAACTAGTATGAATGCCTTTTGGGGTATATTTTAATGTTTTTATTATAATACTATTTTAGTGCAAATTACTATCCTTAGGATAATCAAACTAGGTCATGAGTAAAGTAAATACACATTTTAGATCTTTTTTCTTAACACATGTAAAACCATACTCAAGTCAAATCTACAAAATCAGTCCAAACACAAATCACACATATCTAATACACACAAGCACACACCAGACACAAATTTCCCACGAGCAAATCCTTTCATTATTACTCTTTTTTCTTCTTCTTTTTTAAAGCATAGGGCTAGGGCATGCTGACATTGTCAAACCTTCTCTGGTTTATGAATCTATACATTACCAGATTCAAAACCCCCAACCAAATCCTAAATGACCATCATATCATCAAGACCATCAAACAGTCTAACAACTACATAACGGAATCCTCATTCAGCAGCTGACCAAACTTACTGTTGTCTTTTATTTCATTTTCAGGAATTGTCCAAGGTACTAGTGCTACCACTGGCACTGCTGTACTAACCTAAGTACTACTTAATAGTAGATTGCATGTGCTAAGGTATCCTCTTTCAATATGCTAATTGCTATGGTATCCTCTTTCAGTATCCAATCAAAGGGGTAACACTGTTGTCTCTAAAGTCTAATTTTAGGAATTTTCCATACTACTACCACTACTATACTAGTGCTGTACTAAGTACTACTTACAAATTAGTCTAATAAATTGTGTATGCTGTGGTATCCTCCTTCAGTAGCTGACCAAAGGGGGAACCACTTTCAGGAATTGTTCATGGTACCGCTACTACCGCTACTGTTACACGGGGCATTAAACAACCCTAATCAAACAACCTCATGTGAAACATGTCTAAAGGAATGACTCTTTCAGAAAGATATTTTTAGACACAGCTGACAGAAGAAGAAAAACGTACCCATTGAACCTGTGCACAGCTTCCATGATGCGTGTCCTGTAGACATCAAAGTGGGCATTATCCACATTGGGACATGGGGGCAGTTGGTCCACAGCAAACTCCTTGCTGAACTCACCCATTACCATCTCCAGCTTGGCAACAAATAATGGCTTCAGCAGTGTCCATGGAAACCTGGCCACATAATACAAACTTACAGAACAAAAATTCTTACTTTTTCAAAGTGTATACATGTGTGTGTGTGTGTGTGTGAGTGAGCGTGCTAAGTACCCATTATTATTATTATTGTGTCACTGGATAACCAAGAACTGAAGAAGTGAATACTACTTACTGTTTTGTTTTGTTTTTAATCCTGGCATGAACACTTAACAACTGCTGCAAAAATGAGTCTGTATCACTGACACAAATCATGTGACTGATGTTCTGGCCACAGAACAGTTAATGTACACTTAAACATTATTGTATAAATTGCAACACATCCTGCAAAGTTTCAGTGCATCCAGGTCAAATCATAAAATTCATAATATATATGCATACAGGTGTCATTTTTTTCTGCCAGCAGTTTAGTATGTCAGAAATATGTATGTTTGCAGTTGCATGCAATAATTACACCTTCTTTCTACTTAAGCCAAGATGCATAACTGACTTGTTAAGCTGATACGACAGTTTATTCTCATTAAAACAGTCTTCTGACAGCAGGACCAAGGTTTTCAAAAGCAGCAGAGTACACACAATTCTGAAACTAGTGAAGCACTGAAAGCCATGACCTAGTGATTCAAATGTTAAATGAATAAAACTCTCATAGTCATAACCTTTAACTGAATTCAAGCAGCAGAAATAGAACCTAGCGAGTGAAGAAAGTCAAACTATAACTGTGCTAGTTTGAGTCTCTAAGTCTAATGAAGGATCTGCCTCAGGCACTACTCCTATGGCCTGAACTCCAGCTGCTTCGCCATTCATGACCTTTTGCTTTGTTATGCCTTGCCAGTATCTGGTGCAGTGGTGGGCTTGATTCTGATGTGGAGTTCAGAAATAGATTGAACCAAGTCAGTGGCCTAAGACTGAGTGTGATGAAGTATTTTATGAGCAGTATGCAGGCTAGGCAAATGGATCCCCCCCCCCCCCCCCCCACTTAAAACACACACACTAAACAACAACAGGACCCAAAGTGACACACAAAGACCCCCCCCCCCCCACACACACACACACATGCAAATAACAAAGAATCCACAAAATCTGCTGAGAAAGTCTGGTACTTGAGGTATAACTTTGTGTGCCATTAGAAGTGCTATATTATTATGACAGTTGTCTGGATTGTTATGTTCATTTTTCGTGGTGACTGGGGTGTCGTACTGGGAACTCTCCAGCACTCCAATTCTAATTGATACCCGTAGGAGACGGTTGTCAATAATGGGAAGAGTTCCTGCGCAAGCTCCTTCAGGACTCCCCGTAATACATCATTTGTACATGGCGCTTTCGCTAGGTCAGGTTATCCATTAAAGTAGCCTAACTTCCCACTTGGGATCTTCGAACTCGACAGCGATGTCCAGTCATAACTAGATTCTATACGGGTCGACGCTTATCTTGCGCTTGGCTTTTGAATTGTTACCGGTTACAATCAAAGTACCGTCAGCGACCGTGATTTAAATGGCGCTACGCTTCGTATAAATAAATAAATAAATAAAATATAAAATAAGAAAGAGAGAGAGGGAGCGAGAGGGAGGGGGAGACAGTGACAGAGAGTATACTCACAGCGTCTCTCCCGTTTTTGCGACTTGCTTCAAAAACTGATCCAACACTGCTGGGATTTCTTTCGGCTGTTTCCGTGAAAAATCTGAAACGAAACGGTTAAAATGTACGAGTTCCATTTCGAAAATCAACATAAGTCAGTACGATCACTGAAATAGCAGATACAAACCATTAAGAGCGTCTAATAACTCCTCCCGATTGTCCATTGTTGAAGTTCGACCAGCAAATCGCACCATGAAGGTCGAGAAATGGCGTACAGGAAGTGACGACAGAATGAATGAACCCTGCATCCGAGGGGTGTCATTACATACTATCAGACTTTAAATTCATAAGTCATATCACCATGTAAAGCAGTTACAATTTTCAACCTTTTTCAACAATTACAATCGACCCCTAATTAATCATTTTCGAATTTTCTGGCTATTACATGCAAGAAGGACGATTTTTAGTTAATGGTTCTCCCTATCGAAATTAGTGTGGACTCGTCTTTTGAAGGCTCTTCCAGACCTAAAATTAGACGGAGTTTGTAAATATGGCGGGGCAGAACGATAGAGACGGCAAAGTTCTCGTAAGAGAAGTCTGAGAAGAGCTAAACAAGGAAACACTTGTCCTTAATTTGGGTACAAGAGGAGTTTTGTTGCCAAGGTAAGGGATTCTTTGCAGTCAATTCTTGATTTTTATCAGCACAGAGTTACTAAGTAACAGCATAATTGGCAGGTGGGGGGCGCAACTCGGTTAACTGTTTGTCGGGACAGGTAACCTATGATGTCATTTGACAGTCCTTCGATGTCTCGACCCATCTCATTCAGGCGGTGAACTGTTTAGACGTGTTAAAAGAGAACAGCCGTGCTGTTGCAATTTTAAACACTGTGTTTGTGGCATAATCAGACCCCTGAGACTGGAGCATAATGGTAAGAGTAAGACAAGGCCGCTGTTCCCATGCCCAGCTACTGCCGGGGCTAGAGTCGGTGAGTGAATGGATGACAGGACAGCGACATTGGGAAGAATCAGACCCAGAGAGTAAGAATGCCGATTTTAAAACGTGTTTCAGTCAAAGGTTTGTTTTTCTTCAGTTTTGTATAATTTTTGTATAATCTATGATTTGTTTTTTGTTTTTTAATCAGGCCAATTTATTTTTGGTTTGCTCAAGTTGGTACTGATGTAGTCTATGATAAATGATTTTATGCCTTTCCGAAGAAGTATTTTAACAAAATTGCCTTTATAGTTTAGAAAGTTTGTTTAGTTGCATGAATAGCATGAAGGTGTTCTGTTTGCTTGTGTTCACTTATTTGTTTCTTAATTTATGAATTAAATTCAGTGTAAGATTAATTTATGAAAATAATGTAAAAATTAATACTGTAACTGTTAGTATGTAATGGTGAGGGGGTGGAGCGTAGAACAGGACACAGGCAGCGGAGTCAGTCAAAATGGAGACCACAGCAGGCGTACGGCAGCAATCAGGTTTTTATTCTACAGCTGCAGACAACTTTCTCAGCACTCCCGAAATCCTCACGCGCACGCATAGATAAGAGAACTGCGCGGGCCGCAAGGAACACACGCTATCGCAGCAATGAAATCGGCCCTCTGGACCACAAAATGGCTGACAATTGTGTTTCCTTGGCCCGCACAAATACAGTTTCCTCAACCATAACTAAACTAATTAAAACATGAAATACATCAAATAACAGCTACAGTTACAACCTTTTAAACCGTATAAACAAAATGTACACACATGACTTATTTAATTTGCAACAAGAGTGGGAAGCGTGGCTTGCACCTGTCTATAAGCAGATTCGTACAACTAAATCACAACTAACACAATGTACAAAATATAACTGTCAATAAAACTTACATCAGAATAAAGTGCACGCTCCCACGGTTAAAATGGTACATAACAATTACAATACAACGCTCTATAAGAGAAGCAAGACACACTCAAAGACTAGTACTAAAACAATTGGTGCGAACTTTCGCCTGGGGCGCGTTATCTTAGTCGCAACAGCGCTGATAGTGATATCAAGTAGTCTATGAATATAACTTAGCTTCTACAGTACACAATACTCAATAAGTTAATTTCAACCCAAAATAAACACTAAACATGAAGTCAGCTAAGCAAAATACTATACGACAAAGCACTGATCGACACAGAATTACTTTCATCGAGTCAAAACAACGATTCACTACTATTCACTAGTACTACACAGAAAATGCGCCATGCAGACGACGGCTATAAAAAGAATGGACCTAGAGAGGCATCGGCTACTGATTAAGCTCGATCCTGCGTCTAAATAAGATCTAAATAAACATTCTAAGATGCCAAATTATATTACACATAGCTTGCTGCATAAAAAGGACTAGGTAAACAAAGAGTAGGTAAACAAACAAGCGGTCAAAATATTAAGGGAGTAAACAGATTTGAAAATGGCGCGCACCGGCGGCAATAGGGCACCGGCGGCTATTGCCGGTCGGCTGTGAGAAGGCCATGTGGCGTTACGCAACACGCAGCGCTTCAAAACAAAAGCGTCGTCTGCTCCGGTTCCTGGGTTACTAACAGTACAGTAATGAAATTGCATGGATCTGATAACCGGGGTGGGATTATTGTAAAAACTTACAAAGAGCACTTGCTCACAAGTATTACTAGTATTACTATTACTGTATTAGTATTACTAACATCCAGTAACCAAGCTGCTCTCTCCTTGGAGGATGGAGGATGCTTTGCATAATTTAGAGTGGGATGAACAAAGTTAAGTGACAGAACAATACATAGGAATGCAGGAAATTTCTCTCTCTAAAAAACACACACAAAAAAGTGTGTGCCCTGTTGATTCTTTGGTGTCATTAAAAGGGCTTGTAGTTGTACACATGTTCTTCAAGGTTTAGTAACAGTTATATATATATATATATATATAAATTTTATAATGTATGTATGTGAATGAAACATCAGTGCCACACTCACCTCTCATGATGATTAAGTGAGAGAGTCAAATGTCACAAGTAACCTAGTAAAGGAAAGTATTGTGTGCTGTACAGTGTACTGTATGTTAACAGAGCAGCAGGTGAAAAACACCCCACATCTGACACTTGTTGACACACCCAGAGCTCATCAGGGCTTTGGGTTTCTCTCCCTTGGCCTTGGCCTTTGGGAGTTTACTGTTTTAGTCATTCATTTCACTGAACAGTAAATAAAACTTGTGTTGGCTGGGGTTGGTTGAACTTGAAACTGAGTAATTTAAAAAAAAAATCAGTTTTACTCTGCAGGTATCTTTGGTGACTGGTCAGTTTATGATGAAACTTGGATAAATATAATAATAATGATAATAATAATAATACATTCACTGTGCTGTACAAACATCTTATGACAGAAACCACATTAACACACATCTCAAACAAACAGAACCTTAAACACTGTAGTCTACCAGTACCATTGCTGCCTATCAAAAAGGACGCACTAAATGTATGCCTAGAGGGTCCCACAGGACGCACCAAGAAGATTTTAGGTTATTTTTATAGTGACAGTCATCTGACAGAAATGGGTCATGTGAACTATTGGTACCACATCTGTCTCAAAACCAACAGCTACCTTACATTGTTTTTTTGTTTTTTTACTGACAAGAACACAGTCATTCTCCCAAACTTCTCCAGGTACTGGTACATAGGACTACACAGATTACTTCAACATCAGTGCTCAGACACAAATCAGCACACACCTAACACCAAGATATCAAACAAACTAAGTAAACATGGGGCTTAACATCCACAGAAACAGTAGGGCTTTTTAGGGATGGGGAGAAGGGGGGGGGGGGAGTATGGAGGTGGGGGGAGAGGGAGATTATATACCTATCCTACACTGTCACCACCAAATGTGCATTAAGATGGGGAGCAATGAGAGCCATTTTAATGTTTCAGAAGGAAGTGATGGACAAAGTCACAAGACAGTGTCCACAAACCACAACCTTTTCGAACCAGGTCCTTCCACTTACCAGCCTAAGGCCTTACCACTAGGCCAAACTGGCTCACCAATATATCAAACAGTGCATGTCAGTGCTTTATATGCCCTACATTGTGAGACATTTTGGTCTTCTGCTTCTGAAAAGTTTAATATAAAACAGTCATGCAAAGAAACTGAGGATTAATTTGAGATCTGTGTACATGATGTCAATGTGAAGGCTTCCAACATGACAATAATTTGTTGTGAATTTTCAGCTGTCAAAAAAAGATCAAAGGAGTTTCTACAGTAAATTGTTCAAAGTGGCACCATAGTCATTAAGGGAGGCAACTCACACTTTGAGTGATGTTAAGATAACACACAACATTAATTACAAAATCAGCCTTAGCTATTTGTAGTACCCTGTTCTCCATTTGCAGTTTGCAAAGATGAGAGCTTTCTCCCTTCATTCTCTGTTTGATTTTGATCTGTTTCACAGGTTCAGAGCCTTACTCCAACTTGTTTCAATTTCAAATATTTATAATGGTCTTGTGTTTGAAAATACCACACATTTTGCTTTCTGGCCCTGCTACTTAAAAATCGTTTTCATACTGACCATTGGATGCTACTAAAGTACATCTACAGAGTTGGCAGGGCTGCCAACCACCAGAGTACAACTGACATGGAGAACTATGAGAGTAGGCCTTTGAATAAACCTATTACTGCTATAATGAGCCAGCATACCTGAAAGTGCACAACTAATACTGTAATAGTGACATTCTCTGACAGAACTGAACCCATAACTGATTTGTAGCAAGGACATAAGGCATCATATGCAAAGCAGAATACTTCTGCACAGCTACCGTTTCATATCAGACTTGACCCTTTGAAACTGCCCAGGGACCCTCTAAAAATTGTAGCAGGGAGTCCCAGGGACCTCCTTAAAATACTCGCTAATGGGAGCTCTCCCCCCCCCCCCCCCCTTTAAAAATAAATAAATCTTCACAGACAGCTTTGGTAATCAGTAAATGAAACATGGTTAAATACTTTTGTGATTTATGTTCAATGATTGTGATTAAATTTTGTTATTGTTTTTGTTAAGTAGACAAGAAGAGCTTAGCAAAAAGACAGAAGAGAGAAAGAAGAAAGAACCCCAGGTGGCAGAAACTGGACAATGCCTCAGCATACAGAGGGAACTGTTGAGTGCATGCTGACTCAAAATCTTAATTACTGGCTGCTTTATCTCCCTGCAGTTCTCTCCTTTTAGTTAAAACATTTAAACAGCAAGTTGCCAAGTACAGCAAGTAGTTTCTTAAAATTGTGATTTTTACATTAATGGGCCCACATGTGTTAAAATCAATAAGACTAAGCCAGAGCAACATCTTTCTGAAGAAGATTATAATCTGTTCTAGTGTACACTTGTTAAGCACTCCGTGCTTGTAATACTAAATTACTAATAGTGAAGCAGCCTGAAACACCTGCTTGGAACATAAACTTTGAGTATGTAGTGTGTGCAGAATAATAGTGTAATGATTTGTGATGTGAGTCATCATGTATAGATATGTATATTACAGTGTGTGCTTTAGGTCAGTAGCACAATTTAAAGTAAATAAAAGCAACCTGTTGTGTGTGCTGCAAAACAGCAGGGCTGATTTTTTTTTGGCGTTATAATTTATTAACTGGCATTTTGTCTTTAATAATAATAGGGAACTTATACTTTATAGAGCACTTTCAGAAAACTCAAAGTGCTTTACAATGCACAAATACCCATAATTGTACAAATCAGTGGTATACAAGTGTACAAAACATACAAAAATTAACAAACATTTCCATACAAAGCATGGCAAAAAAACACAAACACAAGATTGTGCACACACATGCACGCACACACATATACATAGGATTGCATGTAGTGTGCCCACTCACACACACACACATGACTGAGGTGGGGGGGGGGGGGGGGGGGGTAAAGACTAATTTGAATGCAAGGGCTAGAAGAACTGTGATAAATAGCAAAAGAGAGAGAGAGTTCCAGATTTGTGCAGCAGAAAAGCTATTACTGGTCAAAATACTGTTTGAAGAGGTTAGTTCAAGTTCAGTTTTGCTTTTAGGTTCCGAGATGGTCAAGGACTATTAGTATTAGGGATGGGAGGGAGAGGGCCACCTTGACTGTCACACAGCACCTGAGCTCTGTTTTTAGGGCATTCTGCTGCATTTTATGCATGTTTTGTCTGAACTGCCTAGGCTGCATTTGTGTTTTATTAGAATATGGAGTGCTTTTAGGTTTTGCTGAGCAGCTGTTTGAAAGTTATATAAATGTATGCAGAGATTTGTATCTTTTTCCCCCCCATACTATACATGATGTATGCACAACTCACTTAAGAATAAGATCATGTAAGAAGCTTATTTGTCTATCACAGATGCAGAAACTATTTTTAATTGTTTTGACTGTGTGGCATATATATTATCCATAATATAAGTCAACTAGCCCAACAAACAAATGACCACAGACAAACTAAAATACTGGATTAGTACTAGTAATAGTGGTAGATTTATATTTCCACTAGCGCCCAACTAAACACACATACACACACAGACACACACACACACAGAAGACAGTGGCACTGATGCACAGACCAGCATTGTAATGCGTACAGGTGATGTACGCACCTACTGCTAAATTTCGGCCAGGGCTGGGTCAAATCAGGGGTCGAAAATTTAGTGTTTCAGGCCTGAGCTTAGTCAAGTGCAGTAGGTAACACTTCTGGTCATCAACTTTCTCATGTTTCTTCTGTAGACTACATCTTCATTCTCCACTTTTGCATCCTTCCAACTTGTCATCTCTTTTTGTTCTGGCATCTTTTTGTTTTTTTATTCACCTCCTCTGCCCCCCCCCCCCCCCCCCCCCCCCCAAATTTGTATTTTCTCCATTAGGATAAATTGTTCACTTTTTCTTGCTTGTTTTCTTCGTGGCCTGCCAGGCCAAACCTGGCCATGGGCTGTTTATTTATCATCTCCTCTTCTCTCCGAGCGCACAAACATTAACAAGACGAAGAAACACAGAGGCTGGAGCCGAACAGGTTTGCAACGGGAGTGTGGAGTCCACCTGCTTGTCCGTCCCCGGGCCACTTTACCTCGGGGAGGCATACCGGCTCCTCTATCCTCTCCGTAATGAGATTCTAACTGCAGCTCAGTGATGCAGGTGCAAGTAAAGCAGCGAAGATGAATGGTGCCTGGCCTTAGTAGGTTTTTGGGGGTTGATTTTTTTCTTTTTCTTCTGTGGAATTGTAGTGTAGGCTGTGTTTTTTTGCAGATGTCGACCCAGGCTCTCTCCTCCGCCCAGCTGCTGAGCTGCAGTGACACGGACTTTGACAGCAACATCAAGAACATGGCAGTCAAGGTGAGATATCGTATAAGTCAGACGTTTTGAAATGCCAGGTCAGCCACGTAATTAGGATTATAATATCAGGCGAGGGTGCAGATCTGTTCACCCAGCTTGTAACTGGCATGGGCAGTTTTGGTGACTTGTGCACCGCCACTGCGATTGAGGGCACACGTAGTTTTGCTTGGACCCGGTGAACAGCGCTACAAATCCCTGCCTGGCAGATTGATTGATTGGTTATTTTTCTGACCCAGTTGTAATTGGCGCATAAAGTGTTGCTTTGAGTCTGACATGTTTTACTGTTATTCCAGTTGTATCGTGAGCCCACAATTAGAGCAAGTAGAACGTGTTTTGGGTGTTACCACTTACTAGACTGACCTTAACAGTCCTGGCAGTTTGTTTGTCAGAGGGAACTAGAGAGAACAAAATGCGATGGAATCACTGCAGAACTACACGGCCGTGCTGTTTGGTTAATCAGGGTAGGGGTTGGGGGATGGTCTGGAAAGAAAGGCCCAGTTGCACTCTATCACCTCCAGGCTGTCTGAACCTGATCTTGAGCGCTTGGAGGGTAGCTACTGAGAACAGCCAGGTGCACCTGAGCCTCCAGTGACCACAAACCGTATGACGATCCCCTCCCCCCCCCCCCCCCCCCACCCCCCCCCCCCCCCCTCCTCCAAGAAGGGGGGTGGGGGAGAGCTGGAGAACAGCCAATACTACCAAATAGTGCTATAAGTACAACTACTTCGGCGGATATTAAAAACGCGCCACAAAAAGCTACAGTCACTCCTTTAGAATCGGTTCTGCGGTGTGGGACAGGGCATTGAAGTGGATGGCCATGTCTCGGGGGTCTTTTGGGCTGGCTTGGCCTGCTGGAGCTGTACTTCGAGTTCACAGTGATGAGGCCATTCACAGTGATGCGGTTGTGGTGGAATTGAAAGAGGTTGTTCAGCCTGTAGTTTCTTCTTTTTTTCTGGAGCGATGGCCAGTCGAAGAAAGAATCGGATCATCAGGTCCACATTTGATGTTTGCCGGTAGCGATGTTGTACCCAGCGGGTGCCCGTCGAGCTCTGACTCCTTTGGTGCTGTGAGGGTCCCGTACAGAGCAGCTGTACTCCAGCGGTGGGCGGACGTATGCTTTGTGTGCCCGATGTTTCACTGTAGCAGACCCAGTCTTGAGGCTTCTAGTTCTTAGGGCATCTTTATGATTTCTCAGTCATAGTTTACTGTCTGCATGAACATGATATATCCCCGTCCCAGCCCAAACTGATGACCAAAATGGTTGCTTAACGGCTTGATTTACTTGACATCACGAGCTATTGACTGATTTGTTTGACATTAAGAGTCTTCATTAAATTTGGTTGACTTGCTGACGTCTTTCTTTGATTTGCCTGACAGATCGTGTACCAGTTAGTTCGGCTTGGAGTAAGTTCTTCAACCGATTTGTTTGAATCTGAGATGCTTCAATTAATGTGTTTGATGTTGAGATCTTGCTTGATTCGCTGGGCTCAGCGATCGTTACGGCGCGAGGTTAGCAGGAAGTTGTTGAGGTTTTGGGTGACGATGTAGCGCATGCAGGGCAAACACGTGTGGCCCGGGGGAAGAGGCAGAGCCTGAGTGCCTAGTGTCAACACGCTAAATGTGACACGGCCAGGTCCTTTTGCGCCGTGACAGGGATGGGAACTCGGCATCAGGTGAACACTTGCCCAACGCAACAGGCGCTCGTCATAGATAACACGGCAGCACGGCTTACACCTGTAGAATTAGTTTTCTTTTTTTTCCTTTTCTTTTTTCTCTTTTCTTTGTGTGTGTGTGTGTGTGTGTGTGTGTGTGTGTGTGTGTGTTCGTGCGTGCGTTCTTGAGTGAATATCGATAGTTTTAATGGAATATCGTGAGGTATGGACTTCCTGTCTCCTACCATCTGGAGTCTAGGCGGTCGCCATCAGTGCCTGGCCGTAGAAAGCCAAGCGCCAGACAGTCTAGTGTCCGCACGTTTTGATGGCTGGAAGAGGAAATGGGACGGGACGTAAAGGGCGGCCATAACACAAGCACTGAAACAGACACGTAAGACGCATCGTGTCACAATATTTCTAATACTGTCTTTAACTTCTTATTAAAAAAGAAAAAGAACCTAGAGAAGTCTGAAGGGGGGTTGGAGGGTGGGGTAATTGTTCCTCAGTCTTGCGCCTGTGCCAGTGTTGTGTCTGTCACTTCTGCTAAACTGCAAATTTACCTCAGCGGCTTCCTGTCAAAGGTTGCTTGTTGCACTGCCTTGTAGGGGTTTAGGTGGTTTTGGGGCACATTACTTCTCTCCCCGCCCCACACTTCACTCTTGGGGCTGGAGGTGTTAGACGGTAAATCCTTGATACAATGATGGACACGGTAAATCCATAATACAATACACGGGAAATCCTTGATACAATATACGGTAAATCCTTGCTACAATGTTGGACATTGTATATCCTTGCTAAATGCTGGACACTGTAAATCCTTGATACAATGATGCACACGGTAAATCCCTGATACACTACACGGTAAGTCCTTGATACAATACACGGTAAATCCTTGATACAGTGATGGACTCGGTAAATCCTTGATACAGTGACGGACACCGTAAATCCTTGATTCAGTGATGGACACGATCGTGGGGAGCGACGTCTCCTGTCATTGTTCCAGCGTGGCATTTTTTAAATCCATTTTTAAGTCCTTGTTGTCTCCCCCAATTCGTCGCCAGAAGATGGCCGGGAAAGAAAAATCCTGGCATTCATGATGTTTGCTGGACAACTGCACGGGAAACATCGCTTGCCCTCTTGGCATCGTAGCACCTGGAATGCTGACATATTGTTTTGATCCGTTTAGCCTGCGGCTTTTGTTTGTGGATTTGCTAGCTGCCTGTGCACCTGTCTTCAGTGATGACACAATCAGACATACAGAAGGCGCTAACTTAGGAATTAGTTGCTTGAGTAGGCTGCTGGGGTAGTGCGACTCGGTCGCTGCTGGCTTTGCCCTGGGGGAATGTGAGTCGAATTCCTCCACGGGAAAAGCTAAGAAGAGAGTATAAGCTGTGATTAATGTACAACGTTAAAAGATACGTTTCTCTTATTTATGTCGAATCCAGGACCACTCGTTCCACGCCAGCCCCCGTCCCCTTTAGAAAAAGTACAGAGAGAAAAGAAGTAGTAGAAGAAGACGAAAGAAATGTTCTTGCTCGTCAGTTTGGCTGATAAGCCGAAAGAAAATAGGGAGGAAGAGAGAGAAATAGTTAGCTGGTAGATTTTAACGTCCCGTCAACTGCATAGGGTCACCTCAGGACGCGCGCGCGGAGAGAGAGAGAGAGAGAGAGAGAGAAACTTGGTGTTTTACGCCCAGTCAACCATTACGGTTGTATTATGGCGAAGAGAGAGAGAGAAAGTAAGTAAGTAAAGTGTGCACTACAGACAGAATCGTTTGCTTTAGGGGAGAACAAAACTCAGATTTGCTGTGCAAAGGTACTAGTCTTCCACGGTCAAGGAAAAACAAGCTGTCGATGCAGAATAAATTACAGTCATTTATCTTACACGCTTGACGAAGTTGCGATCACCTCTTCTTCTGCAAGTGATTGCTGCGCTGGGGTAGGCAAAGGTATCTAGTTCGCTTCTTTGTCGAGCACACACCGTCTCAGATTCTAGGAGTGGTAACGTAGTACAAGTTCAGCTATAATAACAGTAATAATAATGGAAATATGTAAAGCGCCTACCCCGCGGCTCAAAGCGCTGAACAAACATACAACATACACAATGTACATCGAGATAGAGAATGTTATCCACAGTTTAACAAACAGCTAACGCACAATGTGCACGTCAGCAAGGGTTCAGACGTAACTATGTGCAAGATGCGCGAGCACGCGCGCACGCACACACGCACGCATTGTGCAGACTATTACTATTGGTAGAATCGTTTACTTGTTTACATTTTAGAATCGTTTACCTGTTTACATTTTATTCCAAAACTGGGGTGAAAACTGCTACGTCAGCAGACAAACTGATGGTTTGGAGTTTCGCCAGAGAGAATTTGTCGGTACACTTAATAATGCAGGTAGAGGGGTTAGGTACGTCCCGGGCCCCTGTGAAGTCCACTGAAGCATGCTAATGTACCCTGACAATCCCACCGCCGCCACTGTTGGACTGCCGGGCAGCTGTGACGAGAAACGGAATGTTGACGTCCGTATTATATATATATAGCTTGTTAGGTACATTTTGTGTTGTCGTGGGAATTGTCCCCGTTGACTTCCGAGGGTGTGGGATTCGAATTTCGCCTGTATATATAGCGATCGTTTTGTCCAGGTTGGGAAAACGAAAACGGTTGGGAGTAAAAACGACAAAGAGAAGAGCAATGTAAAAACACAACAACGAAAAAGAAAACAACAACAATAAAACAAAACAACAACAACAAAAAACAAACAGAAAAACTTCCCCAAACAACAATAATAACAAAACACCAAAGCAAACAACTGCTATGATAGTAACAAACTTTGTAAATGAATTTTTGGTTTTAAAGAGGCGCAACCGAACTGCACAGATCTTGACTTATTTGTTCCCCAAGACTAGAAAAGCCTAGTCTAGCAAAAGGACACACTATGCGCACGTTGTTGGCTTCACCGCCCCATACAGTTATCCTGGTTATTCAAAGCAAGAGGTACTTTTAAAAGCCTTGTGGAATGGATGAGTCAAGGCGTTTGAAGGAATGGTCAGTTGTCAAGACGGTTGCTATACCGGAAGTTACACCACTGTCCCTAATCGAGTCAGTAAATTCATTTAATGCTGACATCTTCTCTCTCTCTCTCTCTCTCTCTCTCTCTCTCTCTCTCTCTCTCTCTCTCTCTCTCTCTCAGTCTCTGTCTCTCTCTCTCTCTCTCTCTCTCTCTCTCTCTCTTCTCTCTCTCTCTCTTCTCTCTCTCTCTCTCTCTCTCTTCTTCTGTCTCTCTCTGTCTTTCCTTCTCTCTCCTCTCTCTCTCTCTCTCTCTCTCTCTCTCTCTCTCTCTCTCTCTCTCTCTCTCTCTCTCTCTCTCTCTTAAATGAAGTGAAATCCAGCGGATTTTGTGAGAGTCCCTCTCTGTGCGTAATGGTATTCTCGGAAGCTCAGACATTCAAATTAGGATGAAGCTTGCTACCAATGGGAGCTACAGCTACTGAATGTGCTGTTGCTGTTCATACTGTTTGCATTTACGATATAGATATTCACGCCTGTGGATTATACGAATGGGCGTGTTTTGAAACTTTGGAATGGTCAGGTGAGTGAAACTTGTGAGGAATGGGGGCAAGCCGGATGTCTCCGGACATCCGAGTTCAGAATCGTACGACGTATAATACAGGCATTGCCACTCCCCGTGAAACTGACGTTAGTTGGAAAGACGTGACTTTCAGAGCTCAGGGTTTGTGCGATAGAGGGGTTGCACCTGGGCTCCCGTCCTCAACACCGTAACAGTCCATTCAGTCTCTTTGGACGTAGAACAGCATTGAAGAAGAAGACGTGACTCTAGCGGTGTGTCAGTGTTACCGCTGTAGCCTAACGATGCTGGTCAGTCTCCGCCCACTTAGACAAGCGGAGTAGACAGCACAGTGTCTATTCGAACTCTCCGAACTGTACAGACCTAAGGCGCTTTCAAGATCATTGTTTCATAAAACCTGGGCACGTGCTTTGTTTACATTACAATGGCCAGCCCGCGGGCTTGTCTAAGGAGATGCGTGTTTACATTACATTGGTCAGCCCGTGGGCTTGTCTAAGGAGATGCGTGTTTACATTACATTGGTCAGCCCGCGGGCTTGTCTAAGGAGATGCGTGTTTACATTACACTGGTCAGCCCGCGGGCTTGTCTAAGGAGATGCGTGTTTACATTACACTAGTCAGCCCGCTGGCTTGTCTAAGGAGATGTGTTCGTAACGCTGGCGCCGACTGGCTGAGCCTCAGCTGTCAATCCGAGCAGAGGCTGGAGAGAGGTCAGTTGGTGCACTGTAGCTTTTACACCTCACGTCTCCTGTACTCACTACTGTAGGATTCCCTCTTTTAGTTGTCGCTGTGATTGCCCGGCCGTGTCGGGAAGTGGAATCTTGAGTTCAGTTTGCAAAGAAGGAAACCAGACGATAAGTTCGTCAGAAGAAAGAGAACTGGAATAGCATCATAGACCTAGAATAACAAACGGCCAAAGGCGGTCACTGTAGTAAGTGCATACATGTCAGAATTAATGAGTCCGAAGGACAGTGGTGGGCCAGCCTCAGAGCACTCGTTCGCGACTTTGATCGACATTTTACTGCGCCAGGGTCATCTCGGCCATAAACAGGGAAGGCGGTGAAGCAACAACTGGCGCCTAGTAGTACTGTAGTACAGTTCAAAGAACTTGACGGATTAGCGATTTTGTGTGTGCTGTTTTTAGCTTATCTTGCCGCGGCATTCGTCTCTGTTTTTGCTGGTCAGCTGAGCTCCGTCGAAACGAGGGACGGAGTACCAGATGTAACCCCCTCCCCCCACCCCTCACCAAAATGAGAGAGAGAGAGGTAAAACACAGCCAGTGTCATGTGCCTGTTGTTACGGTCCAGGCTCATACAGGCGGTCTCGTTTTGTTTCTTGTCCGTGTGTAACGTGGAAAAGCGCGGTATGCACTGCGGCAGCCCGCCCAGCCAGCGACGTTGTTTACCTTTGAGACGCACAGCAGCCACCTGCCTGGTGCAGGCCATTATTTATTTATTTTTATCTACCGCCAAGGAGAGGTCATCATCTGGATCCATCACCCCAGCCCATGATTAGTTCTCCTGGATAACAATGATTATAATTATTATATGGTCTGGAAACCACCACCAGCAGTTTGGCTTACCCACTCGGCTAACAGGCAGCTGACTCGGTACAGAAATGGGACTGGGATTCATCGGGTTACTCCGACCGATGAACCTTTTGATCGCACTCACTGAGTTTCTAGCTCAGTGGTACAGTGTACTCAGGGAACTCTGAAAGTTAAAAGAAAAGAATCTCTCTCTCTCTCTTCTCTCTCTCTCTCTCTCTCTCTGCCCCCCACCCCCACTTTTTTCTCTTTTGGGTCTGTGTATGCATGGGACTTGAGAGAGTCAGTGAAAACGTGGCTGGAATTTGAGCTTTAGGTCTCTGGCGGCCGGCTCAGTTCTTATTTTGAAAATCAAAAACATTGCTTGATTTTGTCAAGAGGAGCAGTTTCATAACCAGCTTATAAAGCAACAACAATAA
The DNA here is from genome assembly GCA_018857735.1 of Alviniconcha marisindica. NCBI lineage: Eukaryota > Metazoa > Mollusca > Gastropoda > Provannidae > Alviniconcha > Alviniconcha marisindica. The sequence continues at coordinate 549,341 of JABMCL010003837.1, read as the reverse complement.
TGATAACAACAACAGTGCTTAGCTCAGACAAACAAACGTAATGTACTTGGCTAAGGAAATTGTGTTGTTTGTTTGTGGTTGTCCAAGTTGTTTTGAGCCATTTACAGCAACTGATTTTTGCAGACTGGTTCTGAGTGAAAAGGTGGCTAGAATCTGCATTCCAGGCCTCCAATGACTTGCTGATTGCAGTTAGCGCTTCGTATTTTCAACTATAAAGCAAAAATGCTTTTGATTTTGTCAAGAGTAGCAATTTCATGACTGGCTGATAAGGGGGTGGGGAGGTGGGGGGGGGGGGGGGGGGGGGGGAGAAGAAGAAACACACTGCTGAGCGCTCAGCTGGTGATTGCAGTAGCAGTTCATATTTTCACTTATAAAGCAAAAATGCTTTTGATTTTGTCAAGAGTAGCAATTTCATCACTGGCTGATAAAATAAAAAAAAGGGGGGGGGGGGGGAGAGAAACACACTGCTGAGCGCCCAGCTGGTGATCACAGTTAGCAGTTTATATCTTCAGTTATAAAGCAAACATACTTTTGATTTTCTCAAGAGTAGCAATTTCATCACTGGCTGATAAAAGAGAGAGAGAGAGGGGAGAAGCAGAAAAAGAAAGAAACACACTGATGAGCGCTCAGCTGAGACAAACAGGGCATGCTTGGTGAAGAAACTGTAGCTTCTGTTGCGGGGCTGGCCTTGTTCTGGACACCTGGATCGTGCAGCCAGCAGTTACAAGAGGGCAGGGAACCTGACGCAGTGACAGACTTATGGAAATGGTGTTTACAGGCTCTTCCTCACAACATGACAGGACCTTGAGGAAGGGAATGCAGTTTTCTGCTACTACAGTACTAGGCTAGAGGAATTGCTGTCTTTTCTTTACCCCAGTGTTCTGCTATACCTGTCCTGTTTAGCAGATCAAGCTGCATGTAGCTAGGTGTTTGTATGTATACATGTACACAAATGCACAAAGTTGTCTCACAGTTTTTAATTCCTCTGTTCATGGCCTGAACGAATGGAGATGGGGTGTTTGTGGCCTGAGCGAATGAAGATTTCCCCATCGCTGTATTTTCTTCTTCTTCTTCCTGATTCAGTGATTGAAATATTTTACCTTTAAATTTATTCTGGATGTTTTAAATGAAGAAGAAGAAAAAAGTTTAAATAGGCATGAAATGATCAAACATAGATACTATTTTTCAAATATCAGTTTTATTTTGTTGGTTTTAGATGATGCCATATGTGTGTGTCAGTGTGTGTGTGTGCATGTGTGTGTGTGCATGCATGCATGCTTGCGTGTGTGTTGGGGTTCAGGGGGATAAAGCAGTTCTTTTGTACTCTCTCTCTGTGTTTGCTCTGCCTGTTTTCTTGTTGTTATTGTCGTTGTTTCCTCCCAGCAGGCATTTGTTCCATTTCTACTGGTAAAAGTGACAGTTACAGGTGAAAACGGAGAAGAAACAGGTAGAAATCAATAATCAACATCCGTCTTTGTGGACTGATGCTGAGAGTAAAGAGCGAGCCAGAGAGTGTCAACACCAGGCAGTCCTTCCGGCTAATGGCCATTTCCCTGTATATCTCTGTCAATATTTGATGCTGGCTTCTCCTTTATTGATTAACAACAGTTCTGCTGATCAGTTATTTGCTTGAGGTTATTCCAATAGACTTACAGGCCTCTTCCTGGCAGATGTGGCATGATCCAATGTGGCCATCTCACTTTCAGGTGCTATTGCCATTGGCATTGTCCGTTTTAAGAAGCTTCACCTTGGCTGCCTGTCTGATTACTAATGCCTCCAGAGGGATCAGAGACAGTGGACAAACATCCCGGTCTAGCCATGAAGACAGTATTGCTTGTGCTGCTAAGAAACGATTTATGTTACCTTTAACCTTGGCTAAGTAGCTGCCCTTTGTTCCATTCCTTTCCATTTGTACAGGTCACCTTCGTTACAAGGCATTCCAGTTTTTAAGCCCCACTTTGTACTTGGGACCCATTCCCACACTGAAAAGTTATTCAGCAATGGGAAAGGAGAGGAAGGTTAAGTGAGAAAACAACTACAAAGGGATTATAACAACAACAACACACACAAAAAACACCATTTTGTGTAAATTGTCAAAGTAATGAAAGCCGGTTCTCTTGTATTCTCTTCCTTCTTTCTGTGCTTTTGAAAGGATCTTATCCAATGGTTTGTTATAAAACACATTTATGTGATTTTATTTGCATATTTATATATATATATATATATATATATATATATATATATATATATATATATATATATATATATATGTATCTACTCAGTGTGTGTGTGTGGGGGGGGGGGGGGGGGGGGGGCTGTCTTTCTCCCTTTTGTATCAGGGCTACTATCTCTTTCTCCGGTCTTAGTTCTTCTTTATCTCTCCCTTTTTTTCTTTGTCTTCAGTCTTGCGGTCACCTTTAAATAAAAAGTTTTATACTTTGATGTATTAGTTTTCCCTTTGTTATTTATTCCATGGTCAACATATTTATATAACATTAGACAAATGGACACATTTCTTTATTACATGGTCTCGTCTCATCTTTCAAAGGACAACCATCACATTCTTTCCATCAGCATTTCTGTAACTTTCAGTGGTGTGCTGCATTGTCTTTAGAGAGTTGCCAGGTCTGATTGCCCAAATATATGTAAAATATATTTATCCACCATAAGATTAAGAAGATGGACAAAGAACAAGAAAACTCACTTTGAGTTGACAGCTTTTGCCCATTTGGACCTTTTCGCACTGTGCACAGTTGTCTTCCTTCAGTGTGCTGACTGTTACATTGGGGGTTTCTATTGTAAAATACAAAGCAGGTGATGGGGCTGATTGGCATGAAGCATACCCATGCCCTAGAGGAGGATTGATAAAAATTTTTTTAGAAAACCTTGGTCTGCTGAGCTTTGATTAAAGAGGTCTGTATAGGTTTGTTGAACAGTGGTGCTTCAGGGCCTGATGAGCTTGATTAATTTTCTCCACCATGTGGCAATCAAAGATTTGCTGATTGTCATGTTCCCGGGTCTTTCAGTCAGTCTCCAGCTTGCAGAATATATGTCACCAAAGAGCAGGTTAACTGTCAAGTGCTGAGCCGTTGACTATAGAGGCATTTTTTGGCACTGAGTGCAACATTTCCTGTTGTATTTGCTTGGCATCAGTAGTCATACTGTAGGACCCTCTGAGCTTGACTTGCATCAGGCAGTTGACTCAAAAACACAAAATGCTTGACATGCTAGGTTTCAACTTTGGAGCTGTGTGGGCACCAAACGAAGCCGTCTTCCTTTGACCTACTGCAGTGGTGCAGGATCTGATGGGCCTGGTCTTCACCCTGCAGTAGACGATGGCTGATGACCAAATGATACTAGATCCTAGATTCAGTGGATGTGCTAGGTTTTTGGTTGCAGCAGCCTTTTGGCTTAGACTCAGCTGAGTTGTCTTTGTGTTGACTGGCTGACATTTAGACTAATCTGAATTGTCTTTGTGTTGATTGGCTGCCATACTTCTGGACTGGATGGGCCTGATCTCAGCTCTACAGCAGAAGGTGCCTGATGGCCCAAAAACATTAGAAGTTGAGCATGCTAGATTTTGTTTTTTGTTTTTTGTCTCACACTGGCTCAAGTGAGTTATTTTTATTTGATTGGCTGCCATACTTAGGACTTGGTGTGCCTCATCTCAAGCTTTTAGTAGAAGGTGCCTGATGACTAGTTAGTACTTGGACAAAGAGTATTGCAACATGGACATGCTGGGGTTCCAGCTGCAGTGCTCAGCCATTTTGGCTAAGCTAAATTAACATTTATTTGATTCACTGTCATACTCCAGGATCTGATGGGGCTGATCTCCATGCTGCAGAAGGAGATGGCCAAGGAACAGGAGAACTTCAATGGACTCAGCTCTGCTTTACAGGGTCTGAAGGACCGGAACTCGCGCCAGTACAAAACTATCTCTCGGGACATGATGGCTTCCCAGGGTAGACTAACAACCCTCATGAACCGTAGCATGAAGTGTTTCTCCATGGTAAGTTTCCATGGTAATGACGTATGCTTTAAAAAAGTTTTTTCTCTCCTTCTGCTCCTTTTGGTTTTGTTGCTTCTGATCAGTGTTGTTGTTCTTTTTAGATTTAACAAATTCATAGATTTTTGTTTCTGTTTTTTCTCCGTACCAATTTTTACCATTTTGTCATAAGTCTTGTCCACTGTTAATTTTAGTTGATTGTTTATGCTAAATTTGTGTTTGTAGATGGAAAGGTTGTGTACAGCTTTACATGGGCATTTGTCATTAGAGGTTGACAGATACATCTAACTCAAAAGGCAAAGCTCTGGTATGTATCCTTGATCTGTCAAGCTGTAATGACTGCTTGTGTAAATATGTAGCAAATGTCAAGGTATTTGTGTGCACTTTTGTTTTTGTTTTTTGGCACCCCTTTATTTTGGGGTTTATATTCCTTATCAGAAACTGTGTTGTAAATTTGTTTAACTGTTTGCAGTTAATCTTGTAGTTATATTTTGATGTTATTGCTGTAATAAGTATAGTTTTCCTAACATTATACATTTCAAAAAGGAACTGCTTGTAAAAGTTTTTTGTTTTTTTTGTTCTCCCTTGATGTTATTTCATTTTTTACATTGTAATTGCTTTTTCAGCGGAAAGACCAAGACTTCTGGCCAAAGGTTCATGACCCCTCACTCTGCTCTGCATCTTGTGTTTTCTGTGGCATCATTTCCCTTTTCAGTTTGACAGCTCATTCAGCCCTGCTTGGAGTCAGTCATCTCTTGTTTCAGTTTCACACTCTTTCTGTCATGCCTGGTTTGTTTTAGTTTCAGTCTCAACACTGAGAATGATGTGGACATTTTGTTTGACATTTAGCATGACATGGGCGTTTTGCAATGACAGCTGTTGGTATGATTTTGCGGGAATGTAGAACAAGCATGTTAGACTCAGAAATCTGGTGAGGACTACTTAGTTTCCATATTTATTTATTCATAATAATTTTTTGATGAATTTATTTATTTACCTCGTCTATGTATGTATTTTGATTGACCAGTCTACATTATATAGATTTTTAATTATAATATATTCATGATTTCTTTTTGTCTTAACTGTATCTTTATTTATCTGTTGTGTTATTTTTTTCTGTTGATATTTTGAATGGTATAAATTTTTGTTTCATCCTTATGTACTTAATTTTTTTCATTTGTTTTAATGTGATAGACAAATTTTCATTGTTTCACATTGAGCTAGTCATCCTTTGTTTTGTTGCATTGATTGTGTGTGTGGTCTTTTCTTTCAGTTTTCATTAATTGTGTTGTTCCTTATCACCCATTCCTGAAGAGCGATGGATGAATTTTTATTTGCTTTGATGATATACATGTGGACTTGGTTGGGAATGTCTATAAGGTGTTGTTTATCCCCTCCCCTGCTTTTGTTCTCCATAAATGGCAGTGGGTTTTAAACCCCTCTTTAATCTTCCCTTCTTTATTTGGGATGGAGATCATATATATGTTTCATAAAATTAACACCTGGGTTTATGGTATGTTTTTTGTTTGGGTATTTATTTTGTTGAGTAATTACTTAGTCAAGAATTACTTTATGTACTCATGTGGAGTTATTTGTCATGTAGTACTGACATTGTATTTTGTAGGGGGAATTAATTGGGGGGTTTGTGCTAAGAATGATGCAACACCAATTTTCTAAATGGTGATGGGCTCAGTTTTGTTATTACTTGTATTGATGAGTATTTTGTAACCACACAAGAGTTATTTTGTAACCACACAAGAGTTACCTGCATTAGCTGACCCCTGCAGGTGTCTGAAAACAACAACAAAAAATTCCAACAAACAAGGAAAGAGAGTGCATATATTATCAATATATCTGTCATCACTTTGTGCAACAAAAAATTTTTTGAGAGAGTTTCTTTGTATTTATATATTTCAATTAGGTGTTCGGTGGCACCTTTCTGCACTTGGGGTGGGGTAGAGAAAGGCCATTATCAGCAAACTGGAAGTGCATTTTGCACATGTCTGGATCGTTTTCGCACAACTATCGGTGTCACTGTATCACTATCAGTCCATAGTTTGCATAGTTGCTGATGTATTTCTCCATCACTGCTTCACAGTAGTAAGTACAGATGTGTAAGATGATGTTGCCCAAGAACTTTGAGTTGACGCAAAGGTGTGTGGTTGGGTGGGTGTCTCTGACTTTTGATATTTAGGTGATGGGGAAGAGGCTGGGGAAAACAACAGACTTCATTTGCATCCATTTTTAGACCTTCAGATACCAGTTGTCATGAATGATTAAATGATGGAAGGACAGCAAAATTGCTTACTGCTTGTCTCTACTGATTACGCAGTGAAAGATTTTAGCTGGGGGAGGGAAGGGGCATCATGTACAGATCTAGGCTCTGTATTCTGGCTTTTTGTCAGGGAAGTTTACTCATCAAGTGCATGCAACTTCTGTCTGTTCCTCTGTAGCAAAACGTTCAACAGAACAGTCAGGGCGTGCAGCTGCGCCGACGTAACTCCTCCAAAACGGCCGACATGTCCAATTCCTCTCCTGCCAAATCCACCTCTGTGCAGCGAAGCCGATCTATGTATGCTACCAGCCAGCCCAATGACAGCAACAACACCACCCCGACCCCCGCCACACAACCCTCCTCCCACACTCCCACCCCTGCACCAGTTGGGTACCGTGGTGGTGTCAACCGCGCGCTTAACAACAGGGTGGAGGCTCAGCAACGTCCAGCCTCGGTGGTCGGTGTGGTGAACGGTGTGGTGTCTAACAGTAAGGGCACCGCTGCAGCGGCGGTGACAGGAAGTAGGGTGAGTGTGGGTCAGGCCTCTGGTGTCGCTTCCTCCTCCTCCCTCTCCTCCCTTAATCTCCAGCCCCAGGCCCTGGTGGTGGGTGCAGGCTTGATTGGCCAAGATGAGCCGAGAGCGCGTAGTCGATCCCAGGTCCTAATAACGCCTTCCCCTGCTTCCTCACAGCCTGTCAGCGCTTCTTCCCCCCCACCTTCCTCCTCACTCACACACGCTTCCTCACAACCCTCAGTAGCCGCTTCTTCCCAAATGCAAGGTCCCTCGGCCGCAACCCAGGATAAAGCTTTCAAGGGGCTGCCCAGCGTTCGGCAGCTGGCCCAGACGTTTGGTGGGAAGCCCGGTAGTGGGCAGAATAACCCAGCTTCTACTGCCACTACTAACTACCGCCCTGTAATCCGGGCGCAGAGCATAGCTGCGTCAGATGCTTCACGTAGACCAAACTTCATGAATCAGTCTTCTGCTTCTTCCAAGGTGAATGGGGTTCCCACGATGACTGGTGTTGGTGGACGCTTCCAAGGACAGTATATCAAACGTGCCGCGCAGAAACCACCAAGCGGCGCTGCAGCAATGACTGCTGCCAACGGGCAGACAGAGTTGGAGAAGGTGCACGCGAGGATGCGGGCATCAAGGGAGATAAACCTCTCACCCTTGCCGGACAAACCTGCAGCAGCATCCTACTCTGCAACACAGAATGGTGACAAAGAAACGACCTACTTCACGACGAATCTCGACCGAAAGAAATCCAGCAGCAGCATTGTGTTGGGTCAGAAAACGGATTTTGATGACGACAATTCCTTGCCCTCGGGTGGGAGTGCATCAAACTCGTCTCAGGGGCAACAGCTGAGCAAGATGCGGAGGGCCCAGTCCCGCGAGGAGTTGTATGCCATAGAGAGCCGGGCTCGGGTGCAGAAAGATGCTCTGCTGAAGGAAATAGGGAAGAGGAAGGAGGATGCACCGCAGGAGAATGTGCCCAGTTCCACAACGGTCAGCAGACAGTGGGGCCTGAAGGGAAGCAGCATGTTGGCACAGCGACTGCAGCAAGGTAAGAAAACTGTTGCATTGTACTTCTTCTGGTGCTACAGTGGAACTCCTGACTGAACGCCAACTTCTGTTAATTACTGACCATTCCCCTCTGAAAATGATTTTGAGGGGTAAGCTTACTCTTTGTATAATGCATCGCTTCTTCTGATTAATGCCCCCACTGGATTATGGTGGCACAATCCGACAGTATACAGAAGGAGGTGGATTCTGGTGCAGAAAAATAGTAGCTTTCATTCTTACATTGTGCACTTTTTTTTTTAATGGTGGTTGTAGTAGAGGAGTTTCATTGTAGTTTGTTGTGAGTTTACAGTTAGAGTGGACCCTGCATGCTTTAAGTAACCTTTAATATAAGATCACCCCCACCCTCCATTTGTTAAGAACAGGTTTATTTTCAGTGTTTGTTTAAAAAAGAAAAGGCATTGAACCCTCACTGACAGGCAGCCTTGCTTCATAAAACACACACACACACACACACACACACACACACACACACACACACACACACACACACACACACACACACACACACACACACACACACAACAAAACAAAACAAACAAACAAAACAATGCTTTTTAGAGTGGGGTGGTGTTACCCCTTTGGTTCTTAATCCTAAATGTAGCTGCCAAGTTCTGCTGTATTTGTTAAAGAAGATTCCATCTGATTTCTGTGTCCTTGTTTGTCTGCTTTTGTTCAGTTTCATGTCAGATTAATACTTTTTTGTTGTTGGTGAGGATCCAAAAAGGTAAGTTTTCCCTGTTTGTGCCACTAGGTTGTTTTTTCTGTTCAGTCTGTTATTGTTCTTTGAACTTGCTTACTGTGGTAACCTCATTTTTAAGAAGGGTAGTTGCTGTTTGACCTTTGAGTAGCTGATGAGAGTTTTGTTGGCTGATTTTCTGTGATAAAAAAACAAAAAAAAAACGTGTAATGTTATTAACAAGCACTTAGAGGATTGGGTGTTCACAGTACACACACATTACTCAGATGAGCATAATTAGGACAATTAGATGACGTGTATTGTCGGAATGCATGGTTTATACCATAGAACGTTTTCTTTATTGAATTTAGACAATACCGCTACCAGAGGAAGCGTTTCAATATCAAGGGAGACCATCAATGGCTGCTTACTCCTGGATCTGCCAGTGCATTTGTCTCCCTTGGCGATACCGCGGTCGGACAGAATCAGCGCTTCAGCATTAATGTCACTAAAACAGTGCGTGATTTGTTGTGCTCCCGTGTCCTCAACAAAGATGTGGTGCATTTTGGTTGCCTTATAACAGGCAAGCTAACAAAGAAGCAAGCAAACACACATACACATGCATGCACACAGACATGCAGTCTCTCTCGCTCTGTCTGTCTGTCTCTCTCCCCCCAAAAACAAATAAACAGACAAAAACAAAAACAGCGCAACAGCAAACGCAAAACAAAATCAACACAAAAACAACAACAACAAAATGGTATTGGTGTTGGTCATGTCAAGGACTCACAACTGACAACTCCACAGCCACAGGAACTGAAAGCTGCAATCAGCCGGTGAGGCAGTACAAAGGGATTTGAGACGGGCAGACCCTCCAGATCCATCACCTTGTCAAGAATCATCCCCATTTCCTTCTCATCTCAGTCAACTCCAGCCACGGCCACCCTGCCCATGCCTTTGCACAGTCACAGGCACCAGTAATGACTAACAGTAACAAGTCCCAATGTTTAGTCTGAGCCATGAGTGAGTCATTTCAGTCAGGCTGTCAGTGTTCACCTTCTGGCTTAGTATGCATGCACTGTAGCCAGACAGGCAGCCTTGCTGAGAATCAGATTGTTCAGGGTTTAAGTGTAAAACCAGAAACTGTCTTTCTTCTTCTTTCGTCATCTTCTCTCTCTCTCTCTCTCTCTCTCTCTCTCTCTCTCTCTCTCTCTCTCTCTCTCTCTCTCTTCTCTCTCTCTCCGTGTCTGTCTGCCTGTCTCTGTCTCTACCTACCTACCTACCTACCTACCAGGATGCTCCTCTGTTAGTCTTTGTCACGAAACTAGTCCATCTGAAGTGTACACATCCGATTTATTTCATAAACCTGTGCAAGTGAGGACTTGAAGATGGACCCTTTGTTGTTGAACATTGTGGGCACACGAAGTTCATGGTGTTTGGAGGAATGGATCTGAAAAAGAACTGTTTTAGAGCTTGACGGGTGTGTGCGTCAGTGTGTACAATGTGTATGTGTGTGTGTGTGTGTGTGTGTGTGTGTGCAGGCGTGTGTGTGTGTGTGTGTGTGTGTGTGCAGGCGCGCGTGTGGGTGTGGGTGTGGTTGAATTCTATCCAAAAAGTAAACCATTGGATAACTAGTCCAGATTAGACCTGGCCATGGTCCAAGTCGTCAGCCGACCGAAGCTGCAGCAGCTCACCACAAGCCCTGAGGCTGCAGCTTGGTGCACAGTGTCAATCATTACACAGGGAGATGCCTCCGATGCGGCAATCGTGGCACACAATCAATACCGCTGCAGCACCTTCTTCCACCACAGCTGACAGCGGCAGTGCTGTCGTCTCTGGACCGGAACGGGTGGAAGTTTCTGAGGCAGATTAGCAGAACTGAATGAATTAAAAGTCAGATCAATAATGTGTCGGTCCTCATCTCGCAGTCTGTGTAGCGTACCGCTCGTGGTCCTGCAGGTCTGTCAGGCGAGACGGAACTCCTTGGCTAAGAGACTATGTAGGCCAGGGGTGAACCCACGACAGTCAGATGTTGTTTAGATTTATAACGTTTACATCATGCCGCATGGCTTTTTTTCTTTTTTCTTTTTTTCTTCCTACAGAGAAGTTACGAGTGGATCCCTACTTTCGTTTAGCTGTTCCTGTGTACCCGAGTGTGTATGTGTGCTTTTGTTCAGCTGTCTCTGTGTACATGCGTGTGTGTGTGTGGGGTGTGGGGGGGGGGGGGGTAGATGTTAGTCACTAGTCAGTAACTGAGTAAGTATATTTGACATGCGCAGTGTGAATACGTGCATGTTTGTTCGCGTTTTGTTTTGTTTTTTGTTCAGTCAGTGTGGCTGAAATCTGTAGTTAGACCATTGTTTCTTTGACAGACTTTATGGAGGGGGGGGGGGGGGGGGGGTAACTCCAATCCACACCAGCGACACGACAGCGAAGGTCTGTCGTGTGATTTATGCTTAGCTCTTTATGACCGCTTTTACCAGTCAGCATTTGCAGGCAGTGCAGTTTGAGCGTGCTTTCAAAGGACATTTCATATTTGTGGATGTAGACACTTTACACTGCATTTCAATCGAGGGCTTTAAAAATGTCTTAATGTAATGTTTGCTCGCGGGATCGAAAAAGACTGAACTTTCTGTTTATTCAAAACATGTTTCGTATAAACTGTAAGAACCGAGAGTGTTGACACTGGCTCAGTGCTTCCCTTGGACTAAGCACTGTTTACGTACGTGTGTGGTTGACTTTGAGTGCAGTTTACTTTTCCTAGCTGATTCATTCCGAGTGTTCAAAGGGCCTTGGAAGTCTTCCAGAGATTCTTCGGTACTGCACTCGCAGATACTTTAAAAAGACTTGAAATCAATGTCCCATCTGAGGTAAACAGAATCATGATGACGGTGACAGAAACGTGGGTTAAAATTGACGTCACTGGACAACGAATGACAATTAGTAACTATATAATAAATAAATAAAATAAATTTAGGAAGAACGTCAAGAAGAAGTATCCCATGGTAAATAATAGTTTCTTCTTCTTGTTGATGTGGGGCTTCATGTCCTCGGATGTCGGGTTGACTGTATAATAGTTTTGTGTGCGAACCCAAATTTATATTCACTTGTACTAAAGTCAGGAAACGTCTCCTCTGAGGAAGAAGCTTTGGCTGAAGTACCATGCTTCTTGCATTATAAAACATGCTATCACCTGCTCTGCCGTAGACTTTTAGTACTCAGCCGACTGACAGTGACATTTACTGCAGAATCATTCTGGCTTTATCTCAGTAGTCTTTCGCCCCAGTGTGTAGATAAGAGGCATTGATGATAGAGGCATTGCTGAAGAATTCCATTTTGATCTCCATCTCGCAGACCAAACAGCTACAAAACTGTCAATTGAACGCCCACATTCCGAGCATCGTTTTCCGGCATCTTCCTCCAAAGAGGAAGGATGTCGTAAATCAGTGCTTGGAGTTTGCTGAACTCCATAACTCGCTGCAGATGTAGACACGCTTCTTCAAACACTATGAACTCAGAACTGAGATAGTACCATCAATTTTCAAAGCACATAGCGTAATATTGACTTTGGCGTATCTGAAATCGGGTGACGGTACCTTTAATAACATTTCCGTTTGGTGTCGGCTATACGTAAATGTGTGTGTGTGTGTGTGTGTGTGTGTGTGTGTGTGTGTGTGTGTGTGTGTTGTGTGCGCGCGCGCGCGCGCGCGCTACGGTATCTCAGTGTAGCCATTGAAAAGGGACACTTATTTTTACTTGTCTGCCATTCAGGAACACGAAAACGGCAGTAGTACTAGAATTGTATAAAGCAAACACGAAAACAGTAGTACTATAAAGCTCCCGTTATGCTGCGCGCCTCCTGACGTAGGGTGTTTTGTTGCCGTCGTTAGTGCAAAGCTGGTGGAAAGCTTTTCTCCTGCACACGACGGGCGGCCATAAAATCCCCTTTTCTCCCCTACCGGTACTTTCTGTTCTCACCCAACACAGATACTCTAGTCTTGGTCTTGGCTAGGGAGCAACAACAACTACGTCAACAACACCTATGTACCGGCAAATATGGTGGTATAGATGTGAGACTTTTCATTATTGTGCGTCAGGGCGGGAGAATTGGCGTGTTTGCGGCATTCCGGCATTGTGGTGCGTACTGGGCTTCAGGGCACTCAGTTCGGGGATCTGCTGCTTGTAAGTGACGTCGGCCTGGTTGTCTGCTAGTCATTAAATGACATCACCGTGTTTTTGGGTGGGGTGGTATTGTGCGTGCGTTGGGGGTGGGTGGTCGGAAAGAGACTGGGGTGGGTTGTTTAAATATTTGCAGAGCAGATGCATGTGCTCCGTTTGCACTATACACAATGGGTTTGTATAAATAAAGGCTGGCACACACATACACACACGCACGCACGCACACACACATACTTTCTCTGTCTGACTCTTTTTCTCTCCCGCCCTTCTCTCTTTCGCTGAGACAAACCCTGAAAATGAAAAACGCTCACACACACACACACACACACACACACACACACACACACACACACACACACACACACACACACTTAAGTAACCCTTCATTCTCCCCACCGAAATCATTTCGGACGCCCATCATTAAAAATGGATCTCCATGTTGTTTCTCGTTCATCAGTGAGATTACCCTTCGGGCTTCATAGAGCTTTATCCACGTCCCGCAACTCCGATCTGACGAGCAAGTGAACCACCCTCTCGTCGTCACGCGGCCCGCACGCAAGCAGCATTTTTTGGGCGGCAGACCTCGATAGGGTGATTGTGTTTGGAGGCTAAATCCCACCCAATCATCGTCCACCTCTAAATTACTCTTCGGTTTTTGCACCGGCTCAGTGGGGATTTTGGCGGGCGGTCTGGTCCATGAAATAAATGAAAGGGTTCCGCCAATCGCCGCTGACATCCGGCAAACGTCACGCATGGTGGTGGTGTTCGGGGTTGATTAGGGTGCGCCGTGAAGAGCCGATTGAAAGAGAAGGTGATTTGATAACAACAAAAATTAAAAAGATATTTTTATTGATTGTTTATGGCGGCTTTGGTACCTCGTAGTAATGTCCGTCGTGTACTGGCGTCAGTGTAACTGTTAAGCTGTTGACGTCCTGTTGTTTTTCAAATGTTAACTGTTCTGCGTTTTGGGTCATTTTGTCTCTGTCTTTCTCTGTCTGTCTGTCTGGCTGTCTATTTTATCTCTGTCTTTTTCTGTCTGTATGTATGTCCGTCTCTCTCTCTCTCTCCGTCCTACTTACTCGTCAGTAGCTTAGCAAGGACTAGTTGTTAGGTTTTTGACTGAACCTAAACTACAATCCTTGTAAAATAAAGTTTTCGTGTTAGAGTTATCCGTCTCTCTCTCGCGCGCGCGCACATTGCTTGTAGAAGGAAAGAACTTAAAGGGATGGAGATGAAAAACACGAAGATACTATGATAGACAGATAAGTAAGTAAACATGGTGCTTAACATCCACAGAAACCATAAGGCTTATTAGGGACGTGGAGAAAGGGGGGGGGGGGGAGGAGGTATCAGTAGAGGTGGGAGGACTGAGAGGGAGATTATATACCTATCGCTACACTGTTACCACCAGAGTTACTTCTGCATTAAAGGTGGGCAGCGATGACAACCGTTTTAATGTTTCATTAATTGTGAAGGACAAAGTCACAAGACTGTCCACAAACCACAACTTTTGAAGAAAAAGGAGAGCCGAATCGGATTCGAACCAAGGTCCCTCTGCTTACCGGCCTAACGCCTTACCGCTAGGCCAAACTGGCCCACAGTAGACGAATCCATTGCAGTTCTCTTAAGTGCTCTTCAGATTGTGTAGCTAGGCCCATACCTTTTTGTTGATGATGATGAAGTGATGCTTTATGTCCTCAGATGTCAGTTGACATATTAGGGACAAGTCAGTTGTGACCATTGCCGAAGCACGGTGCAATAAATCTTTACGTCCACGGAAACCAGAAGGCTCGTTAGGACGGACAGTCCAGGACGTCCACCTCGACTCTCACACAGCTCCTGAACTATGTGTCCTTTTTGTGTGTTTGACTACGTATTTGAGCTGATACCAACCATTTCACCACGCAGAAATAAATAAGTCAATGCAGTGGGTTGCTTTTCCCGCGGAAAACGACAAGCGCACACACACACACAGCAACAGCGTGGCGTTGCCCAGTCTCCGCTCGCTGAAGAAGCCCAACGTCATGGAATTAATTCTTTTCAATTTCGCCCCAGAGCGAATTGTGCCGTAAACCCAGATTGGCCGTGGACTGATCGGGGAGGCATCGATCGTAGTCGGCATCGATCGGCGGAGGCTCAATCGCCTTGAAGTGTTGCAGTGAACAGCGGAGGCAGTGTTCCGACGTTGGTGGCTGGCATCGGCACTGACCGGGGGTAGGGCGTGAAGCGGCTGTCGTCGGCCCCTGCTGCTGACTGCGTTTTGTCCCCGGAAGTTGTAATTGTGGAGTCGTTTTTTCCCGGCCGTCGATCAGTCGTGGGGGTGTTTTATGCCTAGTCAACCATTACGATTATATCAGAGAAACAGAGAGAAGTAACGTGTTGTTTTATGCCTTGTCAACCATTACGGTTATATCACAGAGAGAGAGAGAAATAACGTGTTGTTTTATGCCTAGTCAATCATTACGGTTATATCACAGAGAGAAGTAACTTGGTGGTTTACGCCCAGTCAACCTTTACGGTTATATCACGGAGAGAGAGAGAGCGAGAGAGAGAGAGAGAGAGAAGTAACTTGATGGTTTACGCCCAGTCAACCTTTACGGTTATATCACGGCGAAAGAGAGAGTGAGAGCGAGCGAGCGAGAGAGAGAGAGAGAGAGAGTACTACGCTGTCACCACCTGAATATAATTTTGCATTAAAATCGGCAGCCCTGACCCGTTGCAGTATTTTCTTAAGTAGAGCGTTTGGTGCGGATTTTTAGAAGAAAAAAATTGTGTGTGTGTGGGGGGGGGGGCAAGGTTACAAGACACCGCCCCTAGTTTGAAAATTAAACACAACTGTTGAAGGACGAGTTGAGCCGAATCAGAATGGAACCTGTCTCCGTCAGCTTACCAGACGAGCGCCTTAGCGCTGGGCCACACTGGATCACAAACCCGGCTTTTGTGGCGTAAGCTCGAGCTAAACTGCTGAATAGTGCTGAACCGACAGGTCCTGGCCTCTAAGACCACCACCCACGTGACTGTCGGAGAAGATGGCGTCATGAGGAACGGGATGTGGCGAGGCAGTCCTGGTACTGGGAACGACGACGGCGGAAAGTCTGGTCATGCCGAGGTGCCCGCAACGTTCGATGTTGTTGTACTCCAGCGAGACAATTACGATCTGCATCCGACACACGAACCTTTGTCACCCATCGCGTAAACACAAAAGCATTTGGTGAAAGATCGTTTTCTTATGCTGGCCCATCTGTTTCGAACAGTTTGCCTCAAACACTCCGCCGTTCTTATTTTGTCTCCTCTTTTAAAGCCGCCCTCAAGAGACTCCGCCGTTCTGATTTTGTATATATATATATATATCCCCTCGTCCGACGTACGAGAGTGTGTGTGCGTGCGTGCGTGGTGTTATTGTAAAGCGCCCTGTGCTCCCACCTTGTCTGGTACATGGGCGCTCTAGAAATCCTCTTTATTATTATTATGGCTCTAGCCATCTGACGACGGCCGATTTTCTCGATGGCGATGACGACCGTTCTACCCCGCCTTCTGCCGGTCCTCTAGCCTGGGGCTGCCATGCAGGCTTCCACGTCGTCTGCTGCCGCCGGCAAAATCCGCCTCTGAAAGGCCTGCGCCTCTGGAAAGCTGGTGGTTGGTCTGCTTTTCGTAAGCGCCTTCACCTCATCCGAAATGAGGCGCCAGAAATATCCTTTCCTCTTCTTCTTCTTCTTCTTAATCGCTGTTTTCGGCAGGGTTTGTTGACTCTCACGTGGAAGCAAACGTGTTAGAGATTGTGTGGAGTGGATCTAAAATCCGCCTCTTAGAGGCTTGCTTCCGGAAGGCTGGCATTTGGGTGTCGTCGCTGTTGTGGGCAAGGTGTGTTGACTTCCACGTAGAGCCAGGCACGTCAGAGAATCCATGGAGTGGGTCTCAAAATAATTCGTCCTTTGGGAGGACCGCTTCCGGAAGGCTGGTAGTTGGGTCTAATCACTGTTGTTGGCGAGGTTTGTTGACTTCCACATGGAACCAAACGTGTTAGAGAACCGTTGGTGTGGATGCGAATGCTGGTTATGTAGATTTACATTGAAAGCAAAAGCAAGAACTTATTAAACAGACGGGCAGACGCAATAGTTGCAGAAACATGTTCCAGAACTCAGTATGGTTAGCAGGCGCTGTGGGCGAGGGGCTTCCATTAAGATCATTATTCAGTAAGCGATACAATTGTGTTCAGGGTCGAGGGTTTGGAAGAAGTTGGTACTGTTTAGCTGCACCTGTTGACTTTTAGGTGGACCTTTTCCTTTCAAACGGAATATTGATCTGTGATGTTTCCTGTTACAAATTTGCAAACGTCACCTTTGAAGAGAAAAAAAAAGGTACTGACTTTGCAAGGAAATGGAAACACCATAATTCTGGTGTGTGTGTGTGTGTGTGTGTGTGTGTGTGTGTGTGTGTGTGTGTGTGTGTATGTGTGTGTGTGTGTGTTTTGATCTGGTGTGAAGGGCAACTTGACAAGTTTTAGGGGTAACCTATGTTCTGTTTAGCGGCCGCGACGATAAACTAGAGAAAGGGGGACGTGAAGAGGCCGAGGGATTGTTTTATTCATGAGACTGAGAAGCTTTAACTCGTCTGCTGTGTTGTCTTTACCGTGACAGGTCGTTGACGGATGAGGGACCAGCTGACATCTTTACGTGTAGTGAAGCGCTTCGCAGATTTAATTTATGCCGTGGAGGGCTGAATCATGTTACGGTTTGCACAGACCGCAAACGTAAACCAAATCGAGTGCATGCATGCGTGGATTATGTGCGGTTGTATATATATGTGATTGCCATTTTTTATCTGAGTTTCTTGTGAAAGTTACTGCCTGTTGCTGCACTGGCGTTGAGCTGGCCCGTGAATCATCAGATGACAATGAGTTGTGTAGGGAGTGACGTGAGAACTGAGAGAAATTTCTATTCAACGTCCAGTCAGCCATGATGGTTATGTAAGGACGTGTGAGAACTGAGATCCAGTTGATGGAACATTTTGTTGATTTTAACCGCGAAATGAAAGATGCGTGATTAGTTGATTAGTGATTAGGTGCGTGATTAGTTGTCGTTGTGCTTCAGGTTGTGGTCTTTCCACTGGTCGATGTGTCCGACGGTGATAACACCGCGGGGGGCGAATACCTTCACAGCTGTGTAGCTGGTCTCTAAATTGTACAGGCTGTTTAAATACACCGATCATCAAGAAAAATGGACAGGCAGGCCTATGAAGAACTTTCCGAGCAGAGAGTTGCATGTCTTCGCAGCTTTTGTTCTCAGACCCATGTGGACGTATGAAAGCGCCGACTCTGACTCGTGTGGACGCATGAAAGCACCGACCCTGAACCCTGTGGACGCATGAAGCACCGATCCTGAACCCCCTGGAAGCTTAAAACACCGACCCTAAATTATATGGATGCTTGAAAGCTCCGAACCTGATCCATATGGACGCACAAAAACGCCGCACCTGAACCATACAGAGTCATGAAAACGCCGAACCTGAACCATATGGAGTCATGAAAACGCTGAACCATAACCATATAGAGTCATGAAAACGCCGAACCTGAACCATATAGATCGAGCCATTAAAGCACCGACGCTGACGGCGGCGCAATATTGATAAACGCAAATAACCCCGAATAAAGACGAACGGCAAATGGAGATTCCATCGAATAAGTTTCGTGGCGTGAGAGGTAGAAAGAGCCGGAGTGCAATTTACGAGTATTTGCCTGCACCGTGCGATCGTAGCTGATGACGAAACCTTGCGGAAAGGCGGATTATTATTTTTCTTTTGGGGGGGGGGGGGGGGCTGTTGTTATGGGTCGATTGCTGTGGTTGGTTGTCTGCTGCTGCAAGGCTTTGCTCACGTGGCGTGACTCTGTCCAGCCGACTGTAACCCAACCAGTCGATAGCGAAGTCTACGTATTTTAGATACAATGGGGTGAGGTTGGGGTTGCACGGTGATGCATGAAATGGGGTATCATATAGGTAATAAAGAACTGGCGCAGCCTCCTTTTGAAAGACAGTTTTGAAAAGAAAATGTGTCAAAACTGGTTTGAAAGAAATGCTGGGTGGAGCGTTGGGTTTGACGACAATGTTTTGTGTCACATTCGTAAACACAAACACACACACACACACACACACACACACACACACACACACACACACACACACACACACACACACACACACAACGGGTTCATCTGCTAAGAATATTTTGAAAAGCGTGTGTCCAGTGACACTTCTATATATATGTCACCTTGCTTTGAAGACGGGACTGATGCGATGCCTTTCTCGAAACGTCCGGGAAATCTCAGTGCTTTTGGCTTCCGTCCACAAAGTTTGAATGAGCCTATTTGGGAACACGAGAAGAAAAGCAAGAAATGGCTGTTAGTGTTACATACAAAAAGGAGCCCTCTTCATTTTGTTTGCCGAAGGTTTGAGAAGGTTATTTTTCCACTTTCATTTAAAATACTGACATATGATAGGATATATATGTGTGTATAATATGCATTGGTAAAAGTTGGAGGAGCGTAAATTGTGTGTCCAAACTTGGCTCTGCACCGGCAATGCAAACAGCTGCTAAAATACCGAAAAAGACAGAATTGATAGGGTCAGTATTGCGACGGAGGCGTGTAGACTGCATACCTTTTTTGGGGTCAAACACACAGGTAATCACCACAACAAACGCCATCGTCACAACCGCGCAGTAGGGGCCTGCCGTGTCTTTCATAAAGCGTTGAAAAACTCCCAGAGCTTGTTATTGAAAGCCAGCTTTACTCACTGGTCCTGTTTGAGAGGGGTTGGGTGGGGGTGTTGGGTGTAATTGCGGGTACCTGGTACAGAGGTGTGTTGTTGAACTTGATTGCTTTGTACTTTTTGTTCCGTGGGACGAAAGCATATTCTGTGCACTGCACCCTAAGGTCGTTACGAACGACGTTTATTATACCTAAAACAGTTTCTGTCAGTCTCTGTCTCTCTCTCGCTTTTTTCTTTTTCTTCCCGCGATGGAGTACTGTTGAAGCATACGTGAAAGTTCCCTCAGCTGAGAACCCAGAGCTGTCAAAGGCTTCCCCATTTAAGTCTAGAGAATGTCATAATATTTGGCTTCATGTGCTTCGCGTGCTGCCAGAAACCATGCCACGTCAGTTCAGTCAACTTCACTTGCCCCCGTCCTGAGTTCAGTTCAGTTCATGTTAGCATCTGTGAGCTCGGAAGAAAAGAAAAAAACTCTATACGCTCCACCCCGTCTCTCTGAAGTTTCCCCACAACGTTGCCTTTGAAACAGTTCCAACGTTCGTCTGATTGACGACGGCCTTTTGTTGTCCATTCAGTGAAGATCGTCGAATCCTGTCTGAACACAAAGTAAAATGTGCTGTTAACAGGGAGTGAGACGTGTACTTGTTATTTGACGGGCTTTGTTTTGACCTCATCCGACTCCCGTGAATGACTGGACCTCCCGGCACTCTGACTGACGTGTTATGGGTTTTAGCCAGACATCGCGCTGCACACAAACAAATAAACAAACACCCCCCCTTAGACAAGCCCGCTTGCTGATCAACTTACCCCCTGCTTTTAGCCAGATAGACAAGCGGAGTAAACAACGTGTGTTCGAACTAACGTTTCGAACTGTACAGACCCTAGGCGCTTGATCATCGTTTTGGACAACAGCGCGGGCACACCTGTTCACATTACATGGGCAGTCCGCGGGCTTGTCTAAGGAGGTGTGTTTGTACGCAGGCGGTGACTGGCTAATGCCCATCTGTCATTCAGAGGGTGGCGAGGGATCGGTGTCCAGGCCACGAGTGC
This sequence comes from Alviniconcha marisindica, assembly GCA_018857735.1. Taxonomy (NCBI): domain Eukaryota; kingdom Metazoa; phylum Mollusca; class Gastropoda; family Provannidae; genus Alviniconcha; species Alviniconcha marisindica. Next base: position 528,806 of record JABMCL010003837.1, on the reverse strand, counting down.
GGCAATACTGTTGAGGTGGGTATTAAGGCGCTGCACCGCCCGTGTGTTCAAGAATAGACCTCTTCAGTGGCCCACGGGCATTAAGTGACCACTCGCTGACGCCCGTGTACACAGCTATTAAGACCAGTGGCAGGCGCTGACCACAGTCTGTGGCTAAATGCAGAAAACGATTGAGCAACGTTACACGCCTCCGTGGACTCGAACGGGGCAAAACCGGTATGACACAACAGATCTGGTCTTGGGACCCTCGAATGATATCGATTTTGGGAAACGACATTCTATCAAAACTGGTTTGCTCTGCTCACATCATACGAGTATTTGATGCCCTTGGGGCTTGTTAACCAGCGTCCTAATGTGTAACGTATCAGATCGTCATGTGTGCCCTTTTTTCTTCTTCTTTTTTTTTTGGCCATCAAAGGCCTCTCTCTCTCTCTCTCTCTCTCTGAATTACTGTAACTGTTGGATTTATTTCTTTATTTTTTAAAGGGGGGATCATTGAGTAGCGCTAGTTGTGTTCGCTTGACGTTGAACCAGTCAGATGAGGCATATAATCCACCTTTGTATAAAATGTAATTTAAGCTCACTGCAGATTCATAAATTACGAATTTGTTTCAAGTCTGCGCTTAACACACACACGCACGCACGCACGCACGCACGCACGCACGCACGCACGCACACACACACACACACACACACACACACACACACACACAGATTGAGGAGGTCCAAGATCATCTAAGGCTGTTCATGGGAATGGAATGCTAGTTTTGTCTGTCGTCGTACACTACCCCCATAAATATGCTTTTCTTATCTCTGGTTAAAAAAAATATATATATAAAAAAGGACGTAGCGTTCGAAACTTGTACAGCGGGTCGAGGGTGGGTGAAGAGATAAAGTGATTTCAAGTGGAACACACATACATGTATACATGTACACAGGCGGGCGAAGGACACCCTAATACACGCTAGCGTGCGCTGTGCGCCCCATGCTGTTGTCGTCCTCGCAGACAGTCCAGGCGTGGCGAGAGGCGGCGCTGTGTCGTAAAGTAGCAGGAATCAATCAGACGTCAGTTCCATGCGCCCCCCCCCCTCCCCCCCCCCCCCCTCTCTTCTCCGCCTTCTCCTCCTCCCAGTCGCCCCCCCCCCCCCAACTCCCCACATCACCGACCCTGCTGCCACAGCCCCTGCAAGCGCGATTGTGGCCGAAGGTAACATACATATATAAAGCCCGGGGACACTTTTCTTCCCTTCACAGTTCCGCTCAAGTTACCTGGCGGCGTGCTGTATGGCTGTCTTGTTGAAGGGAGGAATATATTACATGGCGAGAGCCTCGTCACCGTTCGGGCCAGTGGGCGGCGCGGCAGTCTGCCGATCGGACAGATCTCTCGATCGGTTCAGGCCCCCAGTCGCGGACACTGTGGCAGGTTTTCAATAACCATGCGAGGTCGCGACGAAAAGTTTTTCGTCCGCTGACCGTGCAGTCAGCGTGGTGTCCTTTGCGGTCCACAAGCCTCCCGCAACTCTGCAGCTGGCGTGCTGGACAGTGTGATTTGTGTGTGAACTCCTTTTCGTCCGTTTTCAGTTGATGTTTCGCGAAGGTAATTCGCTCGAAAGTCGCATTAGCCTTCTGGGAGAGGATGCCGGACGTGCGAGTTAGGAGTGTGTCGGGCTGAGCTTTTTTTTCCCCTCTCTCTCCACACGTGTTAAGCAGTGTCAGAAAAAGTATATATGTGAAGAAAGAGACATAGGACGAATACTGTGGCCCGTGTCAGCAAAAATATATATGAAGGAAGAGACATAGGACGAATACTGTAGCCCGTGTCAGCAAAAGTATATGTGAAGGAAGAGACATAGGACGAATACTGTGGCCCGTGTCAGCAAAAGTATATGTGAATAAAGAGACAGAGGACGCAAACTGTGGCCACACTGTGGCAAAACGTTTGAGAGGATGATACCGATGCAGCCTGTCGTTAAAGGGAGAGGAGATGTTCTCATAACTGTAGGGCCGCTGAGACGAATATGATTCCTGCGGCTGTGCGTGTTATACGTTTATGTGATCTTGGTGTCGGATGCATGCGGGAAGTCGCATATGGGCCGTGGTTATTTACATAAGGCTACAAGTGCGTCTGTCTGTACACGGCAACGAGTTTTCTGTTCGGTTATCTGGGCCTGTTAGACTTTTCTCTCATTGTCTTTTTTTTTTTTAATTTAAAATAAAAACAAATTGCAGAAGCCTTTTACCCGGCGTGCAAGTTTAGCCTACGGACACATTGATCATTGCTCGAGCATTGCATGAAATGAGCATTGGAAAAAAGAAGAGGGGGGGGGAGAATAAAAATAGCATTGACGCCATAGATTATAACTGAAACACAGCATCTGTCTAATTTTTGTTTAAAGGAAAAAACGAAGGCTAGTTGCTGCAGACTATACTGAAGAAAAACGAAGTAAAGAAAAAGCAGGGGGGAATAAAGTAGTTTTAGTCTAGTAAAGGACGGAGACTTGTAAGTTTGCTCAAAACTTAGAGAAGGAAATGAGTGGGTACAACCTTTGCGTGCGTTTGCGGTTTCAACTCTTGACCTACACGGAACCTGCATTTGGCGGGTCACTTTGTGTGTAACCTTAGAGTTTTTGGGACATCCTCTGTGAAGAGTAGCTGTCACGTTAGGGTGGCCTGTGTCGTGTCTGGACATAGGACGACGGTTACTGATGGTGAGCCGGTTTGGCCTAGCGGTAAGGCGTTAGGCTGGTAAGCAGAGGGACCTCGGTTCGAATCCGCTTCGGCTCTCCTTTCTCTTCAAAAGTTGTGGTCTGTGGACACTGTCATGTGACTTCTGTGGACACTGTCATGTGACTTTGTCCCTCACGATTATGAAACATTAAAATGGCTCTCATCGCTGCCCACCTTAATGCAGAAGTCATTCCGGTGGTGATAGTATAGCGGTAGGAATATAATCTCCCTCTTCCCCCACCTCCATACCCCCTCCCCCCTTCTCCCCATCCCTAATAAGCCTTACGGTTTTTGTGGAGGTTAAGCACCATATTTACTGGTCAATGATCGGGCAGTGGTGCTCTCGGTCCTCTCTGGACCGTCTCGTAGCGTGAGTGGTACAGCCAGGCACGTGCTGTTGATGTCTCCCCTTTGTCTGTGTCGGCTCTCGATGGACCGGGAGCTGACTTAGGTTTGATGGAAAGTGCACCAAGGACTTGCTTTGCTTTCTTAAAATTGCCGAACAGGTTTGCTGACGGAAAGCTCACCAAGGACTTTATTTGCCCAGTTCTTTGCTCTGTTAAAGTTACCGAACAGGTTTGATGATGAAAAGCACACCAAGGACTTTCTTTGCTCTGTTAAAGTTACCGAATAGGTTTGATGATGGAAAGCTCACCAAGGACTTTCTTTGCTCTGTTGAAGTTACCGAATAGGTTTGGTGATGTACACCTAAGACCTCATATATGCTTTTGTTAAAGTCATCAAACAGGTTTGATGGAAAGTACAACTGATATGCATTACTTCCTTTGATCCGGTAAAGTTCCCCACTGAGTTTGATAGAAAGTACACCAAGGACACCCTTTAATATGTTTAAGGTTTGGACTAACAGGTTTGACAGAAAGCACATATGACTCCCTTTGATATGGCGAAGTATTCCAAATTAATATATTAAAGGTGCCTAACAGGTTTGACAGAAAGTACATATAGGACTCCTTTTGATATGACGAAGTCAGCCAAATCGATGTGTTGGCGGAATTTACCCAGTATCCTCATTTTTGTGTGTGTGAAAGTACGGGTTTGGTGGAAAGTACACCGAAGACTGCCGTTGATACGTTAAAATTGCCAGACAGGTTCAGCGGTAAGTACTCCAAGGACTCCATTTGATTAGTTGATATATTGTAACGTTGTCCAACAAGGAGGACAAGTACAGGTATATACAAGTAACCCTTTGATGTGTTAAAGCATTCTGATACGTTTTTTTAAAGTTTTTTTTAAAGGTATAGCTATATACGACTCCATCTAGTCTGGTATGTTAAAATTGCCGAACAGGTTTGATAGACAGTAAGTTCACCAATAGGTTCCTCTGACAATTACGTTGACTATCCAGTGTGACTGATGGAATGTACACTGATGGATTCCTTTGGGTACCTTAAGGTTGGCCAAAGGGTTTGATGGAAAGTACAGCTAGGGCTTTCTCTGACATACTCATTGTCAATAGGTCTGACGCCAGCACCCTTTTCTAATACGGGAAAGTTGGCTAACGTGTTTGGTGGAAAGCACAGCCAGGACTCCCTCCACGTTACAGATTGGAATGGAAAATTCAGCCAGGACTTTGTCCGATACGTTAAAGCTGCCCGACAGGTTTGGTGAAAGGTACAGAAATGACTGCGCTTGATATGTTAAAAAGTGCCCCCCCCCCCCCCCACCACCACCACCACCCAAAAAAGAGAAGAAAAAAGAGAGAAGCTTTTCGCGAATTTCGATGGGAAACATGAAGATCTATATGAAACAAACAAACAAACAACAGTATAGACAAACTCCTAGGACATGGTATGTTCTGTAACATTTCTGGCCCCTTGCCAGGATCAATGGGTCCGTTTTCGGAGGTAATGCAATGTAGCAACAAAGATGATGATGAAAATGTAATGCGTTTGTCTGGATAAAATAGAATGTATACTGAATTTTACCAACATGTTTCATGATTATTATGTTTTGCTTTTTCGGCGTATTTTGAAAGTCGTGAGAGTGTGTATGCAACTTCTATCGTATGAAATGGAGTGATGCAGTGTTGCTGTGCTATCTGTTAAATCTGTTGGGCTGCCAAATGCGTCGTTGGCGTAGTTCCCGTCGAGGTTATCTTTGAAATGTGTTCAAAAGTCAGGTATTTTCGGGGGAAAAATTAAGTATGACTATGAACGGGGATCTGAAGAGAACAAGAGTTTAACATTCTGGCGACGGGCATGATCACGACACCCCAGGCTTTGTCGCTCTGGTTCTGCCTTGCAGAAGATAGGTAGTTAGATAATTGTTTTCTAACGCCTAGTCAAAATTAGCGCCGAGATATCGGCTGTAAATTCTGCAGATTCCTGAAGCACACGTGTACATAAATCCCCCACGTCGTTGATATGCGCCAACCAGAAAACAAAAAACACGAAAAAAACGTTTTATGCCCGTGCCGTGAGGTGTCGAAGCGGCGTGTTTTACAGCCTGTTCTGGCAGACCTGTTGGGCATTATCAACCCCCCCCCCCCCCCCCCCCCCCCGGTACCCAATCCGCACCTTGTGATAGATAGCCAATCGCACCTTTCACCGCAGGTACACATGAACGAACACGGAGGTCTCTTTAAACGGGTACTGACCGGAACGTTTTCACCCCATAGAACACAGCCCCCTCCAAGAACGTCAAAAAAAAAAAAAAAAAAAAAGAAAGAAAGAGAGAGGCGGTGGGGGATAATACGCCATAAGGCGTTATTTCTTTGTAGCTAGGGAACGCGAAAGGCTTGAGTTGGTGACTTGGAATCATGGTAGTGGGGATTATCTTCAAGAGGATCAGCAGGAAAACATTGACCGTGCCCACTTTTTTCCTTCAAGATTTGGAGGTGCAGTGTGCTAACGGATTTTTCGGGTTGTTTAGTCTGGTGACTTGTGTGTGCCCCCCCCCCCCCCCCCCCAATACTAGTAGAACTATTCCCCAAATACCTACAAACCAGTCGGAAACGGACGCTGTCTTGAAGTAAGGATAGCCAGAACGACTTTTTATTATTATTATTTTTTGTAGGAAAGGACTCTCATCACGCTGGCAAGAATAAGACACAAACGCAGTTATGTATCTTTCACGCTTGGAAAGTTTATGTTATCGTTTACGTCGTATCTGATACCATTACGTTTACAAGAGCTGAATTGTATTTTCCGAGGCCGTCACGGTATATAAAAGCATCGACCTGCTACAGATTACAGTCAGAACCGTCAGCAGGTGCTTAGTGTTCGTAAACACTCTGTTGGCTATAATCTTGATTCAGACCGATTCAGTACGGGATCAGTTCTACTCGTGTTGCAGACAAGAGTCAAAACGTCCCGATACTCCAGCGGTCTGTAATACCGAGGAAGGGGGTGGGGTGTCTTTCGGGCTTGAATCAGCCACACCTTGGTAGCAAAGAAGAAAGAATACGTTGGAGATAGCGGTCCCTGTAATTGCACACCAAAGGGGCGGTGGGCTTCAATGCCTCTGTAGGGGGCAGGCAGACTGCCGCTGATCGCTAGCGCGCCATTCTGACACTGGTATTGACTGTTGGTATTGATGGCCGCTTCGGCACTAACCCCTTTACGAGTTCATGGAAGATTCCGTCCGAAGAATAGGTATACCACAGTAAAGAATGCATAGGTCGACCGACGGGAAAGGTCAGGCATGATTGAATAGCTGTCCGATAGAGAAATCAGTCCGCCATCTTGAAATCAGTTAGTTTGGATTGTTATGTTTGCGTTTAGGTTAGGACAAGGAGACAACTTCCATTTACCCCCCCCAAAAAAAAAAAGAAGCTGCATTAGTGTTTTTGTGGCGAAATATCACTATCACTCCGAAGGTTGCAGAAGCATACTCGACTGTTGGTTGAGAATATGTTAAGTGTTTAAGTGAGAATGAAAGCGACGAAGAAACGGACCGGCTCAGACTTGTAACTGTGCTGCACCTGACGATGCGTTTCATTCATTCAGTCAGGGGCGCTTTATCAATAACCCGCACACCGGCTGTTGATGACTGATCGATTCAATCCTACTTTAAGGTGGGGTTGCCCACTCACTGTCGGCTCTGGATAAACAAACTGTAGCCAGGTAGATTTGCCCCGAGTATCTTACAGACGTGCTGCAGACAAGACACGATAGTGCAGGACCTGCCCCCCCCCCCCCCCCCCCCCCCCCCACGCCCACCGGCCCCACTCTTCCTCGCCACCCACACTTGGTAACGGTTAAAACACACCACGGAGATCGCAGGTATCAGGTGCTGCTAGCGGGGATTATTCCTGTGGTGCCGTTAACTGTTTCTAGGTTTAAAGGCTTTCTGAAGACCCCGTTGTTTTGGGTAAATAGTGACAGCTTTGTCAGTGTGTCTCAGCAAAGCTCGGGCCCTTTGGTTTACCGGAGCGTTCGTGCCGGTTTTACGTCAATGGAAGTTGAATCGTAGTGCGTTTTGTCCTTGATCGTCGATGTTTGTAGCCGGCTTGTTTTTTTTATGTGGCCTGCGTCATCGCTGATGTCGACGTCAGAAATCTTGATTCCCAGTAGACGAGTTGTGAAGTAGTCTCTCTCGACACTTTGCCTTGAGATTTTCAACTGCACAGCATTGTTAAACTAGTGCTAAGGGTTTATCATTCATCTGATTTCTTCGTTTTATCGTTTCAACCCCCCCCCCCCCCCCCCCCCCCCCCCCTCCACCGCATTTCAGTAGTTCATATAATTATCTGCTGTTTTGTTGATGAAAAAAGCTATATGGTCACGGAAGTGTGCTACATTGCTTTTCATTCCTCAGTTGTTGTTTTTTCCCTTCTTTCTTTCATTAAATATTTTGTTTGTTTGTTTTAAAGCGTAGTTTCAGTGAGGACGTGGCTTGCGGCTTGGTAAATAAGCATAGTGAATGAATTCTAAATCCTTTTATGACTGATTTATTCAGTCGAAAAAGTTACCTTCGGACATATTTGAAGACGAATCAGTAAACATCTACGTCAGCATTTCTGTAAACAAATTCTACAAATAAAAACGATTTTCGGAAAGATTATACTAATCCCCCCCAAAAATCTTCCAGGAACTGAAAAAGAATCCACGGCGAGTTTAGCGGCCAGGTTAAAAAAAAAAAAAAAAAAAACGCACCAAAAAGAATCTTCCAGAAACTGAAGAAAAAAACATCCACATCGAGTTTAGCGGCCAGGTAAAAAAAAAACGCACCTGGCTACTGAGGAAGCAGACGATCAAAGCGGTTAGCTCCCCTGGTGGAGTGAGGGGCGGTCGGCTGCGTGCAGCGGCAGTGTTTACGAAGCGGGCGCCTGGCCCTGATTATTCCCTGCCATCATTAAAGAGGCGGGCGTTGGTTGTTCTTGCGCCCCTGCCAAAATCTCGTTAACTCGAGTTGCTTCAACTTCATGCTTCGAACATTCTTCGGACTTAGCAGCAGCCGGCCTGACAACAGGGATAATCTGCTCCGTCTGCTTCGAGTGAAATGCGGCCCAACTGAGCCGTGATACACACACAGGTTCTGGCTCCGAACTGGGCGCCTCCGGGCAGTCGCCTCACTCACTCCCAGGGTGTGAACTGTGCATGCGTGCACCTGGAAACCTTTATGTACACAACCTTTTAGACTGAAACATCTGTCGTTGTTGTAACTTTGACGTAATATTCTTTACTCTGGGTTAGTACAGAGCCACGAAATAAGTGTATACCTTCAAAATCTATAATTGGTACCGCGTTATGTCTTCGCAGTTTTAGAAGCAGCGTGTTTTCCATGATTCCATCATCGGCTGGGTCCAGAAATAAGATGCAAAGTTGTTTCATAAAAGAAACTAGCTTGTTCTTGGGTGTTAATGTTCTGTCAGCCGCACAGTGTCCCCTCCAAGTAAGATAATCTGTCGTTAACGAATGGTTGATAATTATTAAAAGCGGATTACGTCAATCATTGATGACAAGCCCCCTCCCCCCCCCCACCCTCGCTTCAGCCTCTCTTACCGCCGTTGTGAACTGGGGCAGTAGGACGATACGCTCTTTGGAAATCTTCACGCAGCTGAACGGCAGATACAGTGTGTGAACGTACCAAGGTGTACACACGGGATTTTCACGAGAACGGACAGCTGGTGTACCCGGGGATCAATAACTGTACACGCTGATCGGTAAAAGGGACAACGGAAATGCAGTGCCCTACTTCTGTAGACTGTAAATTGCAGTTTGCACATAACGGCCCTTTGAAGTGGAGTTAACCGTGCAGGCCATTTCGGCAGTGGTAATGCCACTAAGTAAGTAAACATGGTGCTTAACGGCCACAGAAACCATAAGGCTTATTATGGACGGGGAGAAGGGGGAGGTGGGGGGAGAGGGAGATTATATACCTATCGCTACACCACCAGAATGACTTCTGCATTAAGGTGGGCAGCGATGAGAGCCATTTTAATGTTTCATAATTGTGAGGGATAAAGTCACAAGACAGTATCCACAGACACAACTTTTGAAGTGAAAGGAGAGGCGAAGCAGATTCAAACCGAGGTCCCTCTGCTTACCAGCCTAACGCTTTACCGCTAGGCCAAACCGGCTCACAAGTAATGCCACTGCATTATTGTGACAAGGTATAGGCATTATTGTGACATGGTATAGGGGGCAAGTGGTTCGTGTCAGGTGTCGCGGCTAGCGTCGTACGGCACCGTACAAACGCTGCAGCAGCACGAACGTTCATGGTGTGATTTTTAATTTTGAACAGTAATGTAATGAATTTTGAACAGTAATGTAATGTGGGTTTATAGAGCGCGCCAAACGCTTCCTGTCACAGCGCTGGAAGAAGAAAAAAAGTACCAGGAAAAGAAGAAGAAGAAGGTACCAGAAGAAGAAGAAGAAACGTACTAAGAGTAAGAACCTGCAAACGTCGCATCTTTGACAGGGGTTAGGTATGTGATTCTTTGTGCATGCATTTTGTAATATCCACAAAACATAATAGACCAAGACCATGAGTGTTGTGCAAAGTTGATGATACTGTGTTTTTGTTTTGTTCTTTTGAGGAAAGGGGGGGGGGAGGGTATTAATTGGCACCCCCTTCATTGCTTTCGGAGGTAACAGTAATTTGTGTACCGTAGTAAATACAGCTGCAATACAGTACCATAATAGTGCGTAATCACTGTAATTGCAGTTTCAGTAAACAGCTATAATACAGTGTGACAAATAACGTGTAATTAGTCACTAGAACAACAATTCGAGTAGACACAGCTGTAATACAGTGCCACAAAACAGCGTACAATCTCTGTAACAGCGATTTTCAGACTATCGCCCTGATATAACCGCACCGGTTGACTGGGCGTAAAACACCAACTTACTTACTTACTTACTTTTCAGACTAAGTCCTCGCGTAGTGGTCGGTGTCTTTGTAGTGTAACGTAATATTTGAATTTCTGTACCAACTTACACTTTGGGGTATTTAACGGCATGCGCGCGTGAAATAACCCGTAGCAGCAAAAACATGACAATGAAAACGAGGGAGGGGGGTGGGGGGCGGATATGTACTATATATATAGTATACATCCGGCTTTATATATATATAAAGGTGTAAATTTCTTGCACTGGCAGAGTTGTGCAGGAATTCCATCAGCATGGACTAATCGCTGAAACAGTTTGAGTAGGTAGAGCGACTCTGTCTTTCCTCGAGGAGAAGGCGACTCGAATTTCTCGTGAGAAAAAAATGCCCAAGTGGGACCAGGGAAAGGAAATAAACAGAATAGTTTGGGGTCGATTTTCCTGCCGGGAGTTACACTTTTGCAGGTGGGGCGGCGCCAGATTATCGTGGCAGGTAATCTCCCGTAAGACTCTTACACACACGTACCTGCTGTGCCTTCCGGAAAGGTGGCCTTCTGGGTCAACAACAAACACGGACACGGCAGCTGACTGATCCTTTAACTTGGTGCTGCGTGTGTAACTGTAGAGAGCCGTTGGGACGGTTGTATATTTTGTTTCATCGATCACCGTTAACCTCCCAGCTATAAGGCAGTACCCAGTGCTGTTGTACATTGTGGTACCTTTCAGCAGCGGACTATTCTGGGCTGCTGTATACAGTCTAGTTTACTGTATGCAGCAAGACTAATCTGGGCTGCCTGTATACAGTATATAGTCTACTGTATTCAGGAGACCAGAATAGTCTACTGTACACAGTATATTATAGTTTGCTGTATTCAGCAGACTATTCTGGGCTGCTGGATACAGTACACAATATACTGTATTCAGCAGACTCTTCTGGGCTGCTTCGTCGATCGCCATAAATCTTAAAGCTGCAAAACGGCATCCAGTACTGTTGTATTTTTATGTTGATGGTTCCTTCAATTTCACATACAGAATCCTGGACTTTTCCATTACAGTACCTTTCAACTGTATGCAGAGCACCCTGGACTGTTTTATACGGCGGCACCTCTCAGCTGCACAGTGTATCGTGAACTGTAACGTTGTGTAGTACGGTCAAAGATTTATAATCTTTGGTACGGTGCCGATATGCCTTCATCGCTCGCTGTGGTAGTGTACAGTGTGTACTGTGGCGAGAACGCCCATCGCTGTGAACATTACTGGGACAGAGGCAGTGAGAACATCAAGACACGGACCTAATGAATTACATATGGAGTGGCGTAAATCAACATCGTGACGGCCAAGTCGACCACGAAACACACTCTGTACACATATGTGTAACATTTAGTTATACCATGCGCCATGGGTTAGAGAAAGGGCAAAGCTACCCGTGGACACTTGAAGATAAGTGATACCTCACTGCAAAGACAGCCGCAATAAAATACCACAGTAGAGACCCAGTGATGACGTTAGTACGGTGATCATATCTGATCAGTGATTCTATAGACATTAGAGGTAGCAGATCTGATGTGAACGTGAAACAGAATAATACGAGGATATATCTGCGTATAAAGGACACCTGTGACAGACATATTTTCGCACGGAGGCGTGTGCATTGAACAGCTGCGTAGCGAACGAAACAACTGTTCAGTGAAAAAGAGCAGCCGCAACAACCACTGACAGAAACCCCTGCGCCAGCATGTTGTTGTTGGCGTGATCTGTCCGCACACGTCTGTCAGCGAACAGGTTCAGCAGTGGGGGAATATTTCGACGTTAACGATTCACGTGAACTCGTCCATCACCACCAAGTGGTGTCACACGGTGAACACCATTGTCAGCAACATTATGTAACGAGGGCAGACTACGAGTGACTTGGCATTGACAGTGATGCGCCCCGTCTGTCAGCTGTGTGCGCTACACTAGCACAGGCTGGTTTAGGGGTCAGTTACCCAGGACTGACGCGATAGCTTCTGCATATTGTTCCTGTCAACACCGACTCTTGCTTGTTCGCCGAAGAAAGTGCTGCATGGCAGAAGGCGTTTTTAGCCTGGGCGGAGTCAGTGTGTGCTTCACTGTGACTCTGACACTTGTCAGCTCGTGACATTTCCGTGACTGACATACCTGCTGTATCGTGACCCCCTGAGTTCATCAATTATCGTTCCGTGTGAACGATTGGACGCATGTCTACTGAAGTAGCCACTTCATAATCAGAAGCTGTTGTTCGTCTACCTTGACACGAAGAAACCCGAGGTCATTTTTCGTCCGGTGACTAGATAACGTTTCCGTGTGGTGAACTGAAGGGATTGTTTCGGTTATCTGTTGTGTGGAGTAGTGTGACACGATTCTGACGATTTGTAGCACTACTCCAGGTTATCTAGTGACTAAGTTCGGATCAGTCTTTTGCTAGCCAGCCACGTGGACAACAAAGCTTACCGTTACTTCCTGTGACTGACATTCCACATGTGGAAAAAGCGAAGCCACTGACATTCTGTCTTTCGGTTTTGTGGGCTTCGGCAAAGTAAAGACTGTGCCTAAAAAAAGAAGAAGAAAAAAAGAAGAAGAAACGGTTCGCCTCGATCCTCTGACTCAGAAGAACTTAATAGGAAAAGACACCGCGGTAAACCATCATCTGTGATTTGCTTTCCTTTTTAAACTATTTTTTAGCGCCAGTAAACTGTTTCTGCAGGTTTCGCACGTGATTAGCTCACCTGGGACAGTGCGTTTAGGCAGTGGCTGATTTTAGTACCAGACCCACCGAGTTTTCTGCCCTCTCGACGCCCGGCGCTGCTCTGGAGCCCTGCCAGTGCTGGAGAGGATGGCTGACCAATTTATTTAGTGGACTGACGGGCTGGCTCTCGCTCTCAGTCGGTTGTTGCTGCGTCATCGTTATCTGTGCACCCCTAACATCACGGAGCAGAACTTTAGTGTGTGCGAACTGCGCTGGTTGCTGGTTGTGTGCCAAGGGATTTTCCCGGATCGGACTTTCCTGCAAACTGCTGTTTAGCGGAAGAATGGGTTTTTCTGTGAAGTGACTAGAACTTGTGACGTGGCTCTTTATTATCCCCGCTGCTGAGGCGGGCTTTTTTTTGTTTTGGCATTTGCATCACTGGCGTGGAAACAGAATTTGTGCAGCAAGGGAAATTGTTGTGTTCATTGAAGAGTATCAAGGACCCGTGTTAGGTTTCATCGAAAGAACTGAAAAGCCTTTTCATAATTCTTAAACTCCACTGGACAGATACTTTGAAGATCGTCGCTTTTCTCTGCACCAGTTTGTCGAGTGGTTTTATTAAAACTCTCTGGACAGATACTTTGAAAGTCGTCGCTGTTCTCTCTGCCAGTTTGTCAAGTGCAGGTTCGGGTCCCTTCGGATGCGCAGATTCGCCAAGATGGATAACCGGTTAAGCCGCAGCATGCCCATGCTGCTCTCCCCGGCCTTCATCTCCCCCGTCACCTACAGAGTCATCCACCCGCGGTGGCCGGAGCGACGCCACCAGCCCAGACACTTCTACGTGGGCGGCGTTCGAACGAAGCTGATCGGCGCCAACTCGTACCCCAACCCCAGCCACTCCCCCCAGCGCCTCGTGCTGTGCGGCGCTTCCGGCGGGTCCTACCAGAAGCTGACCAGGTGCTCGTCCACGGCGGAGCTGTCCCGCACGGGGGTCTTCTGCTCCAGCGAGGACCTCCGCGACCAGAAGCTGCCGCGGAGGGCACTGAGCTGCGAGGACGTGTGCAGGGGCGCGAGCACCTCGGCGGCGGCCTGGGACTCCCGGTTCTCGGAGAGCGGGGTGTCCCTCAGCGACAGCCGCACGGACCTGGGCTCCTTGGCGGGCACGGAGGACGTCGACGGCGTCTCCCAGTGCTCCTTCGGCAGCTCCAGCGCCTTCCACGAGATCACCGGCGACAGCGAGCTGGACCGGCCCGACAGCGACTGCCTGAGCGTGCCGGGCAGCCTGTGCGGCCAGGAGCGAGCTCTGGACGTTGTCCACGAAGGCGGCGGCGACCCCCAGCCCCGCGGCCACTGGGGGGACCGCCACGGGGCGCACGGCGCCTCCAGGAAGCACCGCCACGACAGCGGCAGCCGGGAGAAGTTCCTGACCGAGCTGACCGCCTCGTCCAGCGGCCGCAGCAGCCCCTGCGAGGAGCGGAAGGAGTTCTACCACAGCACGCCCACCAAGCGGGGCTCCCCTGTCCTCTCCATCTTCCCCGGCGACGAGGAGGACCTGCATTTCCCCAGCCGCCTGGACAAGGAGTCTCCGCCTCTCCGCGACTTGCCCAGAGACTCCCTGCCCCCTTCCTCTTCCTCCTCCTCCTTCGCCCCCTCTTCTCCCCTGTCCCCGCGCGGCCCCGCCGGGGACGTAGCGGCGAAGACAACGACAGCTGCAGCGGCGGCAGTGCCGCGCACATCGACCGAGTCCATTCCCAGCTCCGTGGACACTGTGCGCGAGGTTTTGAAGAGGAGCCGGCAGGAGTTTTTCTCGTCGCTGCAAGACTGCGCCAAGCTGGAGGAGCAGACGACTGGGGAGTCCGTGCAGTCCTGGCTGACCACCGGCCACACGCAGCGTCGCGCGCTAGTAACGGAGCCTCCTCCTCCCTCTTCTTCGACGTCCTGCGAAGCCGAGTCGTCTAACCTACCAGAGCCCCACCCTCACCAGCGGCGGCAGCAACCTTCGCCGCAATCTCCTTTATCCGGCGCACGGCTCAGCGTGAGAGAGAGGGTGCGAGCGTTAGAACAAGGGCAGGATTCGCAGATCGACACGTCCGATAGAGGAGGTCCCAACAAGGCGCTGGAAAAGGGATCGGGACTGCAGGCCGAAAGCTGTAGTGGGGAGAACGGCGGACAAGCCGGCGCCGAAGCTTCACTGGCACCCGCGGTAGCAGCGGCGGCAGGAGGAGCAGAGGTGGGTGGGGCGGCGAGGTTTCCCCCCCGCCAGCTGAAGAAGCAGCCACCCTCGGAAACTGCGTCACAGCAGCGCGGAAACCACGGCTCTCGGAGCACAGAGCGCGCGGGTGGATACGAACTTTCTCAGTTTGGCGGTGGCCGCGATGGTGAGACCCGCAACTCCGCCCGCTCCGCGTCTTCATCATCCTCGCCCGTTCTTTCGTCCTCGCCCGTTCACTTTGCCGACAGCCCGAGCCGTGAGGGAGACGTAAAAAACCAGGCTAGAGACGGCAGTGAAGACCCCAGAAACCAGTCTGGCAGATGGGATGCGGAAACTGCGCCGCGCCCGCCGCCACCGGGGAGTATTGACGTTGACGACGGGGTAACGCCCCCACCCACCGCCACCACCACCACCGCCCAGCTGACGACAACAGTGGCTTATCGCTCTGCCGTGGTCAGTGGCGCTGACTCAATTCCTGACGATGACGTGAACAACGACAGCGGCGCACAACCCCGTGGTTATTCCGGCGCAAAGGCGGCGAACAGTGAAAGCAAGAGTGCTGGTTTGACTGGCACGGACAGTGACCATGTAAAAGCTGCCGGTTTTGCGGACAGGGAAGCGGGCATCGCGACCAGTTTCTACACAGTGACCGACGATGAGACGGCCGATGGACACGGCGCCGATCTATACTCGAGGGACGCGGATGTAAACAAGAGGGCAGCGGGTATACTAAGCTGGCTGGAGAGAGGGGGGGAGGTGGAGGAGGAGGAAGCGACGACTAGAGAGGAGAGCGAGAAGCGGTGTGACTATAATCACAACGCCGGTCACGCACTTGGCGGCGTCGCCGCGACAGCCCATTCGTCCACATCGTCCCGTCAGGACAAAGGCGGCCCTGACAACCCGACCTCCCCCTCCACCCCGAGTTTTAACGCTCCCGCCGCCTCCACATCAGCCCCCTCCCCCGTCACCGCTGCTAGTGACACATCCGCGTCTCTCGCCACCCTCCCTCCTCCGGACACCGACGCCGATCAACAGGTTGTCTGTACGAGGCTACAGGGCGTAGCCGACGCACCACCTTCCGCCACCATGTCAGCGGAACACACCCCGGGGTTTCAGCGGCCCGGCGAGTCGGCGGCGCCAGAGACTGTGACTACGGGGACGGATGGGCGCCCCGAGGAGGAGGCTCCGCTGGTGGATGGAAGCGAGCAGCACATGCCCCCCTCCTCCCCCACATCCTCCCCCTCCCCCGTCACCGTCCTCGAGGTGAGTCGTCGTCACACGCGTCACGTTCACCGTACGACAGTGCAGGAGACCGTCACCACCACCCATCGCACGGTGCGTCACGGCGCGGCGTCCCCGACAGCGCCGCCGGTTGTGGGTCAGACTTCAGTCAGTTATGCAAACGGCGGCGGCGAGGGGTCGGGTTTACTCCGCGACTGGGACACCGTCGCCGACTCGGTGACGGACAGAACCGTGTCGACCACCGTCAGAGAGGAGGAGGACAGCAGCGAGAGGGAGGAGACCAGCACCAGCAGTTTCACCCGGCGGCCAGAGCCGCTGCCGCGTTTCGACACGGGTGGCGGGAGGAGTGAGGAGGGGGGAGAGTGCTGCCACCCCCACCGCTCTAACGCCGCGGTGGGCAGTAGTGTTAGTGGTGTTAGTAATGCTGCTGCTTTGAACAACGAGTCAGTCTATTTACAACCCGTGGACGCCGCAGCTGCCGACGCCGCCACACACCTGTCCACCCCATCTCACCCCGCCACGCTGCAGCAACACCGCGGCGGCGACGACGGAAGTCACGGAGAAGAAAGCAGCCGCGTGATGGCGGGTAGCGGACCGGCCAGCCACACCAGCGCCAAGTACAGCCTGCTGGACAGTTTGCAGGAGCAGCTGTCCCTGCTGTCTTCCGAGGACGTGTCCTTCACGTCCGACGCCCAGTCTCCCCGACAGTCGGGCCAGGTGTCCGGGTACAGGGACCACGCGGAGGCCTCTTTGCCGAAGACAGCGCAGAGCGAAGTAGTACCACTACACGGCGATGACGCCGAGGACAAAGCAAAGCGTGTTCGCGGCACGGGTAGTGTTTGCATTAAGCTGGCTAGAGGAGCCGTTTCCGGGTCGACTTTCGCCACTTTCGACACACCGGGGAGCAGCTCGACAGACATGAAGACGGATTATCTTCCCAGTCACGGGCCAGCGGCTTCGGAAGTTGGGCGGGAAACCTCCCTCCGTCACGCCCGAGTGAGCCAGATTCTGTCAACTTCGTGGGGAGAAGCGCTTTCCTCCGATGAAGGGGAAGGAAGGGACGGCGAGCGAGGTATGAGGCCCGAGTCTCCCCTCCTGCATTCGTCTCCCCTGCGCGCCACAGGTCTGGTGTGGCGACCCCCGGCGTCCTCGTCCTCCGAGCTGGACGACAGCGACGGCAACTACTCGTCCATCAGCACCACCGACAGCAGCCGGCCCCCGCACGGCCACAGCGAGAGCGACCTCCCCGCCAGCGAGGGCGGCGGCGCCGAGGACTACGACAACGTCCACTCCTTCCACGACTTCGTGTCCGGTCTGCAAGGCCAGTCCACCTCGGACCAGCCGTCCCTGCACCACAGCGCGGACATGGCGGCCGCGGACGTCCGCTCGGGCCTGCTACGCTCCACGTTCATCCAGGAGACGATCCTGGAGGCGGACGACGAGAGCGAGACGGCGGACGAGCTGGACACCACCGACACGACGGTCAGCAGCTTCCGGAGCAGCCTGCACTTCAGCCTGCCCCCGCCGCAGTCCACGCCCAAGTTCCAGGCCGTGTCGCCCGCGCCGGAGATCAGGCTGTGGAGCACCGACCAGCACGTCAGCAACCTGTCCGCCACCGAGGAGGACGTCCCCCGCGCCCTGTCCCCCGTGGTGCACCCCCTGCAGGAGCTGAGCGACAGGCTGTCCAGCGTCTCCGGCGACCTTTCCTACGAGCTTGCCGGACACGCCCCCACCGACTCTCGCCTCCTCCACCACCACCCCGATGACCTGGACCTGTCCGGGTCGCGTCACTCCGCCTGCAGCAGCCCTGCTCCCTCTGACGTCAGCGAGGGGTCGGTGTACTCGGCGTCGGCCACCGCCGAGGTGAGGAAGCAGGCGGAGCTCGGGGCCTCCTTCAAGTCCGCGGAGCCCGCCCCCACCCAGCGGCTGGTTCGCAGGAACCTCAGCTCGGCCCTCGAGACGTCCACCAGCCGGAGGTCCCAGTGGGTCCAGGAGAAGGCCCTGCTCTTCCAGCGGCTGCTGAACGACTTCGAATGGCAGAGCAGAAGCTCGGAGCAAAAGCTCCTGGACGAGATGTGCTCGCTGGAAACTCAGGGGCGCGGCGGCGAGGTGGACGAGGGTTTGGCGGAGAAGCGGAACGACGCCTGCGACGACCTTTACCGCGCCTTCACGCGGGAGTACCTGGAGAAGCGGCAGAACCACGTGTGCCCTTTCATCGAGGACCACCTGCCGGTCTTTCGCTTCAGGCGCTTCCTGCGGAAGAAGCACAACTCGAAGCTGGCCGGCCACAGGACGTTCCGCCTCCGGCACCGGCTGGCCAGGCTCACGGAGTCCCCGCTGCCGGGGGAAAGTGCCGTGAAATCCGTCAGTGACAGGGACTTGTCCAAGCTGAGGCAGACCCCTTACTCGTACCAGTACCGGCACGCTTCCAAGCTTCTGTCTCCTTCCGGGAAGCCCAAGGACAGGTTAGTGTCGGACGTTTTCACCGACGACGCTGACGTCAAGAGGTCTTTTTCGGACAGTGCCTATTCCACGTGCACCAGCCGCGGTGACGTCAGCAGTATCGGCACGGACTTGAGCATGGACAGCGATAAGCTGACGTCACTCAGTGACGTCTTTGACCAGCTGGACGTTTGCGAGGGGGAGATCGACCAGGCGTTGCTGGACAGACTGCGTGTGGGACATTACAAAGCTGAAACCTTGTGAAATGACTTCACTGTGTCGCAATGTATGCCACGTAACTACTTATGCAGTGTGATGACGACACGTGACGTTTATACGTTTTACGGAGAAGGACAGCAAAGAGACGATAATAATTTTACTGAAACAGCTATTATTACGTGGACAGTGCCAGTTGGATACCACGACCCCTGTTGGATGTACGGGATTCTGCACGTGTACTTCGGTGTATCTCAGTGACTTTGACCAATGCAATGAACCAGTGAATGTGCAGCTAATTCAGCGTGTGTTATTCCTGTTGAAACAAGGAGTCAGATCTAGAGTGACCAGTTTTCAGTCAGCTTTGCTATGCATCTTTTTTTATTTGGATTTTTATGAAAATGATTTGCGTGTATAACTGACTGCTGCCACCTCAGAGTGTGTAAAAGGCGTAAGGGAAAGGGAGGAGAAGAAGAAGAAAAAAAGAAAGACCGGGGGGGGGGACATGAAGTGTGGTGTAGGGAGCAGTGGCCGGATGGAAGAGCAATCCACAAGAACTGTTATACGAGGTTTTGTGCTTCTGTTCAGTTGTACACGAAGGCTTAAAAAAAGAAAAGAAAAAAATCCAGATTAGAAGATGCATCGGCTGCTGGCTAGGAGTGTTTAAGCATCTTTAAAAAATCATTAACAACAACAAAACTGTTCGGACCAGTTAACTGTTAACTCTCGGACTGTCCAAGGACAGGACTGCTTCCACAGCCTTCCATGTGGATTATTACAGTGTGCAAAAAAGTTGCATAACTCGCAGCGTGGCACAGCTGTGACTGTGTTAATCTGGCAGACTTTCTCGCTCTGTGCAATTGATCAGAGCCTGAAGGGGGCGGCGCTGTGTTTGTGGAATCAATTAGAACCCAGCTGAGTGATGGGGACTGGAGAACTGGGGATGTGCGTGCGTGTGTTGTGGGGGTGGCATGGTTAAGGTGCTCATCAGTGGGCCCTGGAACGGTCTTGAAGTGGAATTTTCAAATGCTTCAGTCAATGACGGCGCGCTGGCGTATAGGTAAAGATAGCCATGATACATATTTTTACTACGTTGCACCGCTGTTGTAAACTTTGACACAGGTATTTGGTGTTGTAAATGTTCACAAGAGAAGGAAGCGCGTGGCTGGTAGAGAGGCATGCAGTTGAGTGGAAGACAGGCTAATTAGAAATTGTTTAATGTGTTTAGTCTTTTCGGTCAGCCGTGCAGAAAGCTACAGACAGAATTGCATGCTAAGGTGTAGTAAAAGGTAGACAGAATTGCATGCTACGGTCTAGTAAAAGGTAAACAGAATTGCATTCTCTCTCTCTCTCTCTCTCTCTCTCTCTCTCTCTCTCTCTCTCTTCTCTCTCTCTCTCTCTCTCTCTCCCTCACACACACCACACACACACACACACACACACACACACACACACACACACACACACACACACACACACACACACACACACACACACAGAGGGAGAGAGAGAGGCTGATCTGAAACTTCATTAACCGACCTCGCTACATTTTTTCTTTGCCGACTGTGAAACAACGCGTTGTTCTAATGGAGGAACGCGCAACATCAGTAGCGGACCGTCCAGGTGTAGAACAGCATTATTACTATACAGTTCCAATACAGATAGAACAATTCTCTTCCACACGAACTGCAAAACCCGCTGGGAAGCAAGTCTTGCAACACGCTGCCTTTTTCCAGGCCACGCGTTTCCGGTTGTGTGAACAGTAGCAACACGTGTTGACAACTAGCAAACGACCACGTGTGTATGGTTTGCGAGTTACGGTGACCCATGACCACAAAGAGACGAACACCAACACCCAGGCTGTACAACATACATCACTCTGTCGGGGGTTATTACTCGAGTAAGTCGGGCGCGCTTCACATGCTGCGTTTGAAGTGTTGTGCACCATACGTCACTGTCGCTGTTCCGCATACTTCCAGCATCTTCTCAAAGGGGGGCCGAACCGAAGACTGTGTGTGTGTGTGTGTGCCTGCTTCATTTGGTTGTTCTAATTTGTGTCAACATTTATACAAAAGAATTCTTTTTTCTCTCTCTTTTTTTTCGTTTTTTTTTTTTTTTTTTTTTTTTTGGTAATTACATTTTGCTTCAAATTTGAGCTGATGGCGCAGCCTTGTTCATTCGTTCTTTACCATGGAAGGGCACACAAAAAAGTTGGCTCTGACGTATTTGATGCTTTTGCGATATATGTCGTGTTTGTGACGTCAGTAACACAGACTGCTGGGCACAAAAATGGCAGCACTCAAGGTCGTTTTTCTCGCGACTTTCAATTCCAACGTCGATTTTTAACCTACAGGACGAGAAATGGAGTGAAGAACTGCTGAGTGTCTGTTTGGTGTTCTGTACCGATCAACAGGGCCTGAAGTGCTTCTCCGTTCGGTTCCCCTTTAACAGGCTAATAAAGGCGAGTGCCGTAGTGGACCAAACATGATACTGTGTGGAATCTAAGAAAATTACCACCCACCCACCCACCCCCTTCCTGCCATCATCCCTTCGTCCTTATTTGTTTTTAATTATTTTTTAAATGTTATAAAAAATATAAAAAATATAAAAATAAACGTTTTATTGCTGAAAATGTCATCTGTATGAGAATAGTTTACTGGGTATTTAACTTCATACATTTACGAGTTAGACCTACCCCACAAGCTACCCAAACCAACCTTCACCCATTTTTGTAGATTTGTTATTATACACACTTTTATATAATTTATATGAGATTCCAAACGAATTCAGTGGCTGAATGAAAAAAAACTTTTCCACAACTCTCCACCACACGTCAGCCTAGACAGACCTAATTAACCAGTGTCAGTAACTGCTGCCCATCAGTTATCGGTAGTAACATTGTGCACTGTTGAGATGTTGTAAGTAGCGGGATCTGCTAACACAGTGTTGAGATGTCGTAAGTAGCGGGATCTGCTAACACCGCGTTGAGATGTTGTAAGTAGCGGGATCTGCTAACACAGTGTTGAGATGTCGTAAGTAGCGGGATCTGCTAACACAGTGTTGAGATGTCGCAAGTAGCGGGATCTGTTAACACAGTGTTGAGATGTCGTAAGTAGCGGGATCTGCTAACACAGTGTTGAGATGTTTAAGTAACGGGATCTGTTAACACAGTGCTGAAGTGACGATGACTGATCACTCGTTAATTGATTGGGTGTTCTAATTTTATGTTTTTTATGTTTATATGTTTATGTTTATATATATATATATATATATATCTCCATATCTAGCAGTAGTTGTGTGTGTATTTCCGTATCAGTATTTATGTGTTTCGTTATCGGTATTCGGTTAACGCCTTTCCCCTCCAAGCCACGCCCTCTCTTGGCGAGGTTCCGAGAGCTCGTTTGTGCCCTGCTTTACTCACAGTGCTGCAAACACATTGAATCATGCAGCTACAACAGGCGTGGGTGTATTTTGACGATGCCATTCATTTCTGGTTGGTTTGTTGTTGGTTGTCTTCTTCTTTTTTTCTTTTTTTTTTGGGTGGTGTGTGTCAAAATCAAACACCGTAGCACTGAAAGAAGGGGGGGGGGGGGGGCAGGAACAAAAGATTGCCTTTCTCTTCTCTCTCCCTTTTTCTTCTTCTTCGCTCTCTCTCTCTCTCTCTCTCTACACCACACACCACACCACACACACACACACACACACACACCACACACACACAGCCTCGGATCCGCGGAGCATCAGACAACGTCATGTTCTCATGGCTGCCGTGCACGATGAAGAGATTGTGATTATAAAAGCATACACATGTAGTTCGCGCCTTAGCTCCCCAGAATCTTGATGGACTCTAAGATTAAACGTGACAGGAACTGAATGCCTGCAGTGGACCCTTTAGCGGTGCAAAACAGCTTTTATCTCCTTTGTAACCAGAATCAACCAAACCGGTGTGTCGACTTTTCTGGGCGTAGCTCTGAATGGATGTTCTATCCGCTTCAATACTGAAGGGGGCAGAACGCCCGCTTCTTCATGATTTGGTGCGTTTAGGGTGAGTGGCAGTGGAAGTGAAGTTCAGTTCGTGAGCCCCTGTTGTTGTCTGCGTTCACAAGAGGATCTCAGAGCCATGTCCAACACTATTAACCAAGAGCATACCGGTAAGGATCTGTTCCGCTGTGATGCCCAGACTGCAGAGCATCTTTCTGTTAGAAGCGTGGCATGTTGTCGATTGCTTTCATTAACCGCAGGTAGGAGTTTCAACAGGAGTCGTGGTCTGCTGTAGGCTTGAATGGTATCTCTCGATGAGGTTTTAGTCTGCTTTTCATCACTTACGTCCAAATGAAACGGCCTCCGACATGAAAACGGCACAACTTGTCTTTCTCGTAGACAATGTCGTCAGCATGTTTCTGTGAGTGCTGCTAAAAGAACACACTTGAACGCTGTTGCAACTGATTCATTCCAGTTTGATGGTAAGAGCATTCGTCTAATTTTGCTGTCCCAAGCGATTTTTTTTTATTGATTTTTTTTTTAGATGGTGGTGTTTTGTTTGTTTTTAATGAACGGTATCGCGAGTTTCCTTTCAGTGGACCTTTGGTATAGCCGTGAAACGGAGAAAAACAACAACAACATCTCATAACTTGGTCTTGTTTTTATTGTTGCTTCTGCGTTTTGAAACGGCGGGCGTGGTTAAGTATATTCAAATTAAGTTATGAGATTAAATTACGATAATTACTCATTTCTTCCCCAGTTCTCTTCGAGTCTTCTGTTCTGACGTTGAACGGAACGACGTGTGAACATCGAAATGAACGCAGTTGTGTAATAGGATCACTTAAGTTAAATGTGATGTGCAGTGTGAATAATGATTACAGACAGATCGAAACTTACCGTTGTTGTGAACACAGTTTGCTTATTAGACGTAAAACATTCGGTGCAGTTTCAAAACAAAATGGTTAAAGGAGACCCACTCATTCGGCTGCGCTTATTGTTCCAAATCGACACTGAGAAACGGTATGCAAGTCTGACTTGTCAGTTATTTCTAGCACACCGCGATGCCAAGCAACCTTTCAAGTTCAGCGGAGACTGGTTCACTGATGGTAGGTAGTCTTAAAAGTAGTTCGTGGCGGCGTTTCATTTGGACGTAGTAATGATGATGCACGCTTAATGAGCAAAACGTCTTCAGTAGTTTATGTCCTGGTGGGCAAGCTGGGTACAGTGTGCGACAGAACACACCTGGACTCCACGAAAGGTGTTTGTAGACTAGAGTGGCAGAACTCATCATAGTCGGCACAAGGAACTATACGCTCCGTTACAGTTAGCAGTACATACATGTACAAACACGGCGCACGCCCTTTGAATCAACACTGACGTTTCGTTAGCCGAGTCCAGGCGAAGGGGCTCTCTCCCCTCCGAGTGGTCCTGTGCACACAGCAGTCTGAACACTGGGGCCGTTTGTGGCCGCTATGAGCGGAACTGGTCTGGCAGGGGAATGCATGGGTGTAATGACGGGCTGTGGCAGGGGGCAGCTGTTCTGAGAGTGGCTTTTCTCCTTCTTTTTTCCTTTTTTGTGCGGGGGGGGCTTCTTGTCTTTTTTGTTTGATGCCAGACTGACCAGGCACGTGAAGGCTTTTCTTCTTGTTCTTCCTCTTCTTCTTCTTTTTTTTTTTTTTTTGGGGGGTGGGTGCGGGCTTCTTGTCTTTTGTTTGATGCCAGACTGACCGGGCACGTGGAAGCTTTTCTTCTTCTTTCTTTCTTTTGTTGGGGGGGGTGGGGCTTCTTGTCTTTAGTTTGATGCCAGACTGACCAGGCACGTGAAAGGTTTTCTTCTCGTGCCGTAGGTATGAGTGACGGCTGGCAGTCTGTCGGCGGGGCCAGAACACGGGAACAGCTTGTCAGTCTCAGAATTAAGCCGGGAGTAGGGGGGGGGGCAGTATTATTTGTACGTCCATTTTCGGTTTTTGGGATCAGTTTCTTCGGATTTTACAAGTCTACAAAGTATACCGGCGTGTATTATATCGATGTGTGTGTGTGGGGGGGGGGGAGCAAATGAAACAAGACCAAAAAACAAACAAAAGACAACAGCCAACAGCAACAACAAAACCACTTGTAACTCATTGTTGCGGAAGCCCTTAGACAGTCAGAGTCATAAAATGTTTGATTTTGTTGAAAGTCTTGCCGTCCAAAGCATGTTCACCACAAAGGTCAGCTTCCTTTTACCTATCGTTCAGGTCGGTCATCCTTTCACTAGTCTCAGCCGTTCTGCGCCAATCTCCCAACTCATTTCTGCTGTTAATCTTTTTTCGTACGTGTATGAAGAGGAAAACGCGGTCTCCGAAATAACCTTGAGCCGAAGCATCAGCGGCAGTTTGAGGAGGCCGTTTTAGTCCGGCCAGTTTTCCCAATACGGGGTTATGTTTCGATGGTTTCCTTTCGAACAGCTTGGAACAGGCAAGCATAGGCTGCTAAAACTTGTGAAAGAAACACGCATCTCCGTGGCTGAGGAATGAGTACACTTTTTCCTCCACCCCGGGCGAAGCGGAATGCGTTGCCGTTATACCTACGTAAGCAGACTGATAGTGGAAGTGCATTGCGTTGGTTTTGTCAGTCAAACTCCGCAGCAGTTGTTCACCCACTGGTACACACCTCTCCTCTTCCACCCCCGCACCCGATAGTGGAACGGCCTTCACAGTATGACCTACACGAGACTGAAATTGAAGACAACCGAAGAGAGGCCGAGGGAAAACCATCATTAAGCTATGTAAACTTTTATATTCAGAGCTAAGGATATGAACTATATATTGAGAGGTAAACAGATAAACTTTTATATATAACAGAGGTAAAGATAGGTTAATAAAACGGAGGATAAGGTCATGAAGATTTGCCGTCATACTAAAGGGGAAAAAGGCGGCGAGGGAAGTAACTGTTACGTGTCGGTTTAACGGAGAGAGAAAGCGCTTTTGCGGTTGCTGCCAGCCACTTTGCTCCCTGCTGTTTTCCAGAGAGCCGCCACTCTGCGATCTGCACTCATTAAAACCCACGCAAAGAGGGAAACAGCCGTTGGGGGGGGGTCGTACAGGGATAAGTTCGGCTCCCATTTATCTCTGTGGACTTGAAACGTGCAACGAATCCTTCACACGGACACGTTTAAAAAGTCGTTTACTGCGGGCAACACGGCCGGCCTAAGCAGAGCGGGCAATGGTTTAATTGGCCGAGCAGTTTCACGCAGTGTTCGGGGACTCGTTCCCCGCTTCAGCCTCCAAGCGTATCCTGATAGCCCCAGCACTTCATTCAGTAATTACCGATAGGGAAGGCTGTGCCGGGTAATTGTTCTGTCAAATGCTATTGATTGTTGGGAAGTTGGCGCCGGGCTGGCGATGACAAGGTTGGATTACCGTGTGCCGATTCATGTCCGGGTTTGCCTTGAGCCCGTTAGATACAAGTGTGCGATGCTCAGTCTCTGCCCCCCATGCTCGTTTCCACG
>JABMCL010003837.1:462500-497500 GCA_018857735.1 Alviniconcha marisindica | reverse complement strand
CTTCTGTCACTTGCACAGCTGGCTGTGTAGCGAGTTTGTGGTCAGTCTGCCGACGAGGTACGGTAGTACCATGGTCACAGAAAATCAGCCAGCAACGCCCCCCCCCCCCCCCCCCCCCTCCTGAATCGTCAGTACTGATCAGTGAACATGGGTAGATTTGTCAGTAGTATAAGTTTTTAACGCTGTAAAAGTGTAAGTGATGGTTGTCTTTAACTCCCCCCCCCCCCCCCCCACACACACACGCGCACATTGAGTGTCTGATGATGACCAGTTTATTACAATGTGTCCCCCCAGACGAGAAGGAGAGAGCAGAGGCGGCATCAAACAACCAGAATGGACAGGGGCCAGCACGGGTGTCGATGCAGCTACAGCCGTCTTTGCCTAGTGGTGTGGGTGGGGGCCTTGCCATCAGCATCAGATCGACGTCTAGAGAAAACCTGGCCGAAGCACCTCCGCCGCACGCACAAGGTAAGTTTGTGACGTGATAGCAGGTTTAGCTCCTTGCTGTCAGTGGCACAGTTGTTGTTGTTGTTGCTTAACTGATAGCATTTGCTCTTTGTCCAGCAATACCATTTCCTCGAAACGAAAAGTTCTTTTCAGTTTTTAATTTTATGTTGTGTGTGTGTGTGTGTGTGTGTGTGTGTGTGTGTGTGTGTGTTACTGACACTGCTGTTACTAAGTGTTAGGGTTAGTCACAATACTAAAATTGTTTTCTGTTCTTCAGGACTTGGTAACAATAATTGATTCATAATTTATATGCTGTCACTTCCTGTGTGTTCTGCTAATTTCTTTAAATTATTTCTTTAATGGCAAGATTTTCATGTAAGTTCTGTGATTGTTGATACAGAGAAACCTAAATACACTGATCTGGTAGTTCACAGCTAGGTTGATAGCAGTTAGCATGCACTTCAGTACAGGCTTCTAGTTCTAATGACAAACTGAAAAAAAGAATGAAAAAAAAGAAGTTTCTTTGCCTCAGGAACTATCTCAGTATCTGCATCCCCAGCTTTCAGACTCCCCCCACCCACATTGCTATTGCAGAAGGATAAATACTGCTGACAGGTCACAGCAAAGAAGGGATAATGACCAGCATGATATTTTGAATCCAGTGGCTGCAGGTTTGACAGCTTCCAGTCTTTCAGCAGTCTGTCTACAGCTATTCTTTCTTTTTGTTCACAAGGGAAATGTTTACAGCTCGTAGCAATGTAGGGTCATTCATAAGCTTGACACCATTTCCTAATTTTGTGTGCTGTGTTCAGACCTGCATGTACAGACACTACAGATTTTTACTTTGCTTTTTAACAGAACGTTCGAGTCTACCAACAAAAGCAAGCAGGTCGTCACCATCGTCGCTGGTGCCATCATCAGCATCATCAGCACAACCACCACCAGCATCAACCCCATCGCCGACAGACAGCAGGGTAGGAGCAGCAGCGGCCACAGTGACAACTACTTCAGCAGGTGGGGGGGATGCAGCACCACACAAATCAGCACCAAGCCAAACAGCAGCAGCAGCACCAGGGGAGAAAGAGGAATTCACAGATTTAGAGGATGAAAACACACCTCGGATGAACCTCATTGACTGGGATCCAGTGAGTAGCGGTCTGGGTACCTATCTAGTTGGATGTTTTATGGATGGTTCTCTGGTGTTTGTTGGTGTTGTTGTTTTTATTAATTTAATTTTTTTAGAAAGAATTTTGTTGTTGTGAGGAACTCAAGTTTCTCCAGCTTTGAAATATAGCAGAGGAAGAAGCTAAAGTACCTTTCTTATTTACATCTGTTGGCCTAAATTTGATGCTATTGTTGATACTAACTGAACAGTGATAGCAAACACATTATAATGGTTGTGACACCGATAGTGCTCTAGCTACTATGAGAGTGGAACCTTTAATTTTTAATTTTTAAGATGACAATAAAAAGTGGTCTGGGGTTTGTTTGCATGGAACTTTGAGGGAACTGTTACAGAAAAAGAAGTGCTCTTAGAAGGGGAGTGTTTTTTTAATCTTTATTATTATTATCTTGAAGAGGAATAGTTTGTTATCAAAGGTTCCACTGTACTACTGGTACTACATCTACTGTTTCTACTACTGCCAATACTTTTACTTCTAGGACATAAAGTTTATTGATTGAAGTGACATTTCTACAGGGAAGTAGTCATTTTGATGGTCCCAGCTGGCCACATTGTCCTAAGGTCCTACTGTAATGGTGTGGTCATTGCACTCACAGTCTGTCTCCTGTGCTAAAGTAAGCTGACCATGTAGTTGTGTCTGTGTTACAGAGACCTGTGCTGGACGAGCTGTACAAGGTGAAACTGGTGGAAGAGGTGAGACAGTTTGTTCATTTACCTCTCTCTGCCCTCTGAGAACCTCGCCTTCCTCTGTCCTCTGAGAACCTGACCTTCCTCTGCCCTCTGAGAACCTGCCTTCCTCTGTCCTCTGAGAACTGCCTTCCTCTGTCCTCAGAGAACCTGACCTTCCTCTGTCCTCAGAGAACCTGACCTTCCTCTGCCCTCTGAGAACCTGACCTTCCTCTGTCCTCAGAGAACCTGACCCCCCCCGACCTTCCTCTGTCCTCTGAGAACCTGACCTTCCTCTGTCCTCAGAGAACCTGACCTTTCTCTGTCCTCTGAGAACCTGACCTTCCTCTGCCCTCTGAGAACCTGACCTTCCTCTGTCCTCAGAGAACCTGCCTTCCTCTGTCCTCTGAGAACCTGACCTCCTCTGTCCTCAGAGAACCTGACCTTCCTCTGTCCTCAGAGAACCTGACCTTCCTCTGCCCTCTGAGAACCTGACCTTCCTCTGCCCTCTGAGAACCTGACCTTCCTCTGTCCTCAGAGAACCTGACCTTCCTCTGTCCTCTGTAGACAGTGAATTTTCCGTCAATTTATGATCCAGTTTGTTTAAAATTAAGGTTTGAAAATTCACAGAAACACTGCCATGAGTGTGTAGTTTTATGTCTGGCAGTCTTTGGCTTCCCAAACAAACCTGGCATGTATGGCAAAAGTGTACGTTAATCATGAGCCCACTTTTTTCTTGCCGGTCAAGCATAACTGGGACCGTTTTGGCATTTGCTTTTAGGTATGCATGTAGAAAAAGATTAGAGGCTGTTGGGAAGTGAAGAAGAGCAGAGGAAGCGTTCCATGACTGCCTTGGCCAGATTAACATAACACTAACATCACGATTTGTCATGTAAACCCTGAAACATTGCAGATCCAGTGTAGAACTGGACTGTGCTACTTCATTTCCTGCTGCTGCAGTCTTACCCAGGTAGGGCGACCTGAATGCTTACAAAGTGATGACTGTTGCAGACGGCAGAGGACATCTCCCACCAGTACATCACCATGGAGGGGCTGATGGAGAAACTGCCCATGAACAAGAAGAAATCCACGCTGCTCAAGACCTGGAAACGTCGCTTCTTCAGGGCCAAGGATGGATGGGTCGCCTACTTTGAGGTTGGTGGTTGTTATTTTTGGGGTGTAACCATCCAGACAGCTTGGGTACCTGACTTTAGGATGGATGGGTCGCCTACTTCGAGGTTGGTGGGGGTTTTTTTGGGGGGGTGTAACCATCCAGACAGCTTGGGTACCTGATTTCAGTTGGGCTTTTTTCTGCCATGTGTATTGTAAGGCAACTACTGGTCAGGTGTTGAACATGTTTAGTTGTAGGTCCAATTGAGGAATGGTGTGTTTTACTTGGGCCTTGGTGTTTAGTTGCAAGGAGTTACTACAACTCGTCATTCTTGGAATCTCCCATCTGAGCTGTTGTTGCCAGTTTTGTTTTCATTTCAAGTATTTACATTTGTTGCACAGCATATCCTATCACACTACCTCCAAGTGCAGATTATCACAGGGCCAGTTCAACAAACAATGTTTGGTATACATGTTCATAAGCCCTGTGGTTAACAAACAGCAAAAGTGCACATGTGAATTTCATTTTATTTTCTCTCATTGACAGGCCTTGGATAGTCTAAAGGAGTAAGCCTAATGGGTTTTCTTTCTCATTACTGTCTGCTCTTACACTTGGGGGTGGGGGGCAACTATGTGTGTTCTTGAATCCTGTTGGGTTTAAACATGCCATTGTTACTGTGGAATTTCTTGCTTGCACTGTTGTAGCTCGGCTGTGAGAGGTGTAATTACTTGATTACCCTAATTGTTCAGTGGGCTGCCAGGGCAAATTGGCATTGCAAGTGGAGATGAAGGCATTATTGTGTGTTTGTGAAAGTGATCCTGATCAAGAGAAGTGAATGCAGCTAACTTTTCTCTTGCCCACAGTTGTGTTTAGAGTCAAGTGACTGAGAATAGCTTCCTTGCCCAAGGAGTGTCTGCTCTCATTGGGGTGTCGTTTTACTATAATTTTCTGTCATAGCTACAGAAGTCACCGTAATGTAAGCAAACAATAGTCAATACCTGACACCCTATTTCAGCGTATCAAAATGATAATGGTCAATGCAATTATGTATTCAAAGTGATTGACTGCTTTCATTTCAAGAACAGTTTCGGTTTGTGCCTCAGATTTGGCTGTTTTTGTTTTTACCCATGAATTAGGGGAGATAATTTTGAATAGGGGACAGTGAGCGCCCACCGTGCTAGCAGTGGAGGCATTTTGTTGTGTCCAGAGTTTTAACACTACAGTGGGGTGCGTGTAGCAGAGAACCCTTGCTACTCTGCACACCAGGGGCACTATAGGACCCCACAAGAAGTTACAGATTTTACAGTATTTGTTTACGCTGTTACTTTTACTTGCATACCAACAAAATGTGTAACGCCCTGAGATAACCGTAATGGTTGACTGGGTGTAAAACACCAAATTACTTACTTCTGTTCACGCTGTTTTAATAATGAAAACAACACACATTTTGTTCCTGGGTTTTATCATTTCGTAAGCAGCATGTATCAGATCTGATCCATTTTGTGATGGGAGAATACTTTGATAGTAAAAGTAGCTTCTCCTGGCACCAGCCTTAAACACTTCCTGGCCCTGGTGCTAAGGGTTCACAATGAGACAAGGTGCTCACAGTATTTGTCATAATTGTTATTGTGTTGTTGCCTATCACCTGTAATGCCATGGGGTCACTGACTGATGGTTTAAAAAAATGTTTTCTGAAAGACGGGCAACCGTGACAAGGCGAGCGAGACACTGCAGTTGATGGGTGGCCGCATTGATGACATGGGGAACCGCATCCTGGGTATCGACGATGGGGTGAGTCACAGAGCTGCATGTGTGCAACAGTGTTGTGAGTGAACATTTTTATCACTGTTCATCAGTGTTGGTTTCACTTGAGAGATGAAAATGGTGTGTGTGTGTGTGTGCGTGTGTGTGTGTGTGTGTGTGTGTGCGTGCGTGTGTATTGGTGGGTGTGGTTAATTTTCTTAATAGGAGAGTTTTGTTTTTTACCCTTTGCAAACCTGCTACATTGCATAACTTGTGTGTGTAAATTTGGTCACTTTGACTGTCATGGTCAGTTTCTAATTTCTTCCTTCCAGCGCGGCCACTACCTGATGGTCAGGGCCCCAACAGAGAAAGAGTATGGTCAGTGGAAGATCGCTCTGGAGTCACAGACCGCAGACAACTCCAAGGCTACTTATGTCAGACCCGTTCTGAAGTCTATTCCTCACCAGTCTAAAGTGAGTGGGGAAAAAAATGTGCCTAGTGCCTGGCTTTCTGTGCTTCTGCTAATCATTGTAGACACATGTGTCAGCAGGTACTGAAGTGTTCCTGGTGTTTAGGCAATGTAGTTTGTTAGAAACAAATTATGCAAAGGAGAGAGAGCAAGAAAGTGGAGCCCTGTTAAACTTGGGGTGGAATGCAGTCAGGTGTGTGCAGGTGATGCAGTATGTTATAGACAAAGGAAAGAGCTGAAATAAAATGTGGCGCCATATTAACCTTGGGGTGTGGATAGGTGATGCAGTATGTTAGAGACAAACTATACAAGAGAAGGAGCTGAAATAAAAAGCGGAGCTGTACTAACCTTTAGGGTAGAACACAGGTGTGTATAGGTAATGCAGTATGCTAGAGACAAAGTAGATAGAAAGGAAAGAGCCGAAGTGAAAAGTGGAGTCATACTAAACTTGGGGTAGATTGAAGTCATTATTTAACCCACTTTGCCCCAGACCACCTGACACTGCCCACTCTTTTTTCTGACTGTGCGACTCCAGACCGCCCGGTCGCAGCCGGTAAGCACACACTTCATACTGGTTTCACAGCACATGCAAATAGGAACAGGATTCTCATGAGACTTGTAGCCTTGTTTCCACTATTGCTTCTGGTGATGCCCTATGGCCGAAGCGACACAGTTAGTAGTTACTTCTCTTTGCATCGGATTTTGTAGAGGAAGGGCAGCGGCAGGTGTGGGGCCAAGTGGGTTAACTAGTTTACAGGTATTCAACTTGACCAACCTTGCCACTGTAGCAGTCCCAGGGAATTCCCTCTGAGTGGCACAACTGTAGCCTGAGCCACCTTCCTGTTAAACATAAATGCCACAACCGAGGTTTCTCATCATGGTCTTTGCCAGCACTAGCCTCACCCATAATCCATCATGGCTGTGAACAGGTGTCTGGCACACTTCTGTTTTAAATTAATGCAGGAAATTTAGGACATTGATTTGTGGGGTATAAATTTGTGTGTTTCTTGAACTTTGTAAGACCTGTGATCTGATTCTGACGGTCAGTTCTTGTGTAACGAGATAAATGCACTAAATTCAGGGCCATTGTATAGATAAACTGGGATTCACTTTGAAAAGAGAGAGAGAGAGAAATGGGGGTCCCAACCAGTGGCCAGAAGCCTTCGCTTTGTCACCAGGAGTTGAGCTTGAGGATGTTTTGCTGTTAACACAGGGATGCTTGAAGAGAATAAAATGAGTGAGATTTGTTGCATTTTTATCATTCGTGTTATTGTTTTATAGGTCAGTGATAGTTCTTGTTGTTGATCACTTTTATATAGCGCTCTTCTCTGTTTTATAGGTCAGCGGTAGTTCTTGTTGTTGATCACTTTTATATCGTGTTCTTCTCTGCTCTCAAGCAGACTCGCTGCACGTGCAAGTGATTCTGCATGAGTGAATCATTTTTTCATAACACGATTTTGAATATCCACCAAAGTGGTGTATTTATGGCGCTGGCGTGGCTGGTGTAGCATGAAACTGCTGCCATCTCAGCAAGTTCTGTGTACACCATGCAACCATGCACCATGTCATTTCATGCAAAGCCATGTATGTAAGGGGCATGCGTGTTTAGCTGTAACCTGCCACCTGCACTTTTGGCAGAATGACCAAGATCTTTTATGTGCTACTGTGGTACTGTAGTTTCTCATGCAATGGGTGAAGTGGTTTCTTCCTGTTTCAGAATGTGGTTGTCATCGACTTGGGCAGCAGTGCCATACGTGCAGGAGTCCTGGGAGAGCATGGTACTGAACCGTTTCATAAAACACGCATATGACTATCTCACAGCTAGTTGAACAGTCAGCTAGCACAGCCAACCTATTGTGCGACCATGCAGTTAATCAACTAGTCACTTTGTTAGCCTGTTAACTGGCAGCAAGTTGAACCGGAGATCTTCACATGCACTTTTAGAATCTTCCGATCCTTGTTAGGATCTGTAGGATTGATCTGAAAATGGTTTAATTGGAAGGGTGGGGTGGGGTGGGGGGTAAATTGACTGGATGCTATTTCTGGTTGGGGTGGCGGGGGGGGGGGGGGGGTGCTGCGGGTGCTGATTGATTTTAATGAAAGAAAACAATGGAATGGGACTTTTTAATCATACCATTTTGCATACCCCAATGAATACATTATCATTTTCTTTAAAGTGTTTCTGGGTGGATCTTTGACAGGTGTAACCGTACTTGCAGTGGTGAGCCGGTGTATAGTATAGCGTAGTTGTGCTAATCAGTACTTTGGTGTGCTGGTGTCCAGTTTCGTTGTTTCTAAAAATCTTTAATGTTAGCAAAGTGGATCTGTCAGTAATTGTTCTGTACCTAGTTATGAAGTAATTAGTGTGGAGTGTGTGTGTGTGTATGTGTGTGTGTGTGATGTGGTGTGGTGTGTGTGTGTTAGGCATTTTGATTTTGATTATTATTTGTATTCGTACAGTCAGTTTTTGTTAAACCGTGTTGTGATGTGCATTTTTGAACAGTGACAGTCCCATTCCCCTTAAGCCTCCTTTCTTTTGTGATTAGTGGACTGCTGTTAAGCATTCAGCCAAGGTGAAAACCTTAATCTTGACATTTTTCTGGATAATGTTTAAGCAAGATCTGCTGTTCAGTCTGTCAGTAATTTGTTCAGAGCTACAGCATCAAGTCTGCATGCAGGGGCTGGTGCATTGTCATTGGACATTGAAGAG
The DNA here is from genome assembly GCA_018857735.1 of Alviniconcha marisindica. Lineage (NCBI taxonomy): Eukaryota > Metazoa > Mollusca > Gastropoda > Provannidae > Alviniconcha > Alviniconcha marisindica. Next base: position 489,171 of record JABMCL010003837.1, on the reverse strand, counting down.
TCAGAACCCAGAGAGGAACTGACATAATGTTTTGCAAGATTTTACTTACTTTGATTTATTGTGAAATTTGTTTGATCTATTTTACCGGTGCTCCCCACCCCCCCCTTCTCCAGGCAAATGTTGCAATGTTCTAGGTGGCTACAAGCAAGTGATAGTGAATATTTTTTGCTCTCTATTTCACATCTGTCTGTGGAGGATGTACCTTTGGTGGAGTTTTATGTGCTTTGTGTTTATGTCACTTGCATAGCAGGCAAGAGTTACTGTAGGCGATTCTGGTCTTTGTTGTTGCGCTCTGGAGACGTCTTTTGAACACTAATTAACTCCTCTGCTGGTTCAGAGAGCCTACCTCAGGTGTTCTTCCCCAGCGTGGTGGCAGTCGACAAAGAAACAGGGAAAAAAGTGGTGGGCTACGAGGCCTACCACCCAGATGTGCGAAAAATCTCCACCCTGCTGCACCCCATCCGTCCTTCCAACAAGGTTGACCAGGTCAGTCGCCCTGATATAACCGCACTGGTTGACTGGGTGTGAAACACCAAGTTACTTACTGACCAGGTCAGTGTGGGACCAGCTGGCATAGGTGCAACTGGGTGTTTGAAATTTCAGTAGTTGGAGATCATCAGGTTATGATCTTGGGGAGGATTAGCTGTAGGGATGAGGTGATGTGGATGTGATCATAGTGGATTTGATTCTTGCATGCCAGGTGAGAGTGAGTGTTGGCTGTTGATTAGTGTGCGGTTGTGTCCCTTGCTGGAAGCGTGACACGGGTCAGCTGTTGTTAGTTCCCTTTTTGTTGATTTAAAAAAGAAGATAATAATCAAGGACACGTTAGTTTTTATATTTTTTTCTTTGTTTTGTTTTTGTTTTTTCTTCTTTTCATATTCACCAAAAGACTCAAATGCATTTCATTCTGGAGGCGGGATTCTGATAAAGTACATAATACAGTCATTTGCAAAAGTTTGAGACCAGACACGATTTTCAAGCTTTTTATGCTATGCCATCAGATTATTCAATTTCATGTTTTTATGGCATCATCCAATTTGGGTTGAAGAAGAATATAAGGAAAGAAAGAAGAATTTTTAGAGAGCATGTGACAGAAAACAAAAAATACAAAAACAAAAAAACAAAGAAACAAACAAAAACAAAAAAACTAAACTTTTAGATGTCATCTCTCTTCAGATTGTGTTGTATTATGCTTTTGGTGAAATAAACTTACATAATTTGGTATGAAGGCCAAAAAATCACAATTTTGTCAAATTTATTTTAAAAAATCATGTCTGGTCTTAAACTTTCGCAAATGACTGTATTTAGTCCATTGTTATTCTGACCATTCTTGTTAGTGGATTTAGTGGTGATCTGAGATCGCAAGTCACCATTACTGTTTTTGTTTTGCTTTTGTTATTTGTTTTTGGATGAAATTTAAAATTGATAAAAAGAATCTGTATAACATTTTATGAAATATTTTATAGTGAGTGTGTGTGTGTGTGTGTGTGTGTGTGTGTGTGTGTGTGTGTGGTGTGTGTGTGTGTGTGTGTGTGTGTGGCTACTTCAAGAACTTTGTATCTAAGGCCTCCTTGTCTTGAAATCTGAGGACAGTTTGTTGTTTGTTTTTAACCATGAAAACAGGGGGTGATGAGAAAAGTAAGTGAAAAGCATGTGAATGTCACTTTGATGGAGTTGTCACTGTGGATGTGGTTGGTTTGGTTTGCTTGTTTTTCACTATTGAAAGAGGAGCCAAGTCACTACAGATTGTGTGTGTCTGTGTGTGTTCCATTTCAAGTACAGTGAGCACATTCTGTGAAAATGGATCTTGTTTTTGCTTTGCGGGCTGTATAAATCATTACAATTTACATTTTTTGGGCGGTTTTAAATTTCTTCAGTTATTTTCAGATATGCACAACTTTAACAACTGATGATTTGAGTCAAGGGAGAATTGTTTGTTAAACCTTTGTGGTTTTGTTGTTCTTGCTTGTTCTAATTTAAGATTTCACTGGTCTTTGTGTATTTGTCTTAACATGTTGAGTTGTTGTGTTGGTTTTGATTGTGGGGGGGGGGGGGGGGGTCTTCTCTTCTTTTTTTCTTTCTCAGTTGGCCTTTTTTTAAATTAACTTTTATTAACCGGAAACACATTTTTGTTATTTTTAAAGCTTATATTTTATAACTTTTGGTGTTGACAGGACATGTTCTGTATCTTTAAAGTAGTTCAGCAGGTTCATATTGGCTTGTTGCATGTTTGTATTTGCATAATGGTTGCATGCAACTGATGTGAATTGGCATACTTGGATTCGGTATCAGTTGATTTATCAGTGAAGCTATTGTTACATCTGTCAGTCATTCAGCCAGTAAATCAGCCAGCCAATCATATGACAGTAATAACAATATGCATGAGCTTGTGCTGTATAAGTAAATGATTACCATTTACCTGTCACACAAATATGCTGTTGCCTTCCACTTGTACTCGGGCAGTAATAAACTGTCAGAGCCGCAGTGTACTTGCCATCCTTATGTATTGCAGGGATTGTGTCAGTTTACCTTTCTCTCATCTAGTCATGTATTTATTTACTTTATGTGTGTCTTTTTATCTTGTGTCGTTATTTTTGTATCGTTCATTTGTTTATCTGAATGAAGTATTGTTTGTGACCAGTTCTGGAAAGGTCAGTTCCATTCATGATGAGTTCCGCTCTGTAGGTGCATGTGATTGAATGAGGCCTGTTGCTGGGTGTGTATTGGCTGTACAGCTGTTAGCGATATTGGACGGTGCAGTGAAGCTGGTTTGCATGAGTGAATGCCCTTTGTAATCTTTTGTGCGAGAAGTCACAAGAGGTTGCAGCGTCACTTCCGGGCCGATTTCTGAGTAGGCGTTGCTTCACGCTGTGTATAACAATGGAAGTTGAACCTAGAATTGCGAAGCAGTACAAATGCCACCACTGTTGCAGTTGCAAAATTACCGGGGAAAGGGGATGGAGGGAAAAAAGTGTCTTTGGTCGTTTTTTGGCTGACAAGAAGATCGCAAGTTTCGTGGAAAAAATGCGTTTTGGGGCATCCTATAGCATGAGCAACAAGTTATTGCTTGTTGCCAGACACATTCTGACTACGGGCCTCCAAAAATGTCTTTAAATTGGCAGCATAAAATTCGTAAATTCATTGTCACCACCTTCCATTGTGAAGAAAGTACGCACCGGAAGTAAAAGCAGCCAAGGGACTTAAGCGATGCCGGGCAAAAGTCAGGGGAATTAACAACCCCGCCTGAACCGCCCAAAAGGTACACTCACAATATGGTAAATGCTACCTTGCTTGTTCTGTTGTTCCCACGTTGTGCTGAGCTGCCCATCACATCTTTTCAAGTGCAGTCTGGGTGTTTAATATTTTGGTGTCGCTCTAGCAAAGGCAATAAAACAGTATGATTCCAGCATTTCCAAAACTGATTGCTGGGTTTTTGTTTCCAATGAAGTGTGACTGTATAAGTGTACTTTGTGTATATTAATCAGTAAGGTACTTATACTGGCCAAAATTAGAAACATCCAACTGTTATGATTGAATTTTGGGTGATACTGCTAATAGTTCTTTAATGAATATTTTTTATTTATTGATATTTTATTTATTGGTTCATATGTATCTGTATTAATTGTCATCTAAATTGTCATGTTAAAAAAGAGGATGGTGGAAAAAAGGATCAAAAAGAGAAAAGATAATGTGATTTCTTGTACAACTTCAGTTTTGTATGTGTTACTAAGCAAATGCTTTTTATTCTTACTCTTTCCCTGACTTGCACTACCAGCTCTTACAAAAGAATGACAGATTGGTTTTTGTATTGAAATGTGACTGTAGGGAGCAGTTCTGCTGCGGCTAATAAAGTGTAGGAATGACTTTGACTTTCGGCTGTTTCAGTTCAACATCGAGGTGGACATGATGTCGGCAATCTTTGGTAAAGTCTTCACTGAGCTGAGAGTGGACTCTTCCCAGTACATGGTAAGACGAGTGTCTCCTTCCCCCCCCTCTCTCTCTCTCTCTCTCTCTCTCTCTCTCTCTCTCTCTCTCTCTCTCTCTCTCTCTCTCTCTCTCTCTCTCTCTCTCTCTCTCTTCTCAGCTACAATCCTTGTAAAATAAAGTTTTGAGCTGAAGTTCTCTCTCTCTCTCTCTCTCTCTCTCTCTCTCTCTCTCTCTCTCTCTCTCTCTCTCTCTCTCTCTCTCTCTCAGCTCATCCTTGTAAAATAAAGTTTTGAGCTCGAGCTTCTCTCTCTCTCTCTCCTCTCTCTCTCTCTCTCTCTCTCTCTCTCTCTCTCTCTCTCTCCCTCCCATTCCCCCCCTCCCCCTCTCTTCTAGTCCGGTTTCAAGAAGGGGTGGGGTGGGGGCGGAGGAGAGACAGTGGCTACTGTACTTGCTAACAAGATGATACAAGCCACTTCCTGTCAGTGTCAGTTGACAAATCCAGGGTAATTAAAAAAGAATAATCAAATACCACAGTTTTGAAATATACAAACATTTGTTTCTATTTTGGTGAGCACTAACGTCTTCAAAAAAGAATACCACCGTATTGCGTGTCCAAGGTACTATGGCATTTTGATTCCTTGTGTTGGAATGTTTCTGAAAGAAATATGACTACTTTTTGTGTGATGGATTTGCAGTTTGTTTCCTATCAGTTACCACTGCTGAAGATAGTATTAGTTTGAGTACATGGGGAGTTTTGAATGAAATATATGATGTGCAGAATTGTACATCTTTGACTTTACGCTCTCTGTGTCTTTCTCTTCCTCTGTATCTCCCTGTCTGTCTCTCTCTCTCTGTATACATGTCTGCCTGCCTGCTTTCCCAAACCTCCCCACTCCATCTGCCTCGTTTACAATTACAGTGCTATGATATTATCACCCTGTTACTGGTAAAATTAAATGACAAAAAAAACAACCCAAAAAACCACATGGTGCTGCTGAAGCTTACATGCTAATCAGATGAAAATTTGAAAACAGGCAACAACAAAAAGCAACAACAGCTAAGTGTAGTAAGCTTCATAGTTAGCCTGTATATATAAACAAGGTTGCAGCAGTTTTGTTGTTTTTAATTAAATATTCTTAATGAATGTGTGTGTGTGTGTGTGAGTGCAGGTGATGTTGAGCACACCTCAGACCCTGAGTGACCCACTGCGGGCGGGCCTGATGAACGCGCTGGTGGAGGGTCTGGGCGTGCAGGGTGTGTGCATGGTGCAGCAGTCGCTTCTGGCCCTCTACTCGTACCGCACCACCACCGGCATCATCGTTGACATCGGTCACCGCATTGAGATACTGCCTATCTATGATGGTGCGTGCATGTGCGCCAGCGTGCTTCACTTGCATGCATGTGTGTGTGTGCAGTTGCTGAATTGGTATGGAACTGTGAAGCACATGTGTGCATGTTGCTGAATTGGTATGGAACTGTGAAGCACATGTGTGCATGTTGCTGAATTGGTATGGAACTGTGAAGCAAGTGTGTGCATTTTGCTGAATTGGTATGGAACTGTGAAGCACATGTGTGCATGTTGCTGAATTGGTATGGAACTGTGAAGCACATGTGTGCATTTTGCTGAATTGGTATGGAATTGTGAAGCAAATGTGTGCATTTCGCTGAATTGGTATGGAATTGTGAAGCAAATGTGTGCATATTGCTGAATTGGTATGGAATTGTGAAGCAAATGTGTGCATATTGCTGAATTGGTTTGGAATTGTGAAGCAGATGTGTGCATGTTGCTGAATTGGTTTGGAATTGTGAAGCAGATGTATGCATGTTGCTGAATTGGTATGGAATTGTGAAGCAAACAGTCCTAGTCATTGGAAGTCTTAAGCATTAAGTGCACTGGTATGGAGGAAATATAGTTTTATTTTGTCTTTTGGCAAACCTGTTAAATATGTTGCTTTCCCCCCACCATTTTTAATTTCTCTTTTTTTCTTTTTTTCTTTTTTTTAAATTGTCTGAAGTCTGTGTACTTTCAGTTTGACTCATGCAACAGTTGTTCTGTGTCAGGTTTTGTGATAGAGAGCGGGGTAGCACGGTGTCCCTACGGCTCAGAGAAGGTTATTGACTCGCTGAAGAAGTCTCTGCTGGAAAACAACTTCAAGTTCGCCTCACAGGTGGAGATGTTGCTTGTACGCTACGTCATGGAGCAGGTGATGAGCATTATGCCCCTTTGTGTGATGCATTTCCATAAGTTAGTGTTGACTGTGCTCAAGATGTGTCACAGAGTCGATGAATTTTGAGGAAAAAGGGGGTGGGGGGGACTGATCGGAGAGAACAGGTATGTGGTTTCTTTGGAACACATGCTGAGGAATTTGCTTCCGTTAAGGAAGGACAAAAGTTGGTTGAAGGATATTAGTATTCAGACGTGTGTAAAATGAGCTTTTGTATAAAGGCTTCCCCTGGCTGCAACCTCATGCCCCCTAGCTATTATAATAGAATTATATTTAGGTTCACCAACGATGACATTAGCAGGCGTTGATGATGATCATGGCAATTTTGATTGACAGTGTTGCTATGTGGCTCATGACTACAAGGATGAGGAAACACTGTGCAGCACTCAGCCAGGGAAACTGAAGCGCATCATCAACCTGTGCAAGTTTGGTCTTCCTGAGGGAGCCTACAGGTCAGTTTGCTAACACCATAGTTACTAGATCAAAACACAAAAGCATAAGGAGAATGCTTTAATTTTTATTATTAGGATGATAAAAAAAAGAGGTGCACATTTTCAGGAGTTCTTTTTCAAGCAACAGATGGAGAAGGAGCTGTATACTGCAATGACAGTGGAGGAAATGGAAAGGTAAAAATAATTTAGCTGGTATTGAGCAGGCATAGTCCTGGTCAGATGATGTGGTATCAGGTTGTACCATGGCTACAAACTAGCTGCTCAGTCCTAGTTTTCCTGGAGACTTGACAGAAAAAGTCCTGCATAGAGCCAGGCTTTTGTCAGAGTATGCACATCAAGAGAAAAGGGGGACAAACAAAAACATTGCACCATCCAAATGTTAATTGACTTCAAAACTGTCAGTGAACTAGGATGGAAACTTGTATATCATCACCACTTGCTTACTTTGTTCATTTTTAAAGTTTTGTTTGACCTTGATGAGGACGTTTTGTGTCGCTTGGCCATTTTGTGTGTGTGTGTGTGTGTGTGTGTGTGTGTGTGTGTGTGTGTGTGTGTGTGTGTGTGTGTGTGTGAGTGAGTGAGTGCCACTGATGTCATTTTTGCCCCTTGTGTCTTCTGACAGGAGTGTAGAGGTGGAGGAGGGAAGATTCTCCAGCCCAGAGGGCTTCTTCAACGTGGACCTGTGGGAGATGGACTACCCCACCCTCCACAAGCTGATCTTCCAGGCCATCCAGTCCTGCCCCATGGACAACCGCAGACACATGTACAGGTGAGTGAGTTGTTGCCTTGGTGATGATGACTCCAGAACATCTAGTGTTGTCTGAATGATAACTTTAATGGGTGTAAAGATACTTGTAAGTGTTGTTTTCACTGACTTGTGAAGGATTGACTTTACCGTGCTTCACAAGAGACTCAGCCACCCTCCAAGAGACAGCCGTGCTCATTTTAGTCTTGAAACTGCATCTGCCAAAAACAGAAGGCTGTCTGCAGCTTGCTGTGTGGACGAATGTTTGTTCAGGGGAGATAACTACATTTTCCACAGACAGGTGGCCGCATTCGTTGTTATACGCGTCTAAGGATTTAACCAAAAATATTTTACCTGACCTTTTTGTGCTGTTCCAGAGCGGTGTACTTGAGTGGTGGGGTGACGATGCTGCCAGGGTTCCAGGAGAGACTCCATGCAGAACTGAAGAAACTGGCACCACCTGCTGTGACGGTTGAGGTAGGAACCTGTGAATGTTCCTTTGTCAAGTGTTGTACCCCTCTGGACTTTTGCCCTTGTTCTTTCTGTTCTGGTTATTAATGAATAGTGTGCTGCTTCTTTTGATACGTTATTCTTTTTTAGTGCGGCTTTCAGTTTCATACAGGGTTACACTTTGATGACAGTGCTGCTTGATTAGCAGCCCTGATATAACCCCATGTGGTTGACTTGGCTCGAACCACTTACTAACTGCTTGATTAGACATACTGGCTGGCTTTCCTGAAACAACATGGCAACAGACAGCATAAAGTGTGATGCAACTAAATTTACTCTTTGTACCTTTTCTTCGTGCTGCAATTAATCCCGTTCATGAAAATGTCAGTGAACATGGAACCTGCTATTCTTTTTTGTTGTTCTCAGTGCTGTAATACTTAATTTTTTTATTCTACCATTTTTGTTCTCAGCACTGTCAAGTGTAATACTTTATCTTTTTTATTCTCAGTGCTGTATTACTCCCTTTTCCCCATTTGCTCAGTACTGAAGATATCAACACTTTCCCCCCTTTTTGCTGCCTTCTGCTGGCACTGAGAAGATGCCAAAGGCATTTTGGGGAGTTGGAAATCTTTCTGTTAGTTGATGTTGCGTGTTGCAGGTTCATGCCTCCCCCAACCGTTTCCACGCAGCGTACCTGGGTGCCTGCTCCGTCGCCAGCATGCCGCAGTTCAAGGGCATGACCATCTCCCGAGATGAGTGGCGCAGAGAGGGTGCTCGATCCTTCAAGAAGTGGCAGGCGTCTGCATCGTGATGGCAGCAGAAAGTGGCAGGTGTCTGCAACTTGGTGGCAACAAAAATTGGCAGGTGTCTGCAACTTGGTGGCAACAAAAAGTGGCAGGTGTCTGCAACTTGGTGGCAACAAAAAGTGGCAGGTGTCTGCAACTTGGTGGCAACAGAAAGTGGCAGGTGCCTGCAACTTGGTGGCAACAAAAAGTGGCAGGTGTCTGCAACTTGGTGGCAACAAAAAGCAGCAGGTGTCTGCAACTTGGTGGCAACAAAAAGTGGCAGGTGTCTGCAATTTGGTGGCAACAAAAAGTGGCAGGCGTCTGCAACTTGGTGGCAAAAAAAATTGGCAGGCATCTGTAACTGTGTGGCAACAAAAAGTGGCAAGTTTTTGCAATATTGGCAGCAACAAATGGTGACAGGTGCCGTGTCTTAATGAGGACAGACTCCTGAAGTTGTCACGCTGCTGATTCCACCTGGAGTGTAATACTGTTAGTGAATATCGAGATACAGCTGTATTTCACCAGCAGATACAGACGCATGAGAAAGTTGTAATTCAGTTTAAAATGTTACACGTGCGCATGTGTATGCGTGTGCATGTATTATTTCTTTATGCCAGTTAAAATACTTTTTGCTTTACTAACATTGCATTTACATCAGAGGTGCTTCAACACCTCCGCTACGTAACATTTCAGCAAGCCGTTTCCATAGCTTAGCCAAGCTAGTTATTCACATTTTTTAGATTCATCATTCTCTTTTGTGTTTTGTTTTAACTTGTTAACTTGCATGAAGAGTATGGTGTGCATGCTGGATTCTGTTCAGGAACAGAACTGTTTGTTGCATTCAGAAGTATGTTCAAAACTATTTTGTACATGTGCTTGGGCATGTCACCTGCATGTTTTTTATAGATGGAGAGGCAATGTTGTACTCAGTTATATAGCACCACATGGACAAATGTGATAAATGAAATCAAACTACATAGCCACTTTCATTTGATGCATCAAAATCAGTGAAGTGCAGGTTGGCTGTCCAGTGAAGAACTAAGCAGATGCTTTTTATAAAGCTACATGATTATAACTAGGTTTGATAAAAATGGAGCCACATCTTGTTGCAAGGGTGCAAAATTTCATGAACTGTCCCCAAAAGGACAATTGCCTTACACACACTTGTAACTAGAGAACTCTGGTAACCCTGTAACCCTGGTGAATCTAAGTTCCGTGTGCATTTCATGCTGATGATCCATGAGCCAGGAACAAGTTGATGTGGTTTATGACCGGGCCCCTGGGAAATTTTGTATCAATTTGCATTTCAGTGAGTGTGTGTGGACAGTACTACAAACATCAGCTCAGGGAGGTGGACTTTTTGTGTGCGTGTTCCTTTTGACCCAGTGTTCCATTTGCAAGGTTGTGCATTTTTCTATTTATTCCCGCCCTTTATTTGAGCACTACATTTCAGGTGATTGAAACTTTTATATATTTGTGTTAGTGCTTTTTAAAATCCTGTCAGCTATGCAGGGTCATGTTTTGAGAAGTTTACAAATAGCTATTCACAACTCAGTATATGCTTGAATGGTCCGGAACAGTCTACTGATTATGTGCCTTCCAGCAGCTGTTAACTCTTTTGCTGGTGTGCTTTGCAAATGTGATTTGAAAGTTTGATATGATGGCATTTAAACAATATTGGACACTTCAAACAGTGTTCATGTACATTATATTCAGCCATCTGCTTTTTTTTAATTGTGGAATTCAACACACAAGAGTTCTGCAGTGCAGCTGTTTCGTTGGCATTATTTGGCATGGAGCTACATGTGAGTGCTGCTTGTGGTTGAGCTGTACAAAGTCTGATACAATCAGTGACTGCATGGCTTGTCCAGCTACTCTATATTGGCCAAAGAGCATCTAGGAAAGTTGTGAATAGGTTTGTAACTGTAGACTGTGGTCCGTTTTGTTTGCACATTCCCATTTGCTTGAGTTATGCTACATTTCACTGTTTTGAGTCCCCACATGTGCATAGCACATTCCCTCATTTTTATTGGCTGTGTTAAGCATAAACATGCTGATTTTACACTGCAATATTCCTGAAAGCAGTTTTGCTCATTGTAGCTGTTGCATTTTGTTTTTGTTGTTCTTTTAACAGTAGTATGCCTATATGTCATGCGTCATAGTGGTTTAAGGATACATGTATCCAGTGATGCTGTCCCCATGTCATCCCTGTTGTTCCAGTGCTTTGATATCTCTATTATGTATACTGGTAGTTGTTGCTCCTATGCATTACATTCCAGTTTGGCGATGCCCCTTGTGCATTTGCCAGTGTGGTTTGTTTTTTTACATCCAAAGTTTGATAACCTTGTATGTTGTGCATTATTCCAGTGGACCCTCCGTTATACGTAGTTATGTTGTGAATATTACACTGGAAAGTTGTGAATATTACACATTCCAGTGGCTCCTGTGTTGTGTGTTACACTCAGATATATTGCGCAACATGGGTGTATGAGATATAAAAATAAGAGCACAGCACAGCTGGAACATGTTCCACACAAGGGCAGGGGCATCAAACCCCCAGAAGCGAGAAAGGGAAATCTGTTGGAAACGGGCGTGAATCTGGACTGCATACAGGTATTTATTATCCATCCCCATCAGCTGGATACTTCTGTGTTGTGGGTTTCATGTTCTGGTGGTTTGATGCCCTTGTATCTCAGTAGTTTTGAGACATGCATGTTTGTGTGTGCATTACACAGTTCAGTGATGTCCCATAATCAAAGTCTGAATGGTGTTCAAACATGTGCAGCAGTTGATTGCTGCCCTGCAAGTGATATGTAAAGGACAGTTTGGACATGCATGTACCAAGGGTGATCCATGCTAACTTAGCCAGTCTTTTGAAGAAAGACCAACAAGCCAAGTGGAATGACAAAAAACTAACTGACTTACACCGGCATGGAAAGATTCTTGTAAGCAACTGGATTTTGGCTACACTAACTTATTTTCTTGGTGCCTAGCTGTCTCAGTGGAAATTCTCTGCAATACGTTTAATACAAGTATAATAATCGGAGAGATGCTAACTTGGTTGTGTTCTGTACTGCAATTATACCCAGATGGTGGTGTGCATATATATTAATATATATCATTATATGGATATGGATCTAGTGGGGTAGGATAATACATTATTGACTCCATTGTCTCAGTTAGGTGTGTGTGTGTGTGTGTGTGTGTGTGTGTGTGTGTGTGTGTGTGTGTGTGTGTGTGTGTGTGAACAATTTCAGATCTAATGCTGCTTGGCTTGTGACTTCTTCTTTGGGGGGGGGGGGGGGGTTTAAAATATTTTTTATATCAAATCTTACCTGTGGGGATCTAAATGTTTGCAGCCTCCCTCCCAAAAGCAACAAAACCCACCCCCACAACACTTGAATGAATTGTAAAGATGAAAATTGGAATGGATCTGTAGATATGACAACTTGAGCTGCTGTGTATACTCCTTTTTATCTGTCATATGCTTATGCACTTATGGGACAAAGAGTTTTCATGTAATCAGTTCACTGGTTGAGATTTATGAACACAAGATTCCTATTTTCATTGCTGAAAAACATGCTGGATTTTTACACTGCAATATTTCTGAAAGCAGTTTTGCTCTTCATAGCTGTTGGATTTTGTTTTTGTTGTGCGTTTAAAAGTGGATTTGCTTGCAAATTTAAGTTGGTTTATGCTGAAAAGCTACGCATTGTCCAGTTTCCTGTACGGTGGATTTGTTTTTTGGTATGGAGTTTTCTCAAATGTCAAATGCTCTTGATTTTATTTTCAATTTAGAAACTGAGTTTGTAAGTAACAATTAGCGGGAGGGATTGGATGTCCGATACAGCATCAGTTCAGTTTTGGATTGATTCTCCATTTTCTTCGTTCTGCGGTCAGGCTGCAAAGGGTCATCTGAGGGTGGAACTGGCTCACACATATGCCCAAGCGCTTAAGAGGCCTTGAAGTTTCAGTCCAGCTAATCTGTGTCCTCACAAGAAACTGTTTATATATCAACATGAACAGTCAGCAGGTTGTTTTCAATCAATTTCACCAAGGTATTTAGTTTATTCTCTTTTACCTGTTGGACTCATAGTTCAGGAGCTGTGTGAGAGTCGAGGTGGCCGTCCTGGGCTGTCCGTCCTAACGAGCCTTCTGGCTTCTGTGGACGTAAAGATTTATTGAACCATGCTTCGGCATTGGTCACAGCTTGTCCCTAATATGTCAGCCGACATCTGAGGACATTAAGCATCACTTCATCATCACCTGTTGGACAAAAATATGTTTGAGAAGGTTAGATCTTTAAAGGGAGGTATTGAAGATACCAGTGACAAAAATACTCTGCTCCCTTGTAGATTAAATTCACAAGCTCATTGTACTGGTTTTTACTCAGCTTTTTTTTTACGAATAGCAAGGATCCTAACAGACATTGAGAGGTCATTTTATCTGGGAGGATGAGGGTGGGGCTTGGTCATGGCTTAACTGTGTAAGAACTAGCCTTCTACACTATTTGTCCAACTGGCAGAAGAGGTCAGAATCGAGCTTGGGGAACCAAAGGCAAAGCCAAAGCACTGGTGGCCCTCTAGAAAATGTGCAAATGGTTCTCTATGCAGGCTTGTGTAATGGGTTGTTCCATCTGCAAGTATACTTTTTGCTTTGAATTTGAGCTTCACAGGGGGTGTGGGCTGGTGGGGGGGGGGGTTTAGTTTATCAGAAAATGATTGGCTCACAAACAACAGTGGTCTTTTGGCTACACATTCCAAATGACTGGCTCGCAAAGAACACTAGTCTTTTGGCTATATATTCCAGCCCTTATGATGACCCTGTATCAGACTGCTAAGGGCAAGCCAGAAATGGAGTGAAAAACTGCTCATTATTAAAACACACAACTTTTATTCCTCTCTTTGAGTTTCCCTTTAAGAATTTTGCCTTAAAATGCCCCCTTAAAATTTTACTCCAAATTTTCCTTTTCCCAGTGTGCTTTCATGACGTTAGGCTCCATATTTAAGAGTGGTGGTGTGCAGCAAGCATACTGTCACACTGGACACTGATTTGTAGGAAGCATACATGTACCATTCTTACCATGTCAGTTTCCCTGATCTTGACTAGCAACATGCAGAATAAAATTGGCTGGGTATTTTAAAACAAAAGCCTTAATTTTAAGGCTATTTTTTTTAAAACTTTTTTTTTTAAATCTACCTGTTGGTCATATAAACTGCTCCTCATAGAGCAGTCAAAAAATCTCAAACTACAAAAAAGCAGCCACAGTTCATATGTTGATGGTATGGATGGGCAAAGCAAGCGGTCAGTTGCTGATATATTTCATTTTTACAAAGTTTACTACTCCCTAGGCAAGCCACATTGTTTTCCCATGACAAGAGGAAAAGTGAAATGGAGGTGGTCTTGACAAATGACTTATGGAAATTTCTTATGATGAAAATTTGCCAGCAAAAGCATTTTCTTCTTTGGAATCGTCTTGAGTCTGTACTGCATGATTGTAAAATGTGCATGTGTGTGTGTATGTGTGTGTGTATGTGTGTGTACACAGAGACAAAGAGAAAGCATTCCAATTTACCAAGACCTAATCCTTTTTGTTGTTGTTGTTCAAGTTAATTTGTATTCAATCTAGCAAGTTGCTTTGCTCTAATAAATACATATCACTTGTTCAATGCTGTCATGAGTATTTTATCCAAGATGATGGTATGTGTGTTTGTGAAACTTGTATCAATGTTTAATTTTCTTTCCATCCTAGAGCTTGTCCATCTCTCTAGATCCCTCATACAGCTTGTTCATTTATTTTCCCATCCTGTGTAAGTATAGTCAGTGTATATGTTCAGGTCTCATGGGTTTTCTGTGGGTTGTCTTGTGTTTGAGAGCATCTGTGGCCACATGGCATTGTGTGGAGTTTGTGCATCCTATGTACATATTCATTCATTGAATGTGATGTTATACACATGGACATCATGTAGCACTGGAAATAGATGACTAATAATAATAGCAGTCATTCCTATCACGCATTATCTCACTGATAACAGCAAGCACACCACACTTTACAAGAAATGTATACATAAAACCTTGAAGAGAGCCGGTTTGGCCTAGCGGTAAGGCAGTAGGCTGGTAAGCGGAAGGACCTCGGTTCGATACCGCTTCGGTTCTCCTTTCTCTTCAAAAATTGTGGTTTGTGGACACTGTCTTGTGACTTTGTCTCTCACAATTAATGAAACATTAAAATGGCTCTTATCGCTGCCCATCTTAATGCAGGTCATTCTGGTGGTGACAGTGTAGCAATAGGTATATACTCTCCCTCTTCCCCCACCTCCATTCCCCCTTCCCCCCATTCTCCCCGTCCCTAATAAGCCTTATGGTTTCTGTGGACGTTAAGCACCATGTTTACTTACTATATAAAACCTTGAAAATATATATATATGGAACATTCTCCTGAAAGCTGGTCAAAATGGTGTCATAGAGGGTAAAAATTCAGAGTGTGAATTTTTTCGTTATTATTTCAAAAAGCTTGACATCTCTTGTGTACATAAATATCAGACATAAACTGACAGGGCGACAGGAACTTGGTTATTTGTGCATTATGTTACTTCATAGGTCAGTGTCATGCATGTTTTAAAAGACTCCTGCCTTTTTTTATTATACAATATTTCCTAATTAATGAAGGAATATCTGTCACTTCTTGTGAGCTGGTTTGGCCTTGTGGTAAGGCATTAGGCTGGTAAACAGAAGGACCTCAGTTCGATACCGCTTCAGCTCTCTTTTCTCTTCAAAAAGGTTGTGGTGTGTGGACACTGTCTTGTGACTTTGTCCATCACTTCCTACTGAAACATTAAAATGGCTCTCATCGCTGCCCATCTTAATGCAGGAATCATTCTGGTGGTGACAGTGTAACGATAGGTATACTCTCTCCCTCTCTCCCTCCTTCTTCCCCCACCTCCATACCCCTTCCCCCCCTTCTTCCTGTCCCTAATAAGCCTTATGGTTTCTGTGGACGTTAAGCACCATGTTTACTGTCACTTCTTTTTTCTTCTTTTTATTAGTTTTATATATATATATATATCTCACAGGGATATTTGTTTTCTGCTTTCTGAAGTTAATAACCAATTGCAACTAATTAGTAATCTGTCTCATGTTATGTCAACACCACAAATACAGAAAGATATAAGAATCACACACTTGAAGCAGTAACTAATAAACTTAATAAACAAGTATATTCATTACAAAAGCAATTTTCCCCCTCATTTTCTTGACTGGAACCAGTACTGACCCCTGGTTTGACATACTGGGATAGCCAAGAGTGGCAACAATCTAGTCCACAGTCACCCAAGCCATATCTTCTGTCTCACGCTCTGAGTAAAAGCAAGAAAACCTTCTCACAGTGTCTTACCCTGTCTTGTGATGATGTACCATCAAACTAATCTGGGTTGCAAGAATTTCTATTTCTGAAGATATAACAGAACCTATTGTGGCTTTGACCTTGAACATAGCAAAATGATATTTCTGTGTGATACTCCGGCTGATGATGATGCACCACCATACTAAGTTTGATCGATCAGAGATATTACCCCGGCAAACTTTCACTGAAGTTCAGAACCTTCACTGTGACCTTGACCTTGAATACTGCAAAGCAACCTTTTCACAAGACGCTCCAGCTTATGAACTTGCACTGTCAAACTAAGCTGGTCACCAAAAAATCAGCAGTTCAGAACATATAATAGAAATAGTGATGATTTCATTGTATGAACCCAAACTCAGTTAACCTTGAATATAGAAACCCATTTTTTGCACATGACACTCAGGCTTATAACGCTGTATCACCATACTGGGTTTGGTTACAAAAGGTTCAGCAAATCGTAAGATAACCAAACTAACATTAATTAAAACGTTTAACTTTGGCCGTGACATTGGCCTTGAACACAGGAATCCAATAGTTTCACTGGACACTTCTTTGATGATCTACCATCAAATTGAGTTTGGTTGCAAAAGACTCATTAGTTTAGAACTAATAAAAGATATAGTAGAAACCACCATATTTTGATTATATAAGCCCACACTGTGACCTTGAAGATAGAAACCATTTTTATTTATTTTTCAAATGACATTCCGGCACATGGTAGAGCACCACAATACTAAGTTTGGTTGCAAAAGGTCGCATACAAACACTCAGCCGACTGAGAACAAACATTTGTCACGAGTGTTACAGCCCTCACCCCTAAGACACCACTTTCCCTTTTGTAGTCAAATAATACACTACACACAATGTAAAAAGAGGTCAAACGTTGCTGCTGCAAGTCAGCTGATGTCACTCCTATGTTAGGGTAGGTCAAACGTCAGTGGTACTAACAGAAAGAGTTCTTTTGTGAGCTCAAACATTACACCATTTTAGGACACCATGTGAACCACCCCTGAAGAAATGACTGTAATTTATTTTGTATCTACTCCCATGTCATCAAACAAACCTAAAAATCAAGGTGAAATGTGGTCATCTACCAAGCAGATGAAAAAAACAGTTCTTTAGTTTTTGTTGTGAACAAGTCATGGTATCATGATGCACACTCAGAAGACACCATCGGTAACGTGCGAGACACTGATTATCTTTTCTTTGTTTGGAGCTGTTAGTAGGATGCAGCATACAATAACTATCATTTGTATGTAAGAGCTAACCAACTTATTTCGCATGAAATCTTTTTAATAAATCATGAATGCTTTCAAGGAAATATCTGCGATCAGCTAACCTTCCCTTAGCCTTGTTACAAATGACAGCCATGAAAATGTTGCGATTTGTACCAAAAAAGACTCACAGCACAAGAAATAATGATGCATTCACACATTGTGGCATTTCCCTTATTTCTCCAAACATATCAGAAATATAGGGGTAGTTTAAAAAGCTTCATGTTTTATTTTTATTTTTGTATCATCGGGAAAGTGGCACCTTTTTTGGTCCAGTTTTCAGGAGAATGACCCATAAATAAACACAATATTCTATTCCTCAACACACAAACACACACACACACAAAACACACAAACACACACAGGGATAACTTGTGCTTTTGTTTGTAGAGGCAAGTATTTTACACATTTTTGAAGGCATGGCATGGGAGGACTGAATGTGACAGAAGTCAGAAGGGAGAGAATTTGATTGCTTTGGAGCACAGTAAAAAAAAAAAAGCATAAGCCAAAGGTTTCAGTTTTAACATGAGGGATGCCAAGTATCTATGTGTCTGCAGAAGAATGAAGCTCCCTGGAAGGGGTGTACCCAGTGAAAAGGTCAGAGAGATAGGCAGGAGATGAGTCAGTGAAGAATCTGTGACAGCTAGTTGACAGTTTGTAGTCTATTCTGGCTTGGACTGGTTACCAATGAAGAACTTGAAGAATAGGTTGCACACGATCATGTCTGTGTGCCTTGAAAACCAATTTTGCTGCAGAGTTCTGATCGTTCTGTAGTCTACAGAGAGGGCAAAGCGGACAGCCAGATAGAAGAGAATTACAAACCACTCTTTCTGTCCAAACTGCTGGAGAAGTCATAACGTGGCCCTGAAAGTAAACAGAAAGCTGCAAACACATTTTAATCAACGCAAACACATCTAGACTAATCTCCCTCATCCTCATCCACACATGTGGTTTGTTTCGTAACATTCCAAATGTGTGTGTGTGTGTGTGTGTGTGTGTGTGTGTGTGTCAGCGCGCGCATGTGTGAAGACTCGATCAGGTACAAAGAATAGTGGACGAAGAACCATGGCTTGATGCTTGCAAGGGTAGATAAGTCGTGTCAGTTCTCATATGTAGGCGATAGCAGTATAGGTTGTGTCCCTTCCCCTTGTTTCTGAACTCACTCAAACTGTTACTAGTGTTAGCAAAACTATGAACTGCACTGAAAAGTCGAACATTGTCGACTTTAGATTTGGTAGTTATCTGGCCTAACATGGAAGACAGAAAGAGAAACAAAACTTTAAAATCACGGCACCTTAAAAACTTTTGTTAATTGTGTGTATGCGCACGCGAAAAGATCCGCACAACGCACGTTAAAAATCACGTAGTCCATGTCAGAGTTCAGCTGGTTACGGAAGTAACTTGACGATTTACGCCCAGTCAGCCGGTACGGTTATATCCGGGCGAACGGTTACGGAAACGCCAAAATAACCCAGTAAGCACTAACGAAGTGTCAGTCTTCAAACTGTTGAAGATGGACAATAAATTACGACAGAGGGAGAAAAACCGAGTTAAAATTGTAGACGTCTTCAGAGCGATCTTGGTTATGTTGCCATATATAAAACTGACATTGTACAGACTGCGGCGTGTGTGAGCCGGTTTAGCCTAGCGGTAAGGCGTTAGGCTGGTAAGCAGAGGGACCTCGGTTCAAATCTGCTTCGGCTCTCCTTTCTCTTCAAAAGTTGTGGTCTGTGGACACTGTCTTGTGACTTTGTCCCTCACAATTATGAAACATTAAAATGGCTCTCATCGCTGCCCACCTTAATGCAGAAGTCATTCTAGAAGGTGGTGACAGTGTAGAGATAGGTATCTAATCTCCCTCTCTCTCCCCCCACCTCCATACCCCCCCCCCCCCCTTCTCCCCGTCCCTAACAATCCTTATGGTTTGCTGTGGACGTTAAGCACCATGTTTACTTACTGCTGCGTGTAAAAACTGTAAATGGTTACCAGTGGCTGGGGTGTGTGGCTTAGTCCTATACTCCTCTGTCGTCTTTACATTATTTTCAAAACCAGACAACGAAAGCTTTAAAAAAAAGTTAGTACCACTGAAATACACGTGTATATGCCCTGCTCGGACGAGTTTCACTACGCAGCTTCAAATACTGGTCCTGCGGCAAAGTCAGGGCAAGTTTGCAGCTGCAAACCGAGGGTTGTAAACCAAGATTTGCATCTGCGGCACACCAGTACTTTGCAACAACAACTATTTTTGCCTCTGCAAAAACGAGGCAGCAGTTTTGTAGCAAAGTCACGTTTGCAGCTGCAGATTTAGGTCTGCAGCCACAGCAAACCGTGCACGTTTCACCTACAGCATTATCACCTCTCAGTCCAATTGTTGCAACCTACCGCCATCAAAAATACTGGCAAGCAAGGACTATATTATAATCATGGACCGGCATATACTGTATGCAGGTCCATGTATGTCCGTATAATTATATAATGTAGTCTTTGGTAGGAAGCAAAAAGAAAGAAGAAAGGAAGTCAGTTGACTCTGCAACCTGGAAGGGGGTAGAAACGAGGGCGGGGGAAGCTACAGAAAAACGTGAGCCGGTTTGGCCTAGCGGTAAGGCGTTAGGCTGGTAAGCAGAGGGACCTCGGTTCGAATCCGCTTCGGCTCTCCTTTCTCTTCAAAACTGTGGTCTGTGGACACAGTCTTGTGACTTTGTCCCTCACAATTAATCAGTGTAACATTAAAGTGGCTCACATCGCTGCCCATCTTAATGCAAGCGCCATTCTGGTGGTGACAGTGTAGCTTTAAGTATATAATCTCCCTCTCCCCCCACCTCCATACCCCCTTTCCCCCCTTCCCTAATAAGCATTATGGTTTCTGCGGACGTTAAACACCACGTTACTTACTTGACACAGAAAAAGTAACGAGAGGGAGACCGCAGACTGGACAATAACTGACATACAGTAGCAGGTCAGAGTGCGTGTGCGCGTGCGTATGTGTGTGTGCGTGCGTGCGTGCGTAGGTACAACATTCTTCTCTATGTTTCTGTCTGTCAATATTTTTTCCCTCCGGCGAAGGAAGTTTTGGTCGCCTTCTGCACGGCGAAAAACCAAACAACGACAAAGCGTGCGGGGGCGATATATGATACAATAGTAGTAGCCACAGGTCACAGGCCACCAGACGGTCACGGTGGCGGCCTAAGAAAACCCATCACCGTAATTGGTTGACAAGGTTTATGGCCCCGCCAAGGCCCGGGCCGGTCGCAGCCACCATTCTTCTTCCTCCTGACCTCGAGATTTACAAAGGGAGGCAACGACTGAGGTTTCCTCTGTCACAACGTATGGTGTAGATCACGGCAGACGTCAGTTTCAAGTGTCAGACGAACCGTGCGACGGAAAACAAATTGGGCCGTCCGGACTTTGTAAACGTTGATTCGTGGCCGCTGGGCTAACGAGCCGGATTGTACTAGTCCAGCAAAGTCACAAAGACAAGTGTCCATAAACCACAACTTCTGAGGAGAAAGGCCAGAGCCGAAGCTTGGATCGAACCAAGGTCTTTTTCAGTGCTTAGCAGCCTAACGCCTTACCGCTAGGCCAAACCGACTCATAGTGATTGATCATCAGGGTTCAAGTTCAGTGTTGCTTTACGTCCACAGAGACCATAAGGACCATTAGGGACGGGGAGCCCGGGACGGCCACCTCGACTTTCACACAGCACCTGAGCTCTGAGACTTGGTGTTTAAGTTTCAGTGTTACTTTACGTGCACAGAGACCATAACTGCATAAGGACCATTAGGGACGGGGAGCCCAGGACGGCCGCCGCCTCGACTTTCACACAGCTCCTGGCCTCTGATCATCAAGGTTCGCCCGTCTCGCCTTTTGCTACGATTGAGAAGGCCACTGACGGCTGGTGACATGGACACACACATAACGCCGGCATAATAATAAAAAAGAATGGCAGAATAATCAACATGGACAATAACGGTGACTACTCTTAATGGAGGCTATCACTGAGATTCAGATGTGTTCGTCTTCATTTCCATCGCAACGCCGATTTTCATTGGCAGTCGGCTGGACTCCCAATCCCCGGCCGCCTTGCCCTCGCCTAGCTAAGCCACAAAGAACGACTTTGCTAGCTGCTTCTTCCTTCATGGTGCTTTACGTCCACAGAAACCATATGGCTTATTAGGGACGGGGGAAGAAAGGGATAGGGAATGAGAACCCAGGCCAACCTCCCTGTTCACACAGCTCCTGACCTCTGGAACTGCTAGCTTGTGCATTGCACTGCGCAGCTAGGTATGACTATTGCCCAGCCCTACCTTGATCGTGTAGGGGAGATTATCTGAAGTAGCAGTAATTTGGTGTTTTATGCCCAGTCAACCATTGCGGTTATATCAGGGCGAGAGATAATCTGAAGCTGACTTGAAAGTCCCAAATGTGCCCAGCGCCAACAAGCGAGGCAAGCTCCACCTAAGTTGTCCATTACGGTAGCCTAATCAAATGATTGTAGCTCGTTTTGACTCGGGCCGTGTCACACTGACACCGGCAACGTCTTGGCTTGAAGACCACACAGACACAGACCTAAGACCACATTAACCTGTTGTGCTCTGCACAATTACGTGAGGACTACAAGATCTTCAGCCGCGATAAGCTCCTTACATAACAGCACCCAGCCTCCAGAGGCGGAGATAATCCCCCGAAGCTGGCACGTGCTGCCCATCAGAGTCCAGGAGCTGCGTGAAAGTCGAGGTGGCCGTCCTGGGCTTTCCGTCCTAATGAGCCTTACGGTTTCTGTGGACGTATAGCAACACTGAACCATGGTTAGCATTGGTCACAGTTTGTCCCTAATACATCGACATCCGAGGACATGAAGCTCTACATCATCATCATCATCATCATCATCATGTGCTGCCCAGAGCTCAGGAGCTGTGTGAAAGTCGAGGTGGCCGTCCTGGGCTTTCCGTCCTAATGAGCCTTACGGTTTCTGTGGACGTGAAGCAACATTGAACCGTGCTTCGGCACTGGTCACAGTTCGTCCCTAATATGTCAATCGACATCCGAGGACATGAAGCTCTACATCATCATCATCATCATCATCATCATGTGCTGCCCAGAGCTCAGGAGCTGTGTGAAAGTCGAGGTGGACGTCCTGGGCTCCCGTCCCGATAAACCAAAGCCCGTCTATTTTAAATAGACGGGCTTTGAATAAACCTACGGTTTCTGTGGACGTAAAGCAACACTTCAACCAATGTGCTGCCTATGTGGCGGGTAGTAACAATCTAAAACGGCGACACACGCAATCCTTTCACCCCATCAGTTAAAGGAGTTAGTCAGTTTGGCCTCGTGGTAGGGTGATCGACAGGTAACGGGAGGTCCCGGGTTTGACTGACTCCGTCCGCTTCGGCTCGTCTAGCTTTCTCTTCGACAGTAGTTGGGCCGTTTATAATGGGCACCGCCCTATCACCGATTTTGCCCCCGTTTACACAAGTCTAACATGTTAACAACCACATCGTAGAATTATCAGACATCCGCAAAACAAACAAACAAACAAACAACAGCAAGACAACAGCAACAACAAACAAACAGAAACAACAAAACAGTAACAACAAACAACACAACAGCTCAACCCCCCCCCCACAACACACAACACACCACAACACAACACACCACACATACACACACACACACACACACACACACACACACACAACACCACACACCACACCCACACACACACACACACACACACACACACACCACACACACACACACACACACACACACACACACACACACACACCACCACACGCCACCACACACACACACACACACACCACACACACACACACACACACACCCACACACACACGCACACACACACACACACACACACACACACACCACACACACCACACACACACACACACACACACACACACACACACACACACACACACACACAACACACACACACACACACCACACACACACACACACACACACAACACACACACAAAAAGCATGCTGGACGGCACATGCCATGTGTACCTCTCCTGAGTCACTACATTATAAAATCCGAGAATGAATGGACGAAAGCTGAAAAACAACGACCATTCTTGCCTGTTTAGTTCCCCAGTAAAACCGTTAGCAGGCAGCCGTGCAGCAGGGCCGCCCGATCTTTGGCACCCACCCCCTTCACCCTCTCAAACCTGCTGCAGTAGCAGCACCCGTCAACATCCGAGAACGGCCGGCCTCCTCAACGCCGCCGACTTCCGGCGCGGAAGAAAGCGATGACCCGGTTTGACGAATAGGACAACGCTGACTTGCAAGCGCATCAGTGTGTGTTTGTGCGTCTGAAACAATGCACAGCTTATTATTCCTATCGCCCATAATACACAACCCATGGCCACGCTTGCGCTAGAACAAAGGGCCGGGGTGTGCGTGGTGTGCCTGGCATTTCCAGACTTCATCCGGGTGGGATGGGGAGGGGTCGGGACGGTGTTGAAAAGACACGTGGGGGCAAACAAATGGCAGCGAGGAAGCGCAACAACAACAAACAAACAAACAAAAATGAGAGAGAGAGAACAGAGACAGACAGACAGAGACAGAGGAGAGAGGGGGGGGGCGGCTAAAAAAAAATCTGAGGCAAGGTGCAAGATTCTAAGTTGCTGATCCGACGCTGACTGACACAAACAAATGAGCAGGTTGGAATGGGAAAACGTAGGCAGAGGGAAGGGGCGGTGGGGGGGCGGGGGGGGGGGGGGGGGGGGGGGGGGGGTGGTGGTGGTGGTAGGGAGCGATGGGTTTTGCGAAGAAGAAAAGAAGTTAAAAAAGAAAAATGAAGGTGTGAAACCCAAGGCAGAACGAGGAGCCAGGAAGCCGTAAGCCGAGTGAGCCTTTCAAAAAGATTGAAGAAGAAAAAGAAGAAGAAAAATCGAGTAGTAAAACCGGAGTTGGGACTGATAGAGGCGGGGAGAAGGGGGCAAGGGAGGCACAGGATGGTGAGGAAAGCCGCGAGGTGAGGGTAGCGGGCGAGGGGGGGGGGGGGGGGAGGGGGAGGGAGGGAGGGGGGGGGGGGAGTGCTGGAACGGGACAAGCGGAGAGGGAAATTGGAGGTTTGCATCTCAGTATCGCTGTGGCCATGTTTCCCACAGAACGGCGTTGTCTGTCAGCCACTGACACGTGCACCTAACGTGCAATTTTGCCCCCCACTCTCTTGCCTTAAGCTCCCAACTCAGGTTTACCACAAGCACACAGGCCGAGTCGATCGTTACACTCTATCATACACTGAGAACACTCAGTTCCGGGTGACTGACTGCGCAGGATCCCCTCCGGACAGTTGCCTAGCCGCAAAGTGACGTCACTCGGCGAGAGGACAGCGACGGAAGAGTGGGTTCGGCCGGATGCACTTCTGGCCAAGGCTTTAGTATACTTGTATATATATGTCTGACCGGCAGTGCCGGGGCATCGTATCACCAACCGGAACTTTACACTTCGACTGATTTCAAAAGTTGCCAGTCTAACAAACAAACTAACAAACGACAGTGGGAGAGGTGCACTCTCTATTTTCAGCGGTGGGAACCAGAAATGAACAACTGCCGGAACTTATTCTGGAACTGATCTTGTTCTGGTGTCGCAAAGGCCCGGGTCGGTCGTTCTAAACCAGAAAATACAGATTAGTGGCAGCCCTTGCAACGTAATGCCACTGTGCGGCTTTGGACCAGAATAGACTTGTGTCCTAATCGACGAAAATGATTTCCGGTTTCCCCTCATTACTCAGCAAAAATTCCCATCGAGATCAAATCTGATGAAGTGAAAGCCTGATTTAACCCCGCCTCCCACCCAGACCCCAGCCTTTTCATGACCAGACGATGGTAGTCAGGCAGCTCAGACGCTTTCTATTATTTCCCCATAACACTTATCCATCTCCATTATCTCTATCTCGCAGCCTGCGAGTTTGGGTCCATGATTAATTTACCCCTTACACGATGCACCAACTTTTCATCCACAGACACCTGACCTCCATTTAACAAAGCACGTGCAACACGCACTGTTCCCACGGCCTTGTGGGTCTAGTCTAGCAGTTGCCGGCCAGTTTCTCTCTCTCTCTCTCTCTCTCTCTCTCTCTCTCTCTCTCTCTCTCTCTCTCTCTCTCCAGCCTTCTTCGTCCAGGGTCTACCTGTGTAGAAAATACCGCTTGTTGAAGTCTGCCCCTTTCTTCAGTTCTGGCTCTGACTGACGACCAGCTGGCACCTGCTGATGTTAACGGACAAGCGAGGTCCAGTTGCTGTGAGGAAATCCCTCGGCTCCCTTCTTCACTCTCTCCCCCCCCCCCCCCCCCCCCTCCTGCTCCGTGGGAATTTCTTTGATCGAACATCGACTCATAAACTTGGCGATGCGGCCCGAACCGAAGGGGTCTGTAGGCTGAACCTCTCACCTCCCTCATCCTTGCCCTAATCTTCCTTAGCAGTTGTTGGCTGTAGCGGTCCCCACAAAGCGCAGATGATTTGTGAGATGACTGCATAGATATATCGGAAGACGAGACAGCCAACTGTACAGCGCTCCCTGCGGCCAGGGCGCTAGGCTGTAGGTGGACTACTAGAGGTAGACTCAGGTAGCAGTGCGCGAGCGGACAGGTAACAGCGGGCCAGGTGTGGGCTAGTTAATTCTTGGATTTTAACGTCCCGTCAACCGTACAGTGTTACCTCAGGACGACAGACTGTCGGCAGAAGTACTCTTACTGCACAAGCGGACAGGTAACAGGGGGCCAGAGTGTAAGCAGAAGCAGCCTATGCTTAGTCCCCGTTCCTAATAAGCCTTATGATTTCTGTGGACGTTAAGCAACATGTTTAGTTACTATACTTAGTGCACAGTCAGGGTCAGGTTGGAGGAAAGAGGCGGCTGGACAGGTATTGAGATAAGGAACAGTCAGGGTCGGGTTGGAGGACAGAGAGGCTGGACAGGTAAGGAACAATCAGGGTCGGGCTGGGGGTGAGGAGAGGCTGGACAGGTAAGGGGGACTGATGCTGCAGACAGTTATGTTTGTCGGTGTTGTTGCTGTACAAGAGCTATCCATTATTATCATTGTTGCTGCTGCTAATTATAACTGACTTGTTTAATACCGCGTTATTTCCAAGACGGTTCTCAGTGACGGGGACACTAATTTCTGAAGTGTCTGTGTGTGTGCGTGGAGCGGAGGGAGGGAGATGAGGGGGTGATAGAGAATATATTAATTACATAGATATATGCCACAGCACTACACTGTCACCACCGCAATGATTAGAGAATATAATAGTCACATAGATAATTATATGCTACGCCACCATACTGTCACCACCGCAACGATTCTGCTAGAACCTGGGTATCGGTGTGAGCTATTCAAGTTAAATGTTTCTGTTAACGGCAGTGGCCCCAAGCCCCAATTGT
>JABMCL010003837.1:400000-457500 GCA_018857735.1 Alviniconcha marisindica | reverse complement strand
AATCCAAGGAGACGGTCGGAAATTCCTGCACAGTTTTAAAAGTTATTTTGGGCCACAAATATCATTACAACCATTAAATGAGGTCCATATCTACCGATTACAGCCAAAATCCGCAACAAAAGGTGAGATTTTTTCATATATTTTTGTCTTTGATTGTTTCGAGTCAGCGTCACAGATTGCAAATGGCGAACGAAGCCGACGAAGTGCTGCTAGGTAAGCGGCCTCGTTAACAAGCGACGGCAATTAAAAACCACGGAAAATGTACGGAAAAAAATTGCAATCTGAGAACGTTGAGTCGCGAGTACGATTTCCTTGCCGATATCGGCAATAAGGAAGCGCTCACGTTGATACTGAGAAACTAGGTCAAATGTCAAAGGGCAACATGCGCCGACTCGAAACAATCAAAGACAAAAATATATGAAAAAAGAAAGAAAAACTCACCTTTTGTTGCGGATTTTGGCTGTAACCGGTAGATAATAACCTCATTTGATGGTTGTGATATTTGTGACCCGAAATAACTTTTAAAACGGTCCAGGTATTTCCGACCGTCTCCTTGGATTTTACCCGGCATACTAACCCGTATCATTCATTGTTCGAGGCAATGCTTTACCATCATTCTAAAATTTGAATTAGTCGTGTTCTGTTTCGCTTTTGTGAAAAGCAATGCTAGTGCGACTATTGTACAGTCTCTCTCTCCCTCACACACACACACACGCATACACACACACACACACACACACACACACACACACACACACACACACACACACACACACAATATACATACGCACGCGCCCAGAATGCGAGAGAACGAGTAATTGAAACGAGAAGAGAAGTTAGTAATTGGATTTTAACGTCCTGTTAACAGCTCAGGGTCACTTCAGCAAGAAGAAGAAAAAGAGAAGAAGAGAGGAGAGATGAACAGGGAGTCTTTTGATTGCTTAGTGAGAGAGAGAGAGAGAGAGAGAGAGAGAGAGAGAGAGAGAGAGAGAGGAGAGAGAGAGAGAGAGAGAGAGAGAGAGAGAGAGATCAGTTGTGTGTGTGTGTGTGTGCATGTGTGGAGAGAGAGAGAGAGAGAGAGAGAGAGAGAGAGAGAGAGAGAGAGAGAGAGAGAGAGAGAGAGAGAGAGAGAGAGAGTAGACATGTTGTGTGTGTGTGTGTGTGATGTAAGAGAGAGAGAGAGAGAGAGAGAGCAGAGAGAGAGGTGATGAGAGAGAAGAGAGAGAGAGAGAGAGAGAGGAGAGAGAGAGAGAGAGAGAGAGAGAGAGAGAGAGAGAGAGCAACGAAACAACCATCAGTTCAATTACAAAACAATAATTTATTGAAATCTCTTCGTATCACCCCACAGACAAACCGCCATGATGGCGGAGCAGCAAACTGGACACCACAACAAGCACACTTTCACTGTTACACTTCCGTCACCACCACTGACACTGCAGCAACCACAGGCACTAATTGACATCACTTGCTCTTTACCTTTTCCTGATACAGACCAGACCTGGCGATATCTCTCTTTGTTTCTCTCCGTCATATTAAAATGACACAAGAGTATCCGATGTGAAAGAAAAAGAGGGGGGTCGGGGGGGGGGGGCAAGAAAAAAAAATGATAAAGAAAAGAAGAAGAAACAAACAGGGTGGGGTGGGGGGGGGGGGGGGTAATTTACAACTAGTGCCTGTGGTGTGAACCTCAGGGTGTCAATCATGCCCGAATGACAACAACACTGTCGAAAACTGTGGCTTCAAAACACAAGGATCAAACTCGTTGATGTTAAAAGAATTTCCGATGTTTTTTCAAGGAGTTTACCTTCAAACTGTGCACATGATTTGTGTTGTCTAATTAAAATCATCGCCTTTTTTCTCTTGTCTTTCTTCTTCTTCGTTGTTTTGTTTAACCTTTTGTGTTTTTGATCGTCTTCATCCATTCGATGGCCACAGTCACGTCGTTTGAAACTCGTTGATTTATACACTGCATAATATTTTTTTAAAATACTGATCAGATCTTAAAGGCAAAGGTAAGATGATGCTAGCTTTTTCACCAAGCTCAACCTCCCAGGATGTCAGTAACCATACACGATAAAGGTGAAAACCACCGCTTTAGATCAGTGGATGAAAACAGAGTAACTCGTGGACCCTACCAGTCGGGACGAAACTACAGGCGCCTGGAATAACTACAGGCGCTTGGAATAAAGACAGTGTACGCATGTGACGAGTCGTGCACTGCATTGCGTCAGGGCTGATCTGAATAACAGAGGCTATGCTTTCGTCAGTCACAGTAAGTAACTTGGTGTTTTACGCCGAGTCAACCAGTGCGTCGTCAGTCACAAATTTACCACGGTAGCTACAGATCATATTAAAAGGAATAGCAAAATTTGTGCAGCGCCGACAGGCAGTAAGACAACTCCCAAAGGATCAAAATGTCAGTGGTGGTCACCCCTAGGGTTATTCCGCAGTCCAGCCTGACATGGTGGACCTCGGGACAAAGTAACTGTCAACAGAAAACAAACCCGCCACTGAGCGGCTTTGTTCCGTCGTTAACGAAAGAAGGAGAACATACGTCACGCCACGGCCACAATAAACAACCAGTCTTTCATCTTCCTTCCGTTCTTTCAGCTTTTAAAACCATTCCTTGAATTTCTTCATTAAAAATAAAATAAAATAATAATTATATAAAAAAGCAAGAAAAAACCACACACAAAAAAAACAGAAGAAGAAAAAACCCCAGAAAAACAGAGAAGAAGAGAAGAAAAGAAAAAAGAAAAAAAAAAAGAAAAAAAAGAAGAAGAGAGAGAAAAGAAAAGGAGAAGAAGATAAAAAGAAGAGATTTCCAATGAAAGTTTTAGAAACAAAGAATCAAGGGGCTTCTTTTCAGCAACGAATATTCATACAAAAGGTAATCTGGCTTTTTAACATTCTAAGAGTGCGCTATCCGGTGTAAAAAAACAAGTTTTTCACAAAGCATACCTTGACATAAAAAGAATTCCAATTCCAAATCCGTATCTTTCCTGACAATGGATCCAAGCGGGGGTTGGGGGGAAGGGATGGGGGGACCGGGGGGGGGGGGGGGGGGGGGGGGGTCAGTCTTTGTGTTTCATCGATGTGTCTTCCAGCAACTCGTACTGACTGGAGTTTCAGTAAGCTTGTGCTGGTGGAGGCGGCTTCCGAAAATGCCAGAATGTAACAAATAGTTCAAATACATCTCTATCGCGTGTTTCAAACAGCGACCATAAATACAGCTTCTGCGTCAGATACCGCCTTGTAAACCTTTACTCAACTGACCCTTCAACAATAAAATCCTGTTCCAAAACCCTTTTCAACGATGAAAAATGAGAGGGGGAAAACGGAGGAAAGAAAAAAAGAAAAAGAAGAAGAAAAAAATAAGAAAAAAAAGAGAAAAAAAGGACACATTCTTCACTCTGCCCCGAAGACATTGTTTTCTTTATTCCTTTCTGTCACGCTTTTCTTCTTCACGCATACCTCAGAATTTAACCGAAGAACAAAATGTTTGGGGGAAGGCAATGAATGAAAAGCAATCAAAACGAAGTCGCTTCCAACCAAAACAAGGTCTGTTCTTCTCTACGGGCTAGAACATACTGAATGAACACTGACAGTCCCAGCGTTCTGCGTAATTGTAACATTCACATTGGCAGAAACTGCGGGCAGCTGTGCAACTGTACGCGGCTTCCGGTACGCAGAAGAATATACACACTTGCGAGGAAAACCCCAACAACTTGCATACTTACATGTATGGATATTGAAAATACGACTTACAAACTTTATTATTTAAAAAAATGTCAAATCATGTACATTCACGAACTGATTGGTGAAGACTGTGTACAAATAAATAATCTAACTTACCCTTTCGCAGTATGTACAGTTATAAAGGTTTCAGGACTCGTAATTACGAAACTTGCTTCTTTTGCTTCAATCATGCACGCCCTAATCGTGGTTATTTCAATTCACTTGTACCAGTTATTTCTTTCCGAGACTGTGACAGCTTCACCCTACTCCCCAACCTAGCAAATTCCTCTCAAAGAAGAACACGAAAGAAAGAAAACAAAACAAAAACGCAACCCCATAGCGAAGCGAACAAACACTATACTTCTGAACAGGTTGCGTCCAAAATCACAGCATCAGCCACTTTTTTTCACACACACACACACACACACACATACACATACGCATATTGCACATATATTATGATAAGTTGGGCCAGACCACCCAGCTTCAAACTACATATATGTGTAGGCATAAAAAAAGTAGCACAAGTAATAAATATATACACCCAGTCTGGACTCAAATCAAAGTGCACTAACAGCCTACACTTTCTAACGATTATCTTCATCGGTTCGCGTGAATTTTACCATATGCCACTCAGATAGTTTGTGGCAATGTTACATCAGTTAATAATCACACCTTTTGACGTTGCATCGTTCTGTCCCTATTTCCTACTAAGACGGGGGTGCCCCATGCGGCGAAAAATATAAGCTACTGATAAAAGAACCTCAAGTGCCTATGGTTTTGATGTAAGCATTAATGTCTAGTATACCGTTAGTCCCGGCTAATCATTGTACTTTGACAATTCAGACTTGTTTCCTTTACAGATTGCTTCTGGAGTGCTGTGTTTGGCCGGTGAAACAAAATCTTGAGCACGAAGCTGTTTCTTTTATTCTCATGCGCAGGACACCCCTATCTGTCTAGGAACTATGAGCGAAGTTGTGCTTTGAGCACGCGGTTCTAAAAACAACTCAAGCGTCAGAAGGGACAGATCAACGAGGGACTGACTAAAGTAGACTAAATCTAGTCCTGGCCGACCATAAAAGGAATGCTATTTCCCTCCCTTTGTCCCGTCTGCATTCAAACTTGCTGGCTGTGACCTAACCCGCTGAACGCAGCCAAGTACGTAAGTAACCTGGTGTTTTACGCCCAGTCAACCAGTGCGGTTATATCGGAACGCAGCCAAAACCTCTAAGAAAATAGGCAAAATGACGGTACATTACCGTTTGGTTTCACGCAACTCTGGGGTCCTTGTTTGTTCTCAAACAAAGTACGATCGTTCTGTAGGAGCCCTCCAGCATTCACACATATACATAGCTCTCTCGTCAGTACCACTAAACCACCAGCTGCTAAAAAAGCAAATACAGCAAACAAAAAGCGGACAAAGTGCCGATCTGGACATTGGGATCTTAATATGAAGAAACAACAACCCAAAACAACCCCCCAAACATACTGGAACATAACTTGCAGTGATGCTTTATTTGACGACCAGCCACAGCAGACCGCCATTTCCCCCCTTTTACGAAAAAGAACAACCGAGAACAAATTTTAAAAAAGTACATCGTTCTATGGTTCCATCCTCTTTCTCACTGTACATGCTCCTTCCCTCAAAAAATCCAACAGCCAATGTACATCTTCGAAAAAGATGCAGTTAAACCAAGAATGCAAACACTTCTTGGATCCTCTTGCAGACATGGAAGAAGAAAGAAACAAAGAGTTGAAGGCAAGAAGGAGCTAGAGATATGAGAATGGCATGAAGTGGGTGTGCAGACACACAAATAATATTTGCACAGCCACTCGACACGCGAAAACAGCAGTTGCAAGAGTGATGACTTATTCAGACAATGTACAGAGGCAACGGTTCGTAAGACGAAAGCGTTTTGTATCCTGAAGCCAACAACAGGGAGAGTAATGTTGACGTCGAAGGACTGGCGTTTTCAGTAGTGGCTCCAGTTCACTGAACAGCCAGCTTGGAGAGAATTTACCCTAGAAATTCACGAAAAACTAACAGCCATCGAACCAAATCCCGCACAAGAACGCCACACATTTAAATGAAGGGTAAAAAACTCAGCAACCTCAAGGCTTAGGGGAGGCCAGTTGAAAATGATGACGTTACCTTTCAAGCCCTATCATTAAATTTTAGGGTTCACGGGATGTCAAGATGTTCACAAAAAGTTCACAGGACGTCAAGATGTGAAAAAATTCACAGGATGTTAGGTGAACGTCTAGAACTACTACAAGACTTCAAAATGAACATGGTCATGATCCGCAAGGCTTCACGACCTCACGGACGAAGCAGGTTTTGCGACAGCTTGCGCAAGAATAACCACAGATCATGCTTTTACCGTGTTACAGAGCTAGTGTTCACTGAGAACGGTGTTGTATCACCCGGTGACACAGTCTCTTAGTGTGGTGTTCGGGATACGCTGCACTCAGTTACGTTGATGATATGATGTACATACATGTACTACTAAAACGTAATATTTTCACAGCATTCATTAGCGACTAAACTGAAGATGTGACGGATAAGCTATACATTACACTGAGTATACATACATACAAATCTTGTTTATAGGTACGTATAGTATACAATATCGTCATTGTCCCCGCAAACGTAACATAATCATTCATAGCCAAATGCAACGCCCATCAGCGTGGTAAAAACAAAGTGGATGGAAAGTACACGCAACACCAAAGAACGGATAAAATACTTCAGTGACCAGATGTATTCAGAGATAGGCGTACGCGCCAACGAATGACATGTGCTACGTCCAAGACAGTGGTGATCAGGCGTTCGTTCTCAAAGCACTCTCAGTTTGGTGAACACGTGCTTCCCTATTGTTTTTGTTGTTGTCTATTCCTTCACCCGTCAAAGCGCGGGTAGAAAATAGCACCCCTGGATACCGAGGTAGTGGGTGGGTGGGACTTGGGGATAGTCAAGGACTCGCCGAAAAGGAGCGGATGCCCGTCAAGACGCAGGCGAAAGCAACCAAGTCTGTCCTGCCGGGACACACCGAAGTGATCAGGTCTCTCAAGACACACCGAGGTGATCAAGGTCTGTCGGCACACACTGATGCGATCAAAGTCTGTTTGGGACACAACGAAATGACCGAGTCTCTCGGGAAACATCAAGGTACATCAAAGTCTCGACACTGCAAAGCGATCGGGGTTGAAGTGGGGAAACACCGAGGAAGGGTTCAAATCTTGCGAGGATTTACTGTTCAGGTCGGACCCGGTGAAGCGCAAAGCACACAGAGCAATGTTTAAAGCACGAGGTGACGCAGTTTTGTCAGCCACTTTTGGCAGCAGGACAGGACACAAAGATCTGTCTGCACGAAACACAGTTAGAGGATCTACACTTAAAAAAACCCACAGAACACCAACCCCACCAAAAACGTTTCGTGTCAGTGTCGACGAAACACCAGAGCCACATTGTTCAATATCAAAGAGTTCAGCATTGGAACGGAACCGCGGTGTTCCAGTCCTCTCACACGCCGTCCACAGCATTTGAAGTTCAAACCTCACTGTCTCCAAAAAAGAAAAAGAAAGACCTCTGTACACAGTCCACTCACACAAGAACACAGCGGCTAGAATGGGGCAGGGGCGGGTGGTGTTCGGGGAAGAGGGGCGTGTGGGCGGGGATAAGGGCGTGGTCATACGGTGGTGACCGACAGGAGAGGATTGTAGGTCTTTCCCTCCGGGATGCGGCTGCCGTGAGCCAGCATCTCTTGCACCGTCACAAAGTTGTCCAGCACCTTCTTGTTTTTGTGCTTGTTCATCTTGCGGTGGCTCAGCTCCACAATGTTCACCTCCTTCTTCTCTTCGCCTTCCTTCAGCGTCTCCATCCTCTGCTTCATCAGGGTCTCCTTGCGGCGCTTGTAGTCCTTGGCCTTCTCCAGGTGGCGCTTGCGCTCCTCCTTGGACCAGTAGCGGCCCGTCTTCAGCTCGCTCATGGCGTCGTCGTCCGTCGTCATCCCGCTGCGCTCCTCCGTGATCTTCTTGGCGCGTTCCTTGAGGATCTTGCTGCGCACGGGCCTCCGCGTGATGTAGCGCGTGCCGTCGGGCCGCCGCTTGACCACCCACTCCATCTGGCCGCTGTCCGAGGGCGCCGTGTTGTTGGGGCTCTGTTGCTTGCCCTCGTCCACCGACAGGGAGGTGGCGCTGTGAGGGAGCGGGAGGGGGGGGCCCGCCGGGGGCGAGGGCGGAGCGTTCTTGCTCCCGAACCTCAGCCGCTTCTGCTGCTCCAGCTGCTGCTGGAAGAGCTTCTGCTGCACGGCGATGGTGTGCTGCAGGTTGGCGTGGTTGGTGTACATGATGTCGGCCGAGCGCATGTAGAGGTCCTGCAGCGACTCGGCCTGCCCCGACAGCCCCGCCGCTCGCAGGTTCTCCGCCACGCCAGGCCCCGCCGCCACCCGCCCCACTCCCTGCCCAGAGTCGTCGCTGGAGCTGCCCCGCGACTTGCCCGTCGGGGTCTGAGTCTGTTTCTCCGTGTCCGAGGAGGAGTGGGGCACGGCGGAGGGCGCCAGACACAGCATGGAGTTCTTGAAGCCTTTCTCGCTCTCGTCGCTGGCTACGTTCAGCTCCAGCGTTAGCGGCGTGGAGCGGCAGCTCTCCCCGCCCGTGTTGTAGGCACTGGTGGTCGACTGGTCCTTGTCGCGCTCCGACCGGCTGCTCGACGTCCCCGTGCCGGACGACAGGCTGGGCGTCGCGTGGCTGTTGGCGGCGGCAGCGGCGGCGGCCAGGGCCATGCGGCGCTGCTGCGACCACAGGTCAAACTGTTCCAGGGCCTGCATGTGCTTGATGCAGTCCAGGCGAGTGCCCATGCGCGGGACGACCCTGGGGCTGCGCTGCGTGTCACCGACGGTTTTCAACCCACCGCCAACACCACCGCCGCCGCCGCCACCGCTACTGTGGCCGTTGCTAGCCCCGGCGCCGTCCTGCTGCACGTACAAAGGCAGCTGCTTGGCGAAGAGCCGCTGCTGCTCCTTGAGGAGGTGGGACTCGACGATCTCCTGGCACTCCACCTGGATGTCCTCCATCTCCTTGTTGAGCTGCGCCAGCTCCCGCTCCAGGCTGCTCTCCGAGTCCTTGCGGGTTATCGGGGGTCCCTCCTGTCCAGGGATCAGCCCCTGCCCCTGCAGCAGCAGCTGTTGCTGCTGTTGTTGCTGTTGCAGCTGTTGTCCCTGCTGCAGCTGGCTGGCCACGCCGCAACGGTACTCCAGCAGGTGGCGGAACTTGTCGCACTCCTCGCTGGGGATGTCCTGCACGTGCTGCACGCCCAGGTCCGGGTCGTTGGAGGTGACGGACTCGTTGCTGTAGTGGTGGGGGCTGCCGCTGACCCCTCTCATCATGGCCAGGTTGGCGCGGAGTTTGGAGCCGGGAGCGGGCAGGCTGTCCGCGTCGAACATCTCCTGCAGACACACAGAGGGGGGAAAGGGTTAATGTGGACTGATCACCTCCTTTAAATACACACAAGGGAGAAGGGAGGTGGGCAGCTTAAAGTGGAACATCTTCAAACGTACGCAAGAGAAAAGCAGGAGGGGGAATTTAAAGGCGTCATGTCCTTCAAACACAAAATGCAAAAAGGGAGTTTCAAACAAACATCTCCTAGAGATACCCAAGGGAAAGGGGAAGCTAAAATCGAACATATTGGTCAAAACAGAGGTTCCACAGAGGTCCCAGAAGTATTATACGCACTGCGGGAAAAGGGTGGATCAGAAAGAAAAAAAGGACTGCGGGAGTCCTACTGTCTAAATCTGGTACTTGCATGAACACAGACGGAATGGATGAATCTGAATACAACCTGTTAAAATAGTGCTCTGATCTGGCGCAAGCATGTTATGAAGGTCACAGTGCCGATGAATGTTGTACAATTACCACTGAATTGGATTTCCGCTTCACTCGCGCAACGCAAAATGAAATCAAGAACCTGCCTGTTCACAGTTCCCCACTGAAAATCAGCACCCTCGCGCTTTTATTGACCAGCTGGCTCATCCCAGCATCACAACACTGATTGATTGTCCCCAAAACACGCCTGTCGGGGTTTGTCCGTCATGCATCGATTTGGCATTCCCCCCTCCCCCCCCCTCCAAAAAAAAAAAAAAAAAAAAAAAGGAAAAAAAGAAAGAAGAAAAAGAAAGAGAGGAAGTAAATAAAGAAAAGAAGCATGTTCTCTATGCAACACTGGGTCTCTGAGGGAGGACAGACGCTACTGTCACTTTTGAAGAATCGTCTTGCAGACTTCGGTTTCTTCTCATTTTTTGCAAAGTAGTGATCCATCGAACATTACCGTAACAGCACAGCGACTGACGTGTCCGTTCTTCTTATTCGAGGTGCAGTCCAGATACATTCAGAATATTTATTTTGACTGCGGTTATTGTAGCGGCACACCCCAAGCAGTGACAACAACCAGCGCGATTCGATGCTTGTAGTAGACTGCAGTGGCTGCAGTTCTGCCTGAAAAAACTATTTCTCCTCGCCTTCCGTCATCACTCCTATCCTTCGTCTTCCTCCATCATGACTCCGGTCCATCGTTTTGTTCCATCTCCTATCACTCGTCTTCCTTCCTCATTCCTATCCCTCGTCTTCCTCTCTCTCTCTCTACTCTCCTTCGTCTTGCTCCATCACTCCTATCCCTCGTCTTCCTCCATCATGACTCCTGTCCATCGTTTTGTTCCATCTCCTATCACTCGTCTTCCTTCCTCATTCCGACCCCTCGTCTTCCCCTCTCTCTGCTCTCCTTCGTCTAGCTCCACCACTCTTATCTCTCGTCATTCTCTATCGCTCATATTCCTAGTCTTCCTCTCTCGATCCTATCCCTCGTCTTCCTCCATCACTCCTATCCCTCGTCTTCCTCTCTCGATCCTATCCTTCATCTTCCTCCATCATTCCTATCCCTCGTCTTCCTCTCTCGCTCATATCCCTTGTCTTCCTCTCTCGCACCTATTCCTCCTCGTCTTCCTCCCTTTACTAGCCTTCATCTTCCTTCACCACTCCTCTCCCTCGTCTTCCTCTATCTCTCCTATCCCTCGTCCTTCTCTATCTCTCCTATCCCTCATCCTTTTCTATCACTCCTATCCCTCGTCCTTCTCTACCGCTCATATTCCTCGTCTTCCTCCGTCACTCCTATCCCTCGTCCTTCTCTATCGCTCATATATTCCTCTTCTTCCTCTCTCGCTCATACCTCTCGTTTTCCTCTTTCGCTCCTATCCATCCCTTGTTTTCCTCTATCTCTCCTGTCCGTCCCTCGTTTCCCTGCCTAGCTCCTATCTCTCGACTTCCTCTTCCTCGTTTTCCTCTCTCGCTCCTATCCATCCCTCGTTTTCCTCTCTCGCTCCTATCCCTCGTTTTCCTCTCTCGCTCCTATCCATTCCTCGTTTCCTCTCTCGCTCCTATCCATTCCTCGTTTCCCTCTCTCGCTCCTATCTCTCGCTCGTTTCCTCTCTCGCTCCTATCCATCGTCTTCCTCCACCACTTCCCATGAGTGATTACCGCTCTTGTCTCAAAAACGCGATCGACTCGTGATGGCCGGCCATACGGCCCCCTCGCTGTGATGTTGTCTACCGGTCTCTAGCGCGGCCTGTCAGACCTAATGGCTTCGCCCCATCACCAGACACAACTGGCCGTGAAGGGGGTGCCGTAACCACGCGTAATTGGCCAGCAGGTACCTGGCAACCTGTGCAGCGAGCTGCCGGTCCGCCTGAAGCAGGTCTTCACTCGCTGCCAGAAGCGCTCAGCGTCCACCACATCAACACCTCGCGTCTCCGAGGCTGGGCAGCCAGCCAGCTAGGGGTAGCCGTGCCCACCTGCTTGGTGTCCCTCCCTCCACCTGCCTGCTTAGTGTTCCCCGGCATCCACAACAGGCTGAGAAAAGCCTCGCTGATCATCAATCCTCCACTCACTTTCAGAGTCGTGTTTGTTTAAAAAGTGCCTTTGTTTGTTATCGCGGTGCACGTGTTATGGTCAAGGTGCCAGCGTGACGGTCGGGTAACAAGTGTGTTCTGATTATCCCTTAATGTTATATATATATATATAGTGTGTGTGTGTGTGTGTGTGTGTGTGTGTGTGTGTGTGTGTGTGTGTGTGTGTGTGTGTGTGTGTGTGTGTGTGGTGTTGTTGTTGTTTTCTTTTAATCCCAAACCCCAGAGAACTCGCCACGAAGACATCAACTGTAATGTGCAAAGGAAGAGGTGCGCGAGCTGTTCTTTCATTTGTCGTTCCGTAACCGGTTCACCTTCAAGACTACGGAACGTTTCTGTTGAATCAAAGCCGTAGGTAAGTAAAGCATCAAGGATGCCTGAATTCCCACATGCATTCTATTTTTTATGCTTTCTCATATGCAGGAAAACAGCTGCTGATACAAAATCTCACCCGACTCGGGGTCAACCTCGTAGTTCCTGAAAAGTTACACCTGAACAACGACAAGACGTACCCCCGACTTTACTCCACGACTGGACACAGCGTAGATCTTGCGTCTGCTGGTCATCCGCCGCCCTGTCGCTCCCCTTGTTTTCAAGTACCCCCTTCCCCCTCTCCCTCCCCCCTCCTCTTCCACACCGCCCACTCCCGTCTCTCTTTCGCTCTCCTCCACCTCCCTGGGGCCGGTATTAACGAGATGGGTCAATGTCGGCCGGCCTGCTCCACGTGTGTGAGAAGCTCTGCCAAGGGAAATCATTTCACTCCGCCAGCAACGCCGTCTTCAGGCTTTATGGTGCCTTCACACGCCAACAGCATCTTATGCCGTGTTCACACGCCACAGCTATTAGCCCGCTTCTCCGGCACGCTAAAGCATAGTATTATTTCCCATTTGTCCCGTTCTATCGAGTATCAGGGAGGTCGTTCGTTTCTGATCTGGTCGTGACCAAGGCAGTACGGGCACTGACCAGAGAGGCTTAAAAGACAAGTTCTGCTCTGGCTGGTATGGTAAGCGTCAGTCACTTAAGGAGGAGGCAGCCGGGGGGCGCCACCGGAAGTACGGCCCACTGCTACACAGTGGACATCGAGCAACTGCTACACAATCCCTCTTCACCCCGACGTCCACGTCAGATTCTTCTTCTTCTTCCTTTCATTTAAAGTCGTTTCACAACAGCGATATTAGACCGTCCAAGTCAGAGACTCTCGACCAAAACATACAAGTTCAATAGATCGATTAAGTTCTGCCCCAAGCTCTAGCCCCTGAACACAGATTGCACTGTCAAACGTTTATAAATAAAGAAGTATATTTAAAAAAAAAAAAAAAAAAGCTCAGGACGTTTCCGCTGGTCTAACTCGGTTCTACCCCAAAAAACACACAAAAAACCCACACACAAAACAAACAAAACAAAACAACAATGAACAAAATGAAGCCACTCCTGCATCCTGCTCCTAGTCTAGGACCCAGAGCAACAGTCTTATTCTTGTTCAATGTGTATTTCTAACAACGATTCCCTATACACACCCTGCATGCCACGGCTATCAGTGACCATCGTTATCTACCTGCTATGAGCTCTGGCCACCACGGGTACTTTCACATGTACTGAACTCTGACTCTGAACTTTCTCTGCTCTGAACACTAACAACCAAAGGTACAGTCATTACAAACTCTCCATCTGTTTTGGACTCTCGGGTGCGGCTACTCCGACATTTCGAAGTCTGGTTCGAGCTTGTCGGTTTTGGATAGTTGGATATGTTCTCGTTTGTTCTGAACTTTCAAACTCTCCGTTTTTATTACGGGTACTTTGGCTGTTTTCAGCAGGTCTGAACTTGGGTCATTACGGGCAGTCTCGTCTGTCCTCACTTGTTTTGAACCCTTGCTATTACGGGTACTTTAGTCAGTTCTCACCTGTTGATAACTCTCGTCGTTATGGCTAGTTTGAACTCTCGTCATTACGGGTTACTTTGGTCTGTCCTCATCTGTTCTGGATTCTCGTCATTAACTTCAGTTCTCACCTGTTCTTAACTCTCGTCATTATGGGTTGTTTGGTCTGTCCTCACCTGCTCTGACTCTCGTCATTACAGGTACTTTGGTCAGTTCTCACCTGCTCTGAAAACTCGTCATTTTGTGTAGTTTGGTTGTTCTATCCTCATCTGTTCGGAACTCTCGTCATTATGTTCTGAACTCTCGTCATTTTGGGTAGTTTGGTCTGTCCTCACCTTTTCTGAATTCTCGTCATTACAGGTACTTTAGTCAGTTCTCACCTGTTCTTAACTCTCGTCATTTTGGGTAGTTTGGTCTGTCCTCACCTGTTTTGAACTCTTGTCATTATGGATATTTTGGTCTGTTCCTCACCTGTTCTGAACTCTCGTCATTACGGGTACTTTCGTCTGTCCTGCCAACCCCACTGTCCTTCTCGTGTTTGTGGGAGGAATTTTCTGTGGTGGCAGTGTCCGTAGTGCCCCCCTCCTCGTCTATCTGTGTCTGTAACAATGAACAGCAAACAACATGTCAAATAGGTAAGCACACATACCACAGAGAGAGAGAGAGAGAGAGAGAGAGAGAGAGAGAGAGAGAGAGAGAGAGAGAGAGAGAGAGAGAGAGAGAGAGAGAGAGAGAGATCAGAAAACGCAAAACAACACATATACACATTCTCATAATCACAAGTTGAAGAGCTAGACCATATTCTTGACACTGACACACTACAGCAGTGTCTTTTGTAACATTCGCCCCCCGACCCCCACCCCCGACCACCCAACCTCAAAAACTGGCCTGTGAGGAACGAAAAGACAAAAGGGTCCCAGGATGGACAAACCGACTACTCAGACAAACATACGAAAGACTCACGAAGAGAGACTGACGGGGCAGAAATGCAGGGTGGACCGACAGGGGAAGAGGTATGTTAAGAACAACTGTACAACTGAAGCGAAATTTTACTGGCTTCGTCAGATCGTGCTATCGCAAGTCACGATGCAACTGCCAGTGTCTACACTACCATGCATTAAAAGCAGAGAGAGAGAGAGAGAGAGAGAGAGAGAGAGAGAGAGAGAGAGAGAGAGAGAGAGAGAGAGAGAGAGAGAGAGTTGATGATGATTTTGTACAAATAACTCCCCGCGCACTCAGCTACCTACCAATCCACAGAGATGAAGCCTTTCTTTATCTGTGGTTAAGATGAGAGAAACTGATCAAGGAGCGCAGAGAAAGAGAAGTAATTGAGTTTGTTAGCAGCTGGCGCAATGCCGTCTATAGCCTGTCGAACGGGCCGACAAAAGGCGGCCACGTTTCGTTCAATCCTTCAAAGGCTACGATTGGTGGAATGCTGGCTTACAAATCGGAAGCTGTCTGCGGTAGACTCCGTTAAGTCAGAGCAGAGATACTACAGCAAGTGTAGTGTAGTGTCTCTGGTCAGAGACATTTGTCGTTCTTGAATTTTGGCACAGCTCTATACCCACCGGCAACAGCAACAGTGGGCATCGCGGGGACCCCAATCCCCGCAGGGCCAGGTCGACAGGCGCTGCATCGACGAAGCACCTTCCGGCCTCCTAATGATGGAGATGCTATGGCAACACCTGCGACTTATCATTACTGCCGATAACGTCTAGCTACCCACCCCACTTCTAACCACACACTTCACTGCGGAGCAGGTACAGCTTTGAGAGATTTATTACAGGAGTATATAGCACCAGGTAAAATAAGACCTACACACTAAGAGAGCGAACTACTACGACCATAGGTTCCATCCGTTCCTTCCTTTTTAGTTAAAAATCTTTTCACACGAGGGATATTAGAAGATCCACCCAGCATCGTGCCGGAAAAGAGTTCCGGTTTACCATCGCCGGTAGCAGAATCCCACTGGGATTCCGGCCACATGCAAAGCCCGGAGAAGAGAGAGTTCCAACGGAGTTTTGTTTGTTTGTTTGTTTGTTTGTTTGTTTGTTCAAAAGTGCGCAAGGGTATCCTACTGCACCCAGTGGATCCAGGTTTTTGACCCGCTCCAGTCTCCACACAAATGAGCCAGTACTACTACTCCTGAACACTTGTCGAGTGCCTCATTTCCAAATGGACCCTATGCGCACCACAATGACAATTAGCAGAAAACAGACAATGGCTACTGCTAATACATAAACAGTTTACATAATAAGCACACAACGACTGCAGGTGTATGGGCATTTTTTTAAA
Source organism: Alviniconcha marisindica (assembly GCA_018857735.1). NCBI lineage: Eukaryota > Metazoa > Mollusca > Gastropoda > Provannidae > Alviniconcha > Alviniconcha marisindica. The sequence goes on along the minus strand of JABMCL010003837.1, from coordinate 441,635 downwards.
ATGCTGTCACTACTCCCCTCCCCCCCACCCACCCACCCCCCCCCACACACACACACGCACGCACGCACGCACACACACCAAGTACTCCAAATAATCTACTTAAGCTGAGATTGATGTTCGACTAACGTTACGAAAGCGAACTGACTGCAAAGGTTGACTGTGCATGTGGTGCAACTGTTAACACTGAGCGACAGCAAGAGCAGCGACAGAACACGTGATACCAACCAACCTCTCTCTCTCTCTCTCTCTCTCTCACACACACACACACACAACCAAAAAACTACAACAACAACAAAAAAAAAAACGCACAACGCTTTACTACAATGCACGACAATAACCCTGCAACCTGCCCTCCGTCACAAGCCGGCCCACTGGACCGTCAGCACTCACCAGGGAAAAGCACGGAGAATAAATTAAACGCGATGGTCTTTAAGCTCGCAGCCTGACACGGCCCTTAACCCTTTTATGTCCGAGGGACTGTTTTTCCGCAGCAGCGTCGTAACTCTTTCAAGTCCGCAGAGCTGTTTTCCTACCCCCACCGTGTCGCCCCAACCCCACCGCACCACATCAAAGGGAGCAGGAAATTCAAATCCGCTTTTTATCTGACTGTACTTTCTCTACAACAGGCACTGTCTTCTCTCGCACTGTCATTGTGGCCACGGTAGCAGGTAAAGGGGCAAAGAAAAGGGTTGGGGGGTTGGGGAGGGGGTAAGAGAAGAAGGCACCACCTTCAGATCTAGTCTGTCATGAGGCTTCCGACTCTTTCAGATTATTTTGACAACACTGCTTCAGTTTCGACACGTCTTCTCTGAAACCGCATTGAATGTGCCTTATCTGTCTATGATTAACTTTCAGTCCTGATATAACCCACACGGTTGCAGCCTGGGCATTAAGATGACTTTTCTGTCCATCCACTATAAGTTTATCTTTTAACGTAATTTTCAAAATTTCTCTATACTTATAACTGTCTTACTACAAGTCTTTCTTTGAAGAAGGACATTTAATGCAACAAGTTCACAATCGCCAATCCTCCAAGCAACTAAACCAAAGGCTACCCCTTCCATAGCTGATGACCAGTGCAGTCACAAGATTCCTAGGCTATATACCCCCCCCCCCCCCCAACCTCCCCCGTCCCCACCCATCCTGATAGTAGGCCATGTTTACAACCGTGATCAATGTCTGCCTTTAATATCCAGAGGTAAACATAGGAAAACAAAGGCGGGAACATTTATTAACTCAAAAATAATACAGCCCCCCCCCCCCCCTCCCCACCCCCACTTTTTTTCAATTCGCGCAAAACCGAGACTCACTGCTCTTACTTTCAAAGGGACTTTCCCGCCCGTGGAACTCAATCTCGCTCCAAGAGAAATCGGGACATAATCCACCAGACGAACCATCCTTGCTCGCGACCGACACCCAACACACCCGCCTGTGGCGATCCTGGCTGACTGAGGTACCCGTCAGATGTTGGTTGAGTGTTGCTTTACGTCCACAGAAACCATCAGGCTTATTAGGCACGGGAGCCCAGGACGGCCACCTCGACTTTCACACAGCTCCTGAGCTCTGTATCCGTCACATCCCCTACACCCCGTTTTTATAGGCATGGGATGTCCTCCACTGCAACACCTGTCTCCGTCCAATAAGGTCAAAGGCCAAGGCAGGAAAGGGGGCGGGGTGGTGGTGGTGTCGCTTTCATCATTTGACGTCTTTTCGCCGTCTTCAGAGGGGGGAGGGATAAGGGAGTCCCTTTGGGTCAAATAAAGGTTTTAGGCGCTCTGTGTTTTTATGTTATGTTCGCCCTGATATAACCGTAATGGTTGAACGGGCGTAAAACACCAAGTTACTTACTTACTATGTTGTTCATGTGGACGACTGGACTACGGGCTACTGAAGGTAGCACACCAAAGATGCTCACGTATCACCGACACATAAATTCAACGCACCGTTCAGTACATTTACACCGAATCCGCCACTGTACGGTGATGAAGGAACACAGTGAACGGAGCTAAAACTGGCTGCAGTCACAGGACTCGATGGCCTTGGGCTACGGCTGCCCTCTCTTTCCTGGACCATGCCGCGCATCTCAGAGCCACGGACCTATATCTATATAGGTCCATGTCAGAGCACTGTGCGTTGGGGAGTGTCGTAGGATGTCTTCTGGGTTTGGGGTTTGGAGTTCGGTTCCTGGCTATGTTTGGCATCGCAGGACTGTCTGCCTGTTGAGCAGGGCTCCAAGGTTTTGGGTGCGGTCGTGTGTGTGTGTGTGTGTGTGTGTGTGTGTGTGTGTGTGTGTGTGTGTGTGTGTGTGTGTGTGTGTTTTTACGGAATAGGTATGCTACTCAGTAGTGCGTTGTGGTCGGTTCACGCAAATTATATTCAAAACACACACAATGCATAAATACAACTTTGAAAATCGTGCTACTTAATACACGGGCCTGCGCTTTGGAAAGACATGTTTATGCTACGTCCCTGTATGTCTGGAGCACTGGGGAGGAAAGACATGCCTGTTACAACTCGGCAAACCAGTTTTTTTTTAAAGGGGGGGGGGGGGGGGGAGGGGAAGGACCAGAGGCTAGGAGAAAGGACAGAAGGATCTCTAATCTCTGCCTCTTGAACCTCTCCTACATCCCCTCCCACCCTCTCTCAGCGAGGCTAAAACCCCTCGTGTCGGGCAAAAGTGATATTGATAATAGAAGATCAAAGTGTGGCTTGAAAAGCGCGCCAGCCGCAGAACTAACGCAGAGTTTTTTTTTGGCCGTCGCGAGCCCATCTCCTTATTGTGGCTTCCTCAATGGAGTGTATTGAAAACCGGTGTTAGGACTGGGGCCCGGGGGGTCGGTGGATGAAAAATGGGAGGTTGACAGTGGCTGGGGAAGGAGGGGAATCCTATGATAGCCACCCTTGGCACGATCCTGTACGTGATGGATGCTCCCTCCTCTCCCCCCCCCCCCCCCCCCCCACACCCTTCTCGCGTCACCCCGACCGCGAGTGTCAGCTGGCCGGGCAGCCCCAAACATTAATCCCCGTCCCAGGTGTACAGAGGACACGGCACACCGAGACTGGCTCGTCCATGACACTCGACCATAGAGCTAAAAAAAAGAAGAAGAAGAAAAGAAAAAAAGCGATGTCCATTTAACCGTCTAGAAAGAGCGCCCCCCCCCCCCCCCCCGTCTCAATTGGAACTATACAGTGATAGATCAGCATGTTTTTACCTGGTACTAAAGAAGGGTTGTCTGTCTGCCCCCTCTCCCCACCCCACCCCGTCCCCCAGCATAAATGCAAAAGAAATCGACGCTCAGTATTAAGCGAAGCGGTTTGGCCTAGCGGTAAGGCGTTAGGCTGGTAAACAGAAGGACTTCGGTTCGATTCCGCTTCGGCTCTCCTTTCTCTTCAGAAAGGTCGTGGTTGGTAGACACCGTCTTGTGACTTTGTCCCTTACAATTAATGAAACGTTAAAATGGCTCTCATCGCTGCCCATCTTAAATGTAGGAGTCATTCTGGTGGTGACAGTGCAGCTTTAGGTATCAATCAGTCTCCCTCTTCCCCCACCTCCAGGGATCTCGGTCCCTGCCAGTACCTCTTGGGAGACAACTCGGCGTTAAACAAGTTTAACCAAACAAACCAGCTTAGTCTTACTATTCAGAGAGAGAGAGAGAGAGAGAGAGAGAGAGAGAGAGAGAGAGAGAGAGAGAGAGAGAGAGAGAGAGAGTACTCGAAAAACAGAAAGCTCTCGTTTCCTTACGTGTGAAACAAAACCCAGTGCCACTGATCTGAAGACCTTTAACGCGCATAATAAACAGACAAACCAAGCGCTAAAAACTGAAGTCATGAAGAGGGAAAGCATCCATCTCTCGCCGGATGCCGCATCCTCTTTCACATCTCAGGAACTGTGAGGTTAACTGGTTTCAAACGGCAGACCAGCTGCGAGCTTCAAAGCAACTCAAGTCGCACCGAGTGACTCTCCAGCCAAGGTGGAGTCAATTCCCGCTACAATACAATGCTCTCATTGATCGTGCGTGAAACTTGCCACTCGCTTTCAGTATGAATACGCTTACAAGACAGAGCACAAACACGCACGCGCGCTCACGCACGCACAGACACACACACACACACACGCACGCACGCACGCACGCTCACTCACTCACACGGAACAAGTTACTGCCCTCACTCCCCCTCCCGACCAAAGGAAAAAAGTGTGGGTATTCATAAATGTGTGTGTGTGTTGTGTGTGTGTGTGTGTGTGTGTGTGTGTGTGTGTGTGTGTGTTTGCGTGCGTGCGTGCGTGCGTGCGTGCGTGTGTGTGTGAGAGAGAGACTGAGGAGAGAGAGAGAGAGAGGAGAGAGAGAGGAGAGGGGGGGGGGGGGAGAAGATTTATTCATCTGAGAGACTGAGAGGGAGAGAGAGGTGGGAGGGCGGGAAGATATATGCCCATGAGACAAGAAAGGGAAATTGTGGCGCAAGAGGCTGATCTCCTCTTTGAACAGGAATAAGCTTCCAGAGCTATGCAGCAGACACGCTAGACCCCACATAAAGATAAACAGGTGTTTATTTCACGAGCCGTCGCTGGACCGTCTCGAGGGACGACTTTCCCCAAATCGCCCAATAACAAAAACATGGAATCTTTTGGCCCTCGACCCTTGCTGTTTTCTTCAATGTGGGACGTGGCATGTTTATAGCTGCTATATATCCATATTGCGTTCGGTTTTGAATTGTTTGCTTTTTCTGGAGAGGCCGTGGCTGCCACACCGGCGTTGTTTGAATGCAAACTGGAAGTAATAATAGTGTGGTGAGGCCAGGCCTAACGCCTGTATAAATTAAGCTACGATTTGTTGTTCTGCTTTATTTGTGAGCCGCCGGTTTGGCCCAGCGGTAAGGCGTTAGGTTGGTAAGCAGACGACGTCGCTTCGATTCCCCTCTCCGACTCTCCTTTCTCTTCAAAAGCTGTGGTTTATGGACAGTATTGTGACTTTGCCCCTTACAATTAATGAAAACTTCAGACGGTCCTCATCACTGCCTATCTTAATCCAGAAATCATTCTGACGGTGACAGTGTAGCGTTAGGTATACTTCCCCCTCCCACCCCCCCTCCCCTTCCACCACCGCTTGGGATCTCAGAGACAACTCGGCGTTAAACAAGTCTAACGCCGAACAATTGTCTACTTTTATGCCAGCGTGGTTCTCATTCTCATTGAAGGTCACACCAGGACTGACAAGAACGAAATTTATTCATTGTGAAGCAAAGTCTGATTCATTGTTCAACACATGCGTCACTTTCATTTGAAGAGGGTTGAAGCAAAAATAAAGTTGAAGGAACCGGGAGGGCAGAAAGTTGCAAAATAGCCAGAGTCCTGTCAGTACGCCAAGCACACAAAACTATCGGGACCCATTCCTGAGTCCTGTCAGTACGTCAAGCACACAAAGCTATCGGGATCCACTCCTGACTCGAAACCGGGAACCTTTGATAGATTCGGATTCTCCGTAGTACTCCTCCGTGGCATGCAGATGAAGGTAAAACTATGGGCTTGGAGTAGAGCTCTATGCAGGTAGACACGTGGTTCTAGACAAAACAGGCATGTTGAACTCCGACAGATCTATACCAGCAACGCAAGCATATCTTGTGCACAGAGGTAGCACAATTCAACCACGTGTAGCACAGATTCTTACCACATGTAGCACAAAATCTGACTTTGTATGGCGCAAAATGACACTCTATGTAGCATTCTTACATCAAGCCTAAAACCTAGCTTACTCTGGCAGGTATGGAAGCCACTGGACACGGCAAAAGTCGCCAGCGAAAGACCCATTCATATTATATGTGCACTGGTATGAATAGCAAGATGGACTCATCCAGGCCAGCGGCAAGGCAAAACCATTGGGTGCATGTATGCTGCTGGCAGAAATGTATCTCTTGACACCAAGCGACTCAATATGTATGGCTAAACAAAAAAAGCAAAAAGAAGAAAACAACAACAACAACAACAGACACACACACACATACACACAAGAAACACCCGCGGCAGCCACCGTGGCACTGGATGCATACTGTTGTGGAAATGCATGTCTGACATCGATATGCGTGGAAATGCATTTTGGACATCAATACGACACACGTGTATTGCGAAAGACACAGAAGTCAGTGCGAGCATGCTGTCGTGGTGATTATGCACACATAACTTACACTAACACGGTAAGCAGGACTCACCCTGGCCAGCATGGAGGCCATGAAGTGCATGTTGTCATGGTGGTGCTTCTCCAGCAGGTCCATGTGCAGGTCCTCCAGCACCAGGTTCGGCTCCTCCATGAAACCATCGTCAATCTGAACGAAACAAGGACACCATTTACTGGGTTACAGACCACTGCGGTTCCTTTCATTAAAACCAACAATACTAGCGTCAGCTGAGATGCAGATGTTCCGCTGTGTCCAGGTGCGACGTACGGAGAGATCCCTGCGACTATAGTATATAACATCAATACAAGCTTATAGTATATAGGATTGAAGCCGCCGAGAGTATATCTCAAAATCCTAATAGTTATTATTGGGTATCAGAATAAGCACAGATTAACAACAACAACAACAACAACACACAGACACAGACACTCACTCACTCACACACACACACACACACACACACACACACACACACACACACACACACACACACACACACACACACACACACAGAGCGGCATATGCAATCATTTGAGATCCAAAAGTGCACCGCTGCAGCCTTTTTCTCCCGCATCGTGAAACGTGAAACAGACTTCTAATAGGGGCGGAGAGAGGACTGCAGCGAGGGACATCTGAAGAACGACGAAACAATGGGGAGAACAGTGCCCCTTTGGTTTTTACCTCCTTGAACCGACGCCAGTCAGCACCGACACACATGCAAACAATATTCATACACAGGGAGGTAAGGCAGCACCGAAATGTCTTCAAGATTGACCTCCCCCTGCGTTCTCCAGCTTCCGGAAAATTCTTTGTGAGGTTCACACATCCTCCCAGTGTACACAATGAACAGACTCGGGACCCAGGTAATAGAATTAGAGACAGCATTCCTTCTTCATACTGGAACAATCATTAAGAGGGGGGGAGAAGGAGGGGGAGAAAGCAGCGAGAGAGCGAAGAAAGAGAGAAAGAGAGAAAGAGGGAGAGGGAAGAAGCGAGAGAGGGGAGAGGGAGCGAGACAAGGGAGAGAGTTGGAGGGGGGGGGGGGGTGAGAAGAGAAAGAGACGAGAGAGGGAGGCAGAGGGCAGCCGGAAAGAAAGGGAGGCGGGAGAAAGAGAGGGGGACGAAAAGGGGGGGGGGGAGAGAGAGAGAGAGAGAGAGAGAGAGAGAGAGAGAGAGAGAGAGAGAGAGCACCAGCCAAATGTCAACCACAAGCAGCTGAAGTACTTTATTTATAGGACGGTCAAGTGGGTACGTAACCACAAGCCTCACAAAAACACCCAGACGTTTTTACGGAGTTTCATTCGTATTACCGACTCCCCTCTCGTTCGTGCCAAGAAAAGGGAAGGCCAGTTCTTGACAATACAACCTGCATTTTGTAACACTAATGGGTAGCCTACCGACTCTCCCAATCTTGGTCAACACCTTATGTGTAGTCACTCACGATAACGATTATGTAATGCACAACGCCCCCCCCCCCCCCTCAGTAAATAAAAAACAAAAACTGAAAAGGTCTGGCAACTGATATTAACCCTTAAATCTAAACAAAAGAAATTTAACAACAACCCAAGACAACAACAAACAAACAAAACAAAAAAACAACAACAACAAAAATCAACAACTCCAAAACTGGACCAAACCAAACAAAAAGGAAAATACCACCGAAGAACACAACGTCTAGTCATACAAAGATCGTCGACCAGTGACCTGAACCTCATTGCCCTTGACACAGAACCAGCGAACTCAGACTTAACACGAAAAACGCACATTGCTGACCGCTTTAATTTCGGCATAAAAACACATGCCGTCTAACCCACTACGTGGCAGCTTCCGTCGTCTGCTGGGACCAAAACTCAGTGAACACAAAGGGCAAGTCATGAGAATTCTTTCACCTGCGCTGTCCTTATACCTTCCCCCAACCCCCCTGTCCCGTTCAAACCACCTACTCTGTTTCTTTGGAAAACCGTGTCATCTTGACACCGTTCTTTTCTTCGCTGAAGCCTCAAGATCATTAATGCTACACTCACCGCAGAGAGAAGCGGGAATAAAACTTGACCCAGTTGAATTTATTGCCCCATCGACTTTTGTCATCTTTCTACACTTTACGACTTACGACTGTCGGATAGGGTCGCGTATGCCACGGGTGAGGGTTTGCTCTCTTTATTCGCGAGGGAAGCGATCCACAGGTCTCCTCCATAAATGTCACAGAGCGCCAGCTCATTGAAACAAAGACAGGGAGCAAATTCCACGCAAATTTCTTAATTCACGAACCGATACTTTTCTGTACTGTTCCACTGCAATTTGTACTCTGTGTCTCCCGCGGTACATAGAGAACTCCAGCAGCTGCTGATTCGGTTACTGATACAGATGTAGATGGCATCTCCCGAGTAGGCAACACACTGTTTGGTGGCTGACTTTTTCGTTGACTGATAATGATGTAGATGGTATCTCCCGAGTAGACGACACACTGTTTGGTGGCTGACTTGTTCTATAAATGTAGAGCGTATTGAAGACGACACACTGCACTGTTTTCGTTGACGTTTTCGTTGACTGAATGATGTAGATGGTATCTCCCGAGTAGGCGACACACTATTTGGTGGCTGACTGTTTTCGTTGACTGATAATGATGTAGATGGCATCTCCCGAGTAGGCAACACACTGTTTGGTGGCTGACTTTTCGTTGACTGATAATGATGTAGATGGTATCTCCCGAGTAGACGACACACTGTTTGGTGGCTGACTGTTTTCGTTGACTGTTTTCGTTGACTGGTAATGATGTAGATGGTATCTCCCGAGTAGGCGACACACTATTTGGTGGCTGACTGTTTTCGTTGACTGATAATGATGTAGATGGCATCTCCCGAGTAGGCAACACACTGTTTGGTGGCTGACTGTTTTCGTTGACTGATAATGATGTAGATGGTATCTCCCGAGTAGACGACACACTGTTTGGTGGCTTTTTCGTTACTTGTTTCTCAGTAGGCAACACACTGTTTGGTGGCTGACTGTTTTCGTTGCTGTTACTCTTGAGTAGATCGTTTCCATGTTGATCCTTGTTCTCTCGTTACTTGTTTCCATACTGATCCTCTATACCGGCAACTACTGAGCCTCTATACCGGTAACTACTGATCATCTATACCAGCAACTACTGATCCTCAACGACTGATCCTCTATACCGGTAACTATTGATCCTTTATACCGGTAACTATTGATCCTGTATACCGGCAGCTACTTATCCTCTATACCGGCAACTACTGATTCTCAACTACTGATCCTCTATACCGGCAACTATTGATCCTCTATACCGGCAGCTACTGATCCTCTATACCGGCAACTATTGATCAACTACTGATCCTCTATACAGGCAACTACTGATCAACTACTGATCCTCTATACCGGCAACTACTGATCCTCAACTACTGACCCTCTATACCGGCAACTACTGATCCTCTATACGGGCAACTACTGATCCTCTATACCGGCAACTATTGATCGCCTCTACTGGCAACTACTGATTCTCCATACCGGCAACATGAATTCCCGTTCTTGTTACCGAGTCGTTTTCACACTGACATTACATAAAACTCAAAGTACCGTTTTCGTTACCGATTTGATTACACAGTCACAGTTACTCCACACCAAGTCGAAACGCAGGTTACCAAAACACAAGCGAAAAGCTGGCTCATAGTCTAGTTTTACAAGGGGAGGTAACATCATGAGTTCACGAATTCTTTCAAACCTTACGCATGCACGCGTAAACTCTGATTTCATCTGTACCATGACCAGGTTATCACTACCTTCGTCTGGAACGGCACACAGACTATTGCACCTTTAATTAAATCAGACCCCGGAATGTTTGTGTACAAGTTGCGAGTCAGCGTCAGACCGAAGATCCCCCCCCCCCTCTCTCTCTCTCTCTATATATATATATACCAAAGTCGAACCCGTTACGTGGACGTAGAAATGGAGTGTACGGTACGTATTAATCTGCCGGTTCCTGGCCGTGTTTGTGAGGGTGTCGGTTGCTCGGTGGACAGGTCTTTGTGTACAGAAGGTTGGCGGTGAGTTACGGCCACGGCGGCTGCGGGTTAAATGTTGATGCTAGCTGGCTCCGATGCTGCCCGGGCGCCCGGCTGGCAGGTGATGGCGTGAGGGGGTTAACGGTGCAGGTAGAGACAGGGCTACAGGTAAACTGTTGACGCGAGCTGTCCCGCTGCCTCCACCTGCACACACCTACAGGGTACCAGGAAAAATAAACACCGTGTAACCAACCATGTGTCAGCAGGTACCTGGTGGAGACGCTGTTCCGATAATCCGGGTATAGTCAGTCCATTGTCTCTCTCTTACTCTGTGTGTGTGTGTGTGTGTGTGTGTGTGTGTGCGTGCGTGCGTGCGTGCGTGCGTGCGTGAGAGAGAGAGAGAGAGAGAGAGAGAGAGAGAGAGAGAGAGAGAGAGAGAGAGAGAGAGAGAGAGAGAGAGAGACAACACACACACACACACACACAAAAATTAAAAAGAGTCACTGACTGGTACATCTCCAAATCTCAAGCATCAAACCCGCGTGGACAGTCACCATCAATCACAACAATCCGGAGGGCGTGCGTGACCACCCTGGTAAACAACCAAGACTCCAAGCTAGCTACCTATCCACACCAAACCTTCACCCGGCGCCACCACACCCACCACACCCCCAAATGACCAGAATGGTGCCAAAATCTGTGCTAATTGCAGGGGAAAGAAAAACTCCGAGGGATTTACTCCTTTTTCCGGCTGGCCTCATTAGAGAGCTATCACGGAAGGTGCCCCCCTCCCCCCTTACACTACCCCCCCCCCCCCCCCCCCAAAAAAAAAAAAAAAAAGGTTGAACAAGTGGAATGAAGCAGGTGGCAGGGTGGAAGAAGAGGGATGAGGGAGGGTCGTCTGTTTACCGTGAAAACACGGCTGGCCATGGGGGATGAGCACAATCCGAGTTGGGAGAGAGAGAAAAAAGAAGAGAAAAAACCCGAACAAGCCCAGGCTTGAGCGGATTAGAAGAAGGCAGAAGAAAAAGTCACGAGCCAAGGAGAGAGAGAGAGAGAGAGAGAGAGAGAGAGAGAGAGAGAGAGAGAGAGAGAGAGAGAGAGCTCCACACTAAAAGTCTAACCTCAAAGGCAATTACAATTTTTAAGTTGCAGCGCTTATCTGAGGCGAGAGAAACGAAAGTGGGAGAGGAAAGGGGGGGGGGGGGGGGGGGGGGGGGGGGGGGAGGGGAAAGGGAAGGCAAATTTCAGTTCCATGGTTAGTTTCTCTCTTTCGTCTGTCCATTCAAGTTGTGCTGAAGAAGCCAACTTCTTGCTGAAATTGTTCACATATCTGGTTGCTCTGCTATCCGTGGGTGGAACTGGTCTTGTTCTTCGTCGTGATTAATTTCAGATCATATTTCCAACTATTACTATGAGGTACATTCTAACCTGTTTGCTCCAATCCCGTGCACAGACTTGCTCAGATCCGACATCGTCGTGTCCTTTGCAATACAGTGCTATTTGCACTCGTTTGCACTGGCATCCAAGTTGCATTCGTCTGTCGTATTTCTCTTAACCCTTTCCCTGCCATGCTTGCCAGCGGGTCACTCGGAAAGCGACCAATAAAAGTGCCAAATTTCAAATCGTTAAGGCTTTTTCCTCCTTTCGCACGAGCACGTGAAAGGATTTCTACTAAAATGCACAGTACTGAAAGTGAGATTTGTTATCGGACCATCAACTAAACTGTTTGCAACATGTAAGTATGCACCTTTTACCCCGGAATGTTTACAGGCTGGGGCAGTGAAGGGGTTAATACAAATGTTTCCGGTGAATCCTTTAACCCGCCCGAGAGAAATCCTTCGGCTCCGACGACAATGAGTAAGACGAACTGTGATAATAATCAAGTTAAAATGTATAACACAAGGAGAACACAGCGATAACAGAACTTTAAGCATCACTAATACGGGCAATAGACGTAACAGATCAATAGACCTTTTCGGCAGTGGTCCACCGATCCCCCCAAGAGCAGTTAAAAATCGTCGAAGTAAGTGGACGAAACAGAGCTCCGGAGCTGCGTGAAAGTCGAGGTGGTCGTCCTTGGCTCCCGTCCCTAATAAGTCTACGGTTTCGGTGGACGTTAGGCAACACTCAACCAACGAATGGACAGAACAAAATAAAACATAAAACTAAGCAAACGACCCTTGCCACAACAGTAAGTGAATCAATCCGGGAAGACGGCGAACTTGTGGATAAACGTGACCATTTGGACATTCGTCATCCCGATGAAGTATTTTTTTAAATAAATACCTCTGAGTTTCCACCTGCTGACGACCTGTTGTTTGGGGGACAGTTACGGGTACGGGACGGGGACGGGGACGCTCCAGGTTCTGCTCTCGTTACATTAGACATCTTAGCCTTTTCAGTGGCAGGCGACGTCCTGGTGGGAGATTACAGAGTCCTCGGCGGCGTCGCTTCCACATCAACCGACGGATCAACGACACGCAGGCTTCTTCAAATTAATCAGACGCTTGGGGGATCAGCAATAAAACCCTCACACTGTGCTCACCTGACAGTCCCTTTCACTGACACAGCCCTTCACAAAAGATTCCCCAAGCCGGACTGAGCTGGTAATGATACGGATCGCAGACACAGCCAACTGCATTTCTGTGTCGACAGAAACTGGGTTAGGCAGAGGAAGGACAAACCTATCGGGCAGAAAGATTCTGACAACTGTACCCGGCTGGTCTGAGGGCCTAAGCGGTTCATACACTGGAAGTGGAACGTGAGGAGAGAGAGAGAGAGAGAGAGAGAGAGAGAGAGAGAGAGAGAGAGAGAGAGAGAGAGAGAGAGAGAGAGAGAGAGAGAGAGAGTCATAACTGTTCATGGAATTAACAGGTCATGACACCTCTCGACCCGGTGAGCCTCAGCATGAGAGCAAGCTTACAAGTCAACGTCCTCTCCATGAAAATACACCTCCACACGGAACGACTCAAACAGTCGTGTGTTTGGACAGTCGTCGCGCAGACAGACTGTGGCAAATGTACCCAGCTTTGAAGGCCTGAGCCCTTCACGCGTTGGAAGTAGAACAAAAGAGCCAGCGGTCATATTTGCTCATAAAATTCACGTGAAACATCTCCACCCTGACAGCCAGCCGTCAAGTCAACGCCCTCTGTCGCCGAGAACACACTCCCACCAAGGAATCCCACAGTCGCGGTCGGACGCACTTGAGTTTTGACATAACCTTACTTCTGACAGCACATTCTGTCCGAGGTCTTATTCGCTAACTACGCTGCCACCGCTCTTACCAGTACTTCACCGTCCTGCCCTTTTCGAAGAAATCTTACATTACGTTACAAATCGCACCAACGTCAAAAGTCTGGGTGCAGCGAAGTACCTACCCATCAGTCTACATCCGTACACAACTGCTCAGCAAACAAATCTCTTTCGCGTCTCATGGAGCGCGAGTTACAGCTTTGCACTTGTGGTGCACACGCCCTCTAACGCCATACAGATTCTGCCTGAAGCAAGGTGTTGCTTACGCTTTACGTGGAAGCGATGAGAGCGGAGATAAAAAGAGCACTGCTTCATCATCCTGTGCATCTTGTCCATCCGTGCCAGAGAGGATCCCCATGAATCTGATGTAGGTCCGAGAATCAAAGGAATCACGGCGCGCCTCGAACTCTACAAATCTGATCGTCTGGAACTCTGCGAACCTCAAAGTCCAAAACATACCCCTGAACACAGAGAATAATGCGCTGCTTTGTCAGTCCACACTCTGGAGAGAAGCTGCATGGAGAAAAACAATCTTTGATCCCCGGGCTTGGGCTTTGAACGTATACTTCTTTATTTTGACACAGAAAGACAGACACTACACCACCATAAACATACACACACAGCAGCAGCAGCACCCTCAGCCGATGGAGAGAGGAATGGGAGAGAGAGAGAGAGAGAGCAGAAGGAGAGAAGAGGCGGGGTAGACGCAGAGGAGGAGGGGTATTCCAAGTGACCACACTATCTGGCCACAAACCAAAACAACCCCTCAGGTAATGCGAGGAGGCGGAGGAGAAGAAGACCTGGCAGACGCAAGACACGTATCTCCGTTTTCCAAAGCTACAGGGGGATGAAAAAACAAAAACAAAAGAACACCACGAGGCAGAATAACTTAAGTCTGGCACGGACTTGGACCAGAATAGTCTGGAAGAACCGCTTTGTGGTATTTCGGTGCCAGCAGCAAACGGTCATCTGTTTCTGGACCCCTGGCTTCAAAGCAACAGGTTTTCCATAGCTACAGTGGGAGAAAAAAACACCCCCAAAAAACGAAAACAAAAAAACACGAGGCAGAACAACTTAAGTCTGGCACGGACTTGGACCAGAATAGTCTGGAAGAGCCGCTTTGTGGTATTGCGGTGCCAGCAGCAAATGGTCATCTGTTTCTGGACCCCTGACTTCAAAGCAACAGGTTTCCGAAACAGTCAGAGGAAACGTCCATGGAACCGAGCCAAGGCTTCGACGATGCCAGAGCCCGGTGTGGTGCACTTGGTATCGGCCGGCATTGTTCCGGAATCTGCTGCCAAGCCTCGTCTTCGCCAGGCCATTGGAGATGAAACAGCTGCCTGGATTATCAGGCATCTAAAAGCCATCTGCTTCAGCTTTAGGCTTTCTCCCGGCTTAACGCAACAAACAGTTAGGCCTCTCACAGCCGAAGGGTGAAGGGAGGGGGAGTCGAAGGCATTAGCCCCTCAAATGGAAGCCTAATGTGGCCCTGAGAGCCAGCAATCTTCGGGGTTCTTTGAGAGGATTTGGACGTGAAAACATCGGGGGGAAAATAAACACCTCTTAGAACAAAGTCCACTTCAAAGCGTCGGGTAGTTTGTATGTTCGTTCTCCTGGCCAGGCACTTGCCGCAGCTCTTGTGCTGCCGCCACCAAGTAAAAAATCAAGAGGCAGCCTTTCGGCAGACAGTGCGCATTAACGCGCTTTTGAATAATGTGTGTGTGTGTGTGTGTGTGTGTGTGTGTGTGTGTGTGTGTGTGTGTGTGTGTGTGTGTGTGTGTGTGTGTGTTGTGCGTGCGTGCGTGCGTGTGTGTGTGTGTGTGTGTGTGTGTGTGCGTGCGTGCGTGCGTGTGTGTGTGTGTGTGTGTGTGTGTGTGTGTGTGTGTGCACGCGCGTGCATGTGTGAGTGTGTGTGTGTGTGTGTGTGTGTGTGTGTGTGTGTGTGTGTGTGTGCTCTCTCAACTTCAAATACCATCCGATAAAGGCGAGTACTTGACTCGACCCTCTGCTCTTTTTTTTTTCTTGCTTTTTTTTTGGGGGGGGGGGGGGGTGCTCTCTTTACAGCAGAGCAGTTGAAGTGTGAGAAACGAGCGGACCGCTCCATCACAGGTGAACAAAGCGAAAACAGGAACAAGAACCATTCGTGTTTAGGGCGCTCATCACACACACAAAAAACCCACAACCTATCCGTCAAAGGGCCGCCTCTCCTGGACTTCTCTCACTCGATTCTGTCCCCTGATGATCGGTCACGTGACGCGAGTTTCTAGACCTCCCACCGTCATGGATTTGGCTGAAAGCTCGACTATACGGCCCAGACCGGAGGCCTGCTTCAGTCCTACCCAAAACACATCCCCGGACCGGACACTAGGGACGCTGAAGGCGGGAGAGGCTGTGGAGGGTGGAGGTGGGCGTAGAACGGTGAGATACTGCATTCTATGTGAGAAGGGCGAGGTACTGCCTCCTATCTGCTCCGATATGCGGTTCCCCGGGCGCTGTCCTTCCGGGCAGCCAGCCGTGACAGAGGATGACGAATGGAACGACTCTCTTTTATCGGGAGGGCAGGCACGCACAGGCCGGAACGTTCTCTGGTTGCCCTACGTGCAGAAAGACACTATAATACGCACCCTACGGAGAGGGAAATGTCTTTGGTTGTACGCGCTGCCCCCAACACCACAGTGCCTTAATTGCTAGTACCGCTGTGGCACAGTATGGCGCGTCAGTCAAGCTAAACACACAGTTACGTATTTCGTAAACTACACGCATCTGCCTGTCACCACACCGGAATAAAGTGGCTAAGTCTGAACGACGCATCCGAAGGTCCGCTGGTTGGTTAGTGATAATGCTTTCGTGTCAGGACATCCTTCATCATTCAGTGGTATTAAATAATTAACAGTAACTAATTTACGCGCGCGCGCGCGCGCACACACACACACACACACACACACACACACACACACACACCACAACTGCCGTCTACGCAGTGAAGTCGACCTTCTCCTCCAATTATTTCCTTTTCGTTCTTTAGCTATATTTCGACTACCTACCTGCCTCGATCGATTTGCAAGCCAAGCGTATGTATCCGATATCGGCAATGTGCTCATCTGTGTTCAAGTTTATGGCTACGTAATAAAGGCATGGTTCTAATCTGTATTTCGTTGTACCTCTCAATTCCTGCATCGTTTCATTTTCGAAGAATATCGTCCAACAGCTTTGCATTCCGTCGAGATAAACTGCTATTTGAAGCTACGAGCATTTAAGTAGCAGTGATTTGTTTACCAGTCGGTGTGCCACAAATCAGCGTGAAGGCAAAGAAGAAGACAAATAATAGCCAATACCGTATCTTAATGACCACCCCCGTCGTCTTGTTTCACCTAATGAATTATTCACTGTGTGCACTCCTCATTCCAACACCGCTGGGAACTAGCAAGATGTCCCAGCCTCCTGCGCCATCCAAGTGCAACAATAACGCTTGTTGACAGAAGACATTAGTTCACCCAGGAAGCTATCAGAGGCAGAATAATGCACCTAAACGTGAACCCCTGGCTCCAGCCTTGTAAAACTGGACCCCGCCGACAATGAGCTGTATCGTGTACACCAAGGGGCGAGCTCGCTCCCAACATCAAAGTCGGCATTAGAGTCTAATCTGTGTGGGATACAACAGGGCAACTAAATCAAGACCACATGTCTTTTGCCCCTAGAAAAACCCTGGGCTGAACTGTCTAAAGAAAAAGAAGAAAAGGGACAGAAAAAAGGAGAGAAAAAAAGCAAGGAAAAAAAAAACGGAGAAGAAAGGAAGAAAAAAAAAAGGAGAAGAAAAAGGAAGAAAAAGAGAGAGAGAGAGAGAGAGAGAGAGAGAGAGAGAGAGAGAGAGAGAGAGAGAGAGAGAGAGAGAGAGAAAGAAAAGAAAAAAAGGGAAAAAAAGAAAAGAAAAAAGGACACCTTCAGCCAGTGCTATCGGAATTTTGACAGCACATACTCCAAACGCCTGTCCCACCCGCATGAACAGGATCACAACTTGATAAGGCTTCAAATAGTCCTCACCGAGATAAGCTAAAGCCGAGCCACAAGATCTCGATGAAACGCTAGACGCCTAACTGCCACCAATGCGATAGGACATGCAGCTTCGATCGACAGTGCCGACAGAACCGGTTATGAATCAATTATGAATCTTGTCATAATCTACCGCTGAAGGGATTAGGGGTTTTAACGGTCGATAAAAAGGCCGTATTCAGACATCATTTCCTCTCTGGCAGGATTGATTTTTCGCGAGGACGTCTGAAAAATGCCTTCAAGTGTATAGTTTTACACTGCACGAAGAGCTGTCGCCCGAATTTCCATGAAAGACAGCCAAGATTGTAACACTGATAAAACATTTCCACACAAGTACACGCACACCCCCACGAAATTCCACCCTCACCCCCCACAAACTGAGTTAAAAATACGTAGCAGTATAAAATGGGTTAACACACACACACAAGCCACCTCAAATTCCGTTTCGTTTTCTGTATATATATATTTTTTTTTGAAACGGGCCATTGCCAACGGCAGGCAATGCCAAGCGTTGTCACGGAAGTCAACGCCTTGCTTTCCCCGACAGCGTACCTGTTCGATGCTATAACAGCTGATTTTATCTCCGAACTGCGTGATAAGAGATATCCCAGGAGATGACGCGACAGCTTGTCTAGCCTTTGTTACCTTAACGCGAAGGAATGCTGCCCTGTCACTTGAAAACCCGAGACAAAATGTAGAGTAAACAGAACCACAATCTCTTTGGATTCTCCGAGATGACGGAAGACCTACTTTGTTGATGGAAGTTCCGCATCGCTTCTACTCAGTCCGATGTGTGTCTGTGGAGAAGTGGTACCAAGACAAACGTTGTTTTCTGCTTCGGTACTGTACCACTTATGCTGAAGCACAGCTGAGACAGTTGTGTGTGTGTGTGTGTGTGTGTGTGTGTGTGTGTGTGTGTGTGTGTGTGTGTGTGTGTGTGTGTGTGTGTGTGTGTGTGCCAAAGTACGTCTCTAAAGAATTCACGTCTAAACACAGTAGCATTTTCCAGTATGAGCACTGTGTGCTGATGAAAGAGGGTAGCAACGATGTAACTGTAGGCAAATCAAGTAATATTTTCACTATAAATAAGCAGTGGCTTTTGGTGTTTCTTGGGCAGTGTCTGTAATATATATATATATATCTTGTGTGCGTGTGTTTTTGCCATGTTTTGTATAAAGATGTTTGTTAATTTTTGTATGTTTTGTACGCTTGTATACTATTGATTTGTATAATTATGGGTATTTGTGCATTGTACGTTTTTTCTTTAAGTTATAAAGCGCTTTGAGATACCGAAAGCGCTCTATAAATTACACACACAGAGGGGGGGGGGGGGGGCAACAAAAACAAAGTTAGAGTAAGTAACTAAGTAATTTTGTGTTCTACGCCAAGCCAACCAGAGCGGTTAACTCAGGGCGACACACAGTTAAGGAGCACAGAAACAAACAAAATAAAAATAAAACAAACAACAACCCCCCCCCCCCGACCCCCAAGAAAGACACACACACACACACACACACGCACACACCAAAGAAACACAGGCAACAGGAAGAAGTGAACCATCTGTAATTACTCGTGTGTATATAAATATACGGACAAAGGGAAAATCCGATACTCTCCTCCTCTCTGATCTTTTGCCCTTTCCCATCCAACAGACGTTCCAAAAAAGCAGAAATGTCAACCTGTCGCATATAATAAGCTGCCTGGAACAGGTAAGCCCCTAGAGAGAAGAGGGGGGGTGGCAAGGGAGGAGACAGAAAAGATGAGAGGGGGCGGGGGGGGGGGGGGGGGGGGGGGGGAGGGGAAGAAAGTGACAGAGAGACGATCACATTGGCAGACAAAAAACACAGACAGACAGACAGACAAACGCGTAAGACAGCAGTCGTACCTGCAGCTGAGGTCTGGCTACGAGCAACGTGATGTCTGGCTCCTGACTAGAGAAAAGAGAGATGGCCTCGTCACGGCTGTGCACGTCCACCCCGTTGATCTGCAGGCACATAAAAGTAGGTCAGCACCTCAACAACCACAGTGGCCATGCTACACGTTACAGCACGCTCACAGCGGGACTCTTCCCACTCCCCCGAATAGAAAGGTTTCCGCCGTTTAGTCTTTCTTTACTTGGAGGATGGAATGTTCCCTTATGTTTGATTGAGGTGTGTGTGTGTGCGTGTGCGTGTGTGTGTGTGTGTGTGTGCGTGCGTGCGTGCGTGCGTGCGTGCGTGTGCGTGTGTATGTGTGTGTGTGTGTGCGTGCGTGCGTGCGTGTGTGTGTGCGTGCGTGCGTGTGTATATGCGTGCGTGCGTGCGTGCGTGCAAGCGTGCGTGTGTGTGTGTGTGTGTGTGTGTGTGTGTGTGTGTGTAGTGAACCGTGGACAGTGTGACTCATGGTGAGAACTGACCTGCAAGATCTGGTCACCCTCCCTGACACGACCGTCCCTGCCAGCCACGCTGCACGGGTCAATCTGAAACACACAGTGGTCAAGGACCATTCAGTTCATGCCTATCACAACCATTAAGTTCATGCCTATCACAACCATTAAGTTCATGCCTATCACCTTCTTATGCCAGAAGCAAAACATACCGTGCAGTGCCAGCAAGTAAACACAGCTGTATGATTAGCAAAGACAATGTAAAAAAACCTAGAAGCCAGCAAAATCGCACACCAATTTCTATCACTGAAAGACGTAATGATACAAGTTAAAATTCAACGTGTCACGAGACGTCAAGACACTCATCTCACATGAAAACAAGTCAGTGCAAGTACTTTCTCTTGTGAAAAACAGGCAGTCCAAGTTCATTCTAAATTTTGAGCCGCGAACACACTCTTCCGGTTATTGAACTGTTCCTCTCAAAATTAATAGAAACGAAACCAGCATTACAATTGCAACACAACAAACCGCAACAGCTGAGAGTAAAATCCGCCACAGTTATCACGAAACTATCTGCAGCAGACCAAAACCGCCACTCGCAATAGCAATGTTATGAAACTGCGACAGGAAGGTATATACACCCTCCATTCCACACACACACACACACACACACACACACACACACACAAAAACTGTACGACAGGCCCGAAGTGCATCTGATAGTGAGTCGCAGCAGCGTGCTGCCATGCATCGCCGAGATCGTGAATGATAGGACTGTTAGGAACTCCCTCTGTACCCTGCGCGACCGATTGTCTTACAGAAAAGTGCCCAGACCCATGTAACATTAGCCAGAACCTGCATTTCTGATGCAAATGGCTTCGTGGCTATCATGGTCCCACAGTGAATCATAATCCTGTAATGGATGGGGAATGGGGGTAGGGAGAACTGAAGGATTAAAGACAATGACGAGGCTGTATGTATTGGCTGTGAGTGACAACTGCTGCCCGGCTCTGGACAACAGTGAGTCAGCTTGTAGCGCAGAAAGGACTGTTCTCAATACCACATCTCTGCCGCAGGTCTGAATACGAGCCACGGGTTACTATTTCTGTGCGTTCAAATGTTTCCACGGCCATGCATGGTAGTTCTGGAGTTCGATGTTCTCGAAAAACTAGACTGTTACTTTTTGTTTACAGGTGACATTTATTTTCGAATCTTTGATCCCCGCTCAAACGTTCCCCAAAGGTCTGCTCCGGTCGGCCTTTTATGGGAGTTACCAGGATCGTTTATGTGAGGTATTTATGTGGGTTCTAAAACCAGTTCTTTATGAAACAATCAAACTCTGCCATAAGTAAATAAGCACTTAAAAACTTTTCTCATATGTAAAATCTATACAATCAGTCCGAACACAAACAGAAAACAAAACCCATACACAAAACACCCACACACATTCTCGAAGAGTTAGTCCCTTCGACATCGCCCTTGGAAAAAAAACACATAAAATCAGAGAAATTGCAGCATGCTGCACATACCACCGACTGTCATCTCCTAGCTGCTCAACAAGAGCTATGCAAGAGAGCCTATTACTTAACAAAAATATCGGAAGTATTTTCTGGAGAAAAGAAAAAATCGAGAGAATGCACCACAAGCACAAACACGACAAGACAGAGCATTAAGACTAGGCAGATGAAAAGAACAAGACAGAAGATACAAAAACAGAATCAAATAACAGCCCTGGAATTCCAGATAGGAAGAAGACAGAAATCTCCGGCTTCCATTCCGAGAACGGCTTAAGTCAATACACATTGTACACTCTCCCTAAACCTAAAGCTGTATCCTAGCCAAATCTACAAACTCAGTCTAAATACAAATACAACAGGGGAACTCCACGTACCGGCCAGAAAGGGCGTATACTCCCTAATCAAGCTATAGGAAAACCAACAACGGTAGAGCCTGAACCTACCGATCCATCAGTTACCATTCCGTGACCCGTCGTTGGCAGAAAAAGGAAGAAGACAAAAGCGGTCTGACTAAACGCTACCGAAAACAAATAGTAGTATAGAAAATACTTGTCCATTGTCAAGCAAGCAATTTACGCAAGCATAAGCTGAAGTAGGCACAATACACATCGCCTCCAAACTCTCCAGAGAAAATAAAGAACGAGAAAACGAGAGGAGGGGGGAGGAGGGAGGGAGAGAGAAAACAGATCATTTTGCCCTCGATAATTAAAACCATGCCGTTTTATTCACCGCGGGGAGAGATAAAAACTCCACACAGCTCCAAAGACCTCTCAAGTTGCAATAAGTTTTCATGAAAGCGAGATTAATCTATTTTCGCCAGAAATTCGAACTACAAGAAAGAATCGCAACAGCTTCCTGATTAAGGAACAATTTCTTGATGGGAGAGGGCGAGGGGAGAAGACATTAAATGAAAAAGAGAGAGAAAAAAAAAAACGAGAAAAAAGAAGAAGAAAAAACACGCAATGGAAACAGAGCAGTGAAGGCGGGAGAAAGCAATTTCCGAGCGGTATACAGCATGAGGTGGTTGTCGGTTCGTGATGGCGTTGTGTGGCGGCCTCGTGCACGGATGTGTTTACACGTCCAGGAAATAAGCGCGTGTCTGCCTCTGCAACAAGGCCGATTCCCTGTCCACGAACACCGCTGCTGGAAGTCTGACAATCGGCCACAGCGGAACGCCACCTCCGAGTCCGTGCACCACGTGCACACCCAGTTATTCGAGACAGCACTGCGCTGCCATTTGGGGATTCTGAAAGGCAGTATCGATATCTTTATCGCTTGCCTTGCATGCGTTTCTGTGGTAATGAAAACGTCTCGCACTACAAAGCAGTCTGACCGGCGATTGAGTTGTGCGGCATTGCATACAATACTCTTCGGATATCAGGATCTGGCTTTGGCCGGTAATCAAGACAGCCGCCATGCATTGCTTTGAATACATTCTGTTAAAAATATAAATATTTTCCTTGGTAATCGCTCCAGACTGGTGTTGTTGAAGCGGGAAATTGATGCTGAATTAGCCTGCAATTGGGAAGGAAGTAAACACACGAGGTCGTAAACTCTGTTAGACTATAGCACGCTGGTGTTTGTGTCCGGAAATTGTCTCTTCTGTGATTTCGCTATGCAGTTCAGAAGTCACTTTCTTTCCGTGTTAACGCAAAAAAGGATGTAATGGAGATGTTATCAAATACAGAATCGATGGTCATGCCAGACTAACCAGAGCGCTTGGCATTTGATGACGCAATCAGTCTGGACTTCTTCAGCTCTCCATCTCTGAAAATCTTTGCCTTTAAAGCTTTATACAGTGGGAGAACAAAGTATATAAGCCCGTCAATGAGTCCAAGGGAATTCCAATCGACTTATTGTTCACTCATGTTGTTACGGACCGGAGGCCTGATAATAAAACTCTCTCTCTCTGAGAGAAAAGAGCACCGCGTCTAAAAGGCTACAGATTTAAAAGTCGAACCCAAGAGTGAAAAAAAGATCTGACCTAGTAAAAAAATAAAACACACCAAAACAAAAAAACAAAAACAAAACAAAAAAGTCGAGCGAAGGAGCAAATGGTTTCCTCTTCTATACTAGGAGAAGGAATGCTAGACATTAACGTCTTCAAGACGTAATCGACTGCTTGACTCGCAATACCCAAGACTGAATTAAAGCCGATCTTTTTCTTCTTCGGGTCGTCGTTGAACAACCAGTTTAAAATGGGCATCGGCTTTTTTTCATTCCACTTCCACAAAAAAGAGACACTTTTTACAGGCTTAGGAGTGACCCAGACGTAACTGGCTCCAACTTCTGGCAGAAAGTGCTTTGGCGAACTTTTCTGATAATTACACCGTCTTGCGCTGCCATCTTTGACGACACAAGCCATGGGCTATCCTGACTCAACATGGCCAGCAGCGCAATCAAGGCAATCACCATACAAATTCCTCCCTTCCGCTGCCGTCTCCATCCCAAACAACCACTGGGCTGAGCTGGCAGGCTTGGGGTGGCAATGGAAGGGAGGTTGGCGGAAGGGGGGAGAGGAGGAAACAAATGAGGCAATATTTCACTCCCTCTGAACAAAATGGCGCACCCCCACCTCGTGCCACCCTGGTACTTGTTTAGAACGAGGCTCCAGCAATCAGGAATCAATTCATCATTTACTCCTCAAAACCCTCTCCTTCGGTGCCCGCTGCCACGTCTGGAAATCTGGCCAATTTGATTCCCCTCCCGACTGCAATTAGCTTACGCCAAAATTTCGCAGAAAATGGAGAAAAAAATCGCGGTGGCTACAATGCAATGGGCGTCGCAATCTGCCCAATCTTCTCAGCCACAACCATTACCAGGCAACACGCTGCAATCTGATCCGGGGAACAACCAGCCTGCCAATGCCGTAATTCCGGCTTACTTCTCTGTTTGTCTGTGTGTCTGTGTGTCTGTCTTAACTTCAACCAAAGTACACCACGGATAATCGCGGATAAAAAACAGAAAAAGTTGATTTATTATCTGCTTTGGTGACACACGTTTCCCTTAATGGCAAACCCGAATACACGCGTACACGGACTTGGCATCTCGTCATTCTTTGCCGTGACGGTGTTTTGAATACTGACACCGGCGGAAGTGAAACAAATTCATGCGCGCGCATGTCACACACAACTGCAAGCTCCAGCAAAAGCGGAGAGGTGTCGGGCGAATCAAGTCGGATTACTGGCTCTGTAACTTCTTTTGCACTTCGTGATGAAAAATAATTTTGACGGTTTACGTTGATGATGTCGCAGCTTGCGGAACTCGGACGAGCGGCATTGTGCGGTGAAAACGTGTTTAACAACAGTACGTGCTGCCGTGATGAATACGAATATGATCGCCAAGTCGAAGCGGAGAAGATTATAAAGGTTGCTTGACACTGAATCGGCCTAACTTACAAAATGGGGACACACTGCTGTGAGCGGACTTTTAAGTGCGCGGAATTGATCAAAACAGCAAAGCAGATGTGACTGCCAGTGTTCGCAACCCACCCACCCCCACCCCAATTACACACACGCACGCACGCATGCACACACACCACACACACACACTCACACACACACACACACACACACACACACACACGCACACTCACTCACACACACATACGCACGCACGCACGCACGCACGCACGCACACACACACACACACACACACACACACACACACACACACACACACACACACACACACACATCAAAACAAAACAAACCCATAAACAGCAACAACCACCAACAACAGAAAAGAGCAAACATACAAGAAAGGTCAAAGCTGAATTTGCTGTGTCTTGTTACAAAAAAAAAAGCCTTCCATTTTAGCCTCTTTTAAGTCCTCTTTCGTCCTGATGCGACACTATGCGGCTGATGGGACGTTAAAATCCCAAGAACTAATTTTCACATTCAGGTGTTTGGACGTGTAATTTATCCATGAACTTCGAAAACAAGCGAACATATTTTCAATGAAACTATGTCTCGCAAACATCAGTAATTCTCCTCATGACTTCTTTTTTCCTCCAGGCGTTGTAGGGGGGCGGGGGGGGGGGGGGGGGGGGGGGGAGGGGGGGAAGAGGGGGGGGGGGGGGGTAGGGGGAATAGAGGGAGGTGAGGTGGGCGGGTATCATGCCACCTATTACTTATGGAAGTCGTAAAATCAGAGACACGGGAAGCGATGACACGTTTGCAGACTTGAGAAACAAATCCACACCGCCACCGCTCGGCACCCCAGCTCCCGGAGTTATTCCTGCCGTCACCACGGGGTCCAGTATGCTGCCAACTCCCAACTGTTGCAAGATGTGAGGGGGGAAACAAAGCAAATAAGACACCGGCTATGAAATATAGGTGTGCCGGGTGTGGTGGGAACAGGCGTGAGATACCCTATGTACCCAGGTCCTGCCTTCTTTCTGCTAACCACCTTGGCAGGATGTGGACAGGGGTTTGATATTTTGCTAGGTTTAATTTGCGTGGCCAAATGATACCAGATTGCTAGGTAAAGTTTTCATGTTAACAATTATTTTTCCTTTGCACTGGTTTTCATCAAGTCAGCCGGTATGGTCCCCAGACTCGAAGTAGACGATGCAGCATGTTGGTCCATGGGGATCGAGAGGTTGGGGGCGAGGGTGGAGGGGCGAGGGAGGGTACGAACAGGTCTCGCCAGATTTCCGTCTTTGACGTCAACAAAGCTATAAGGTGGTGCGGTGGTAGTGATGCCGGTGGCGATGGAGATGGGCTAATAAAAGATATTTCTGTTAGCTGGATAACAGAGCTGGAAAGGTAGCTGAATGCACTAGAAGACCAGCCGGCAAGTCAGTTTGGATTTACAATGTCTCCGATCGGTTACGGTGGCGAAGCCAAAAGACAAATGACCATGACATAAGCCATCAAATCAACTGGACGTCGAGTTATAGTGGAAAAGTAAAATTTCCTAAGAACATACCACTAAAACACAAAAAGACGCAACAAACTCAACAATTATTCTGTAAGCAGACTACTGGGCACTGAAATAGTAGAGCACTGATCACCAAAGAACGACTTTCGTGAACGAAAGGGGGGGGGGAGAGAGAGAGAGAGAGAGAGAGAGAGAGAGAGAGAGAGAGAGAGAGAGAGAGAGAGAGAGAGAGAGAGAGAGAGAGAGAGAGAGACAGACAGACAGACAGACAGACAGACAGACAGACAGACAGACAGACAGAAGACCAGCCCGAAACAAAACGCTAATGCAGACAATAGTTAATAACGTTGACCTCTCTGATCTCAGCCTGACCAGCAGTTACCTCTGGCATTTCTGTAACCCTACCCGCATTATGTCTTGCCAGCTACCCGTCCATGTTTTACGAGGCAGAAACCCGAAACCGTTCTTGACTGCCTAAGACAGAAAGCGGGAAAGACAGACAAAAAAACACCACCACTTCGTTCCGGCCTCTGAGCGCGCTAAAATCCCTCCAAAGCCGGCAGATTGCCTGATAGGTAAGAAAGACACAAAGTGATACATCTTGTGCTGGAGCTAATCTCCTGTAGTGGTTGTCTTGCCCTTTTTGCCGTCTGTTGCAGCCATTGTGCTCCCCAAAAGCCACCCGGAGCCTCCCGAAGGATAACTGTCAGGGGAGCTAATGCACTGAGTTTCTCTCCCTTCGGTCCTGCCACGCAGTTCATTGCCCCTGCAGGAACATCTTCAGCGATGAAGGCGAGGAGAAAAATCGTCGCGAGTTTCTTGTAGTAATCAAAACAACGATGGATTCGACAGGTTGGAGAGAGTTCAGATGCCAAAGATCTTGAGACACTGACTATTCTGGGCTGGATGTTTGGCATGTGCATCTGCTCTCCGAGGGCTTGAGGAGGTTGAGGATGGGGGGGGGGGGGGGGAAGGGGGGGGGGGATGTCGTTTTATGTCAGAAATGAACGCCTATAAAAACGCAATGAAACACACACCGCAAGCAACAGATGAGAAAAACAAGAAGACTAACGGAGGTTGTTTTTATCCATACAGAAGAGAATCGAGTAAACAGGGGGAAAAGGGCAGGGGGAGGCTCGGGGAACTTTCTAACAGAAGTGGAAAAAAACAAGAGAGAAGAGAGAGAGAGAGAGAGAGAGAGAGAGAGAGAGAGAGAGGGGGGGGGGGGGGGGGGGAGGGGGGAAGAGAAATGAACGAGAGAATAATGTAAGTCTACTTTAACGGAAGACATAAACCGAAGTGAAGAACTACCGCACGAGGACTCGTAAACAGCTCTCTACAATTCCCACAATGCCGGTGATGTCCGGTGCAGACAATAGCAATCCGTGTGTGAAAATGCTTTATGACCTCGCTAATGGACCCAGCACACGGCCGCAGCTTAGTCACGACGATCGATGAAGAGATGTCCGAGACACTCAACATTTCGTGGAGATAGAGAAGGAGAAAAACAAAACAAAAAAACTCCCGTTCCGTTATCGTACATCGCATGTCTAGATCTGCGTGCGTCTGGGAAGAACAGAGGCGTTTTCCTTTCAGGCCGGCAGAACTCTACGTCAAGTTAAAGAACCTTTCTGGTCCGCACAAGCCAACGTTACTTAAAGGATCCTATCGGTCTGCTAAGCTAGTTCCACGTTTAAAAGCCGTTGGTTCGTGCAGCTCTACGATAAACAAACAACAAACAAAATAACAACAACAAACGAAACAAAACAAGAACAACGAAAAAGGAAAGAAAAAATAAACTTCAGTCTATAGAACTCCAAGTTAAAGATTCAGCAGAACATGTTCTACTATAGTAGCGTTTTTTTCCACTACAGTATAACATCACGCGAAGGACCGCGATACCGGAAAACTACCCGTCATCTACTGGCATCGCTTTCACGTGGGACACGCGCGTATCATCAAGCTCGTGAATCAAATCCTCTCCATAAGACAACTTCCTCAGTAACTCTTGGCCACAAGTCACTCCAAAGAATGAAATCGAAAAAATGACACTTTTTTTTCTTTGCTGTCGACACATATATTCATAAACACATCAAAATATGACTCAGTACTAGTTCGCAAGAACTAAAAACTCACTATGGATTAAGCGTTCCGGTTTCAGTGCTCTAGACGTGACCCGTTGCGGTTGACGTGTTAAAATCCAGCATGTAACCTATACCCTCTGAATCACTGCTAAGTCACCAAGCTAATTAATGACTCTTCTCTGCTTTAATGTCCTCCACTCATTGCTAAATAGGTCACTGGGCTAATTCATTACGCATGCCTGCTTTAATTAATGCCCTTGAATCATCGCTGGCATTGCTATGCAATTGCACTTGTTGCTTACTTCTCCATGAACTGATCATGCAAGTTAAATTAAGTCGGCTCCACCGGCTGCCAGTGGCACTGTTGAGTCGGTATCTACATCTACGGAATGAAAGCACTTGCAACGTGGTGCGGGATGCTGCCGATCTTTGCGTGGACACAAAATGATGAAAATGGCCGCAAGGCTGGGACGGAAACCACTGCAGTATTTAGGAGCAGGGAGATCTGGTGAAGCGCAAGCAACGGAGTGTTGACGAGGGTGCTTCTACCCCTTCCCTCGTCGCTAGCTGCGATCGAAGTGAAGATCCGGACAAGATATTGACGGAATCGCCGCGGAGATGAGACTGTTGGAGGGTTCTGTTCCTGGGTTTAGACACCCGTGTTGATGCCCTGTTGATTGCTCCGCATCGTGTTGGCTTTGGGAGTCACTCCTTTCTAAATGAGAAAAGTCTATTTGCTCTCTCTCTCTCTGTGTCTCTCTCTCTCTCTGTCTCTCTCTTTCTGTGTGTGTGTGTGTGTGTCTCTCCCTCCCTCTCTCTCTCTCTTTCTCTCTCTCATGGCAGCTTAATCGAGTTATAATGAATCGCCAGAAACGTGGATCCATCTGAGACAACAACTCGCGGGAACAATCACACAAATTAACGACGCCGACGCCCAGGTTTGTTGGACAAGGACACACAGCCTTCCCAGTTCGTTGTCGGCATCATGTCTTACATTTGATCTACTTGGGAACAGTATGTATGCTCTCGAGCTCTTGGTTTCAAGACCAAAGGTAGAAAGAAAGACACAGAAGGAAACGGAATCCTGAAATTCAATGCCAGGATAAGAACGACAGTATAATATCCCCAGCGCGTCACACGGAGGGTCTTAGCACCATGTAAATAACAACCGGCAGACAAAGATCTCCCTAAAACCCAATTTAGACCTCTCCCGTCTCATTAAGGTCTGGAATGTGTCTCATAACAGGCAAATAATGGCATTCGCATAATCCTCGCTCCCTTCTATAATAGACCCTTTTCCCGCCTTTGACATATCTCATTTATTGTTCTCCTTTTCTTTATCCAGGTTTAAAGCAGCTGTGACGTGTTCCCGTCTGCACGAGATTCTCCGACTATCTCCCCCTCCACCACCCCCACCACCCATCCCCCAAAGGTGGATCGAATGTCAGACTGAAACAGACAGCAGTTTTAAAGAAGGAAATTGGTAATTTGCAAAAGAATAACGGCTATCGTGATTCGCGCATGAGATAAAACCTGCTTATCAGGTAGAATCTGATCTAGTTTCTGACGTCTGATGTTTCAGGTTAAATTACAGCATCAATTAGTGTCCGAGAAGAAGAATATGTTCACGTTTATACTCGATGTAAAGTAGACTTTCTGTGAGTAGGCGGGGAAGGAAAAAAATACCCCAAGGTTGTGACAAGGGTAGTCGGGTAACAGTGTCCTTTTATGGCAAACGACAGTAATTGCTTTTTTGATACAACTACCCGGGGTATTGTGGCACAAACAGCATTTAAAAGCGTGTCGCAAGTACAGCCTATGTAGTTATCTTTAAGTTGTGTCTCATGTATTGCTGCTCTTCTCTACAAAAACGGAGTGACTCTATAGCACACTACCGGAAATTGTTTAGAATTCAGTGTAAAAATTTTTAATTCCCTGAATGAATATTTGCCTTTACTGTCTTTTGCCTCGAAAGGACAGAATGGGTCAGTGATCAAACAGCCCCCCCCCCCCCTCAAAAAAAAAAAAAAAAAAAAGAAGAAGAAGAAGAAGAAGGACCAACGCTATTCTGTCTGTGTTAGGGTCTCCTGACAGGCCATACACTAGCGCCATTGACGGTTGTTTCACATACGTCCGAGAACCGTTCTGTCTGGTTCGTGGGGTCTTGTGTGTGTCCTCCACTTGACCCCAACCCAGGCAGCTTGCTGGTGGCAATGTTCTACGCCATGGCACCAACAATCAGCGGAACGGGACCAGCGGGACCTCGCCACTCACAGATTTGACATATTGGCACTTGTTGAAGCGATTTTTGTTTCCGTCAAAAGACTTTAATTGACTTATTTGTGCGAAGTGGACCCGCTCTAAAAACTTCAATGTGAGTATTACTCACAATTTAAATAACGTTCGGTATACTTTCCTTGGTTAATTAAGTTTAATGTGTCAACGGATAGGTTCAACTGAAACCTCAGCCAAAGACTGTCGAAAAGGAGAAGATCCATTTGCGACAGTCTTTGCTTCATTACAGCATAAGCTCCTGTCGTTTTGCAATGGCCCGCCCCCACACCCCAAACATTTTGTAGCCTTTAGCGGAGAATCTCCTATTGTAACGTGTGTGTGTGTGTGTGTGTGTGTGCGCGCGCGTGCGTGCATACGAACGTGTGTGTGTGTGTGTGTTAATTTTTCAGTTGATGCCATTTGCTTCTATAACAAATACAAACACTGACACGGAACCGTCTTTCCAATTCACAATTCCGGTGAGCGATAAAATAAATCCATGATGCTTCCTTCCTTCTTCCCGGCGGACAGTCAAATCTCCTCGGCTCTTCCATAAACTTCGGACAAGAGCCACGCCGCGCAGTCACCGCCGCCCTGACCCCAAGCCAAGTCAATGGCCATCATCTACTCCCCTTACCCAGAGCCATGTTCCGCCGCCACTAACTCATGCAACGGCCGACGGCAGGAGCGTGTTGACGTCAACGATACCCTCGCCTCCCAATGCAGCAACTCCCTCCCCCCCCACCCCCCCCAATCCTAACACAAACTCTCCTCTTCTACGCCCCTAAACCCCCTACCCCCGGACCTCGCTTGTTCATTGTTGGGCCCTGTGGACAAGGTAACCAGAGAGGACCCTGGCGGGCCTGACCCTCTGCTTCTCTGATGAATGTCTTTCAGAGCATCATGGCGCCAGGTCCGTGAGACTATGGCGGGGAACTCGGCAGGACCCGAACCGCCCCAGGTCAGCTCTTCCACCACAGAGGAGGTTTTGGTGATGGGAGAGGGTCGGGGGTGGTAGGGGAAGGACGGGGGTGGGATGGGTGGGGGGGGGGGGGGGGAGTTTGGATCGCAACAACGTTTCATTAAAACAGCCGCGGTTTTGGCGAAGAGAAACTAGACTGTTAACAATGCGCGTGCAATGATGACAAAGTTCCGGTTGGGTCCATTCACATCCGATGGCGTAAATCAACTTGCAAACCAACCGTTACGGGGGAAGGTGGAAGGGGGAGGGGGGAGGGGGGGAATTAAAAGTGTAATTAAGATCTCTGCGGGTTTGTTTGTTTTTTCAGTCGGAGAAAATCAGCCGATTTACAATGCTTGTGTTGAGTCAACTTATGGTCAGCATCCACCTATCAGTTCAGTCATCCACACCCAACGGCATAGTCAACCCTCAAACAGCCAGGATTCGTTTGGTTCGTCAGGAAGGTGGGGAGGGGGTGTCTCACTGCTGCTGTGTTGTGCCGCAAGACACGACTGTGGTTTGGGCGAGGAGACAGACTCGTGGCTGGCAACAACGTTTGCGCAATCTCCGTCCATCAAACACGATCCTTGAATCCAGGGATCAGTTCAGTTCAGCTCAGTCCAAGACGGGCTCAGCTACCTAACTCCGAGAAGACAATAAACGCACCATCACGTCTCTAGGGAGATTTTCCAGTGTTGCCTTTGGAGCCGTTTCTCAGCTACTTACTCAGGGAAGACAATAAGCGCACCATCACGTCTCTCGGGAGATTTTCTAGTGTTGCCTTTGAAGCTGTTTCAATGCTGCTCTGATTGACGTTGGTCCAGTCCAGTCCATCAGAGTCTGAGACTACACTCTCTTTGCAGTCTATGGTTTAGGAACATCCATCTCCAGTAGGAAGGAAAACGATTTCCTGGGATGGTTACAATAACACCGTGTACAGTTGAGAAATGCACGCACTCATTGTGTGCCAACTGAATTCTTGGGCACATTTGTTTACACTGTGAAACTGAAACTTTGGTCAATTCATCAACTAAAACTTTCAACATTTAGTGTCGAACGTGACCACAGACAAAATCGCTTGTTTTGTTCAGAACTCGTAACGCTCAGAAATCTGGTAAGCAATACTGATTCAGAGAAAAGTAATGATGCTGGTTCCGCCCGACACTAACAAATGGCCCTGTCTGGACGAATCTCCATAACTATGCTGTAGGTTGTACAATAAATTCTTTGATCCGTTTTTGCCCGGCTTCGCAGACTTCTGTGACGGATGAGAACATGAAACTGGTGCCGCCAACAAGAGACGCATATATCACTGTGTCTCACGAGAGAGGGAGAAAAAAATTCACAGCGAATCATCAGTCACTACCTCTCAGACTTTACCTATAAACACTCTCGGCCTACCACGATCTTCTGATCTTCCAAAGCGCTGTCCATTGCAGTATCTACCCCGTGTAGGAGATACCCGCTATCTCGTCCTCCCTAGGTTAATCAGTAGCCGGGTGTCAGGTCTCGGAGTTAATCACAATGACTACACACCGGCCTTGTTCCATAAATCTGCAGATTATCGCCGCACGAAGGCTGAAGGGACAATAATGGCATGTAGCGGCCAGAGCGGGGCAGGCCCCTATCTTGCTGACCCCTTCACCTCGCCCTGGGTACCGCACCGGGGGCGGCGTGACTTCAAAGCCCCGACGCCAAATCTCGATGAGTCTATTGGACAGATTAACCCTCCCCTAACTTACCGCTCGGGCGCCAACATCAAACGGTGGGAGAATCATTCTTCTTGGACCGCTTTATCTCACGCCACGTCTCTAAACGTCCCTGGGTCGGGTGTTCCCCTCCTCCCCGTGGTCAGCGCTGGGCAGGACTGAGACAAAGAGACGCAGCTACCCGGGGGCATTCCTCGTCGTCCGTCGTGCTGACTCACACAACAGTGGGCACGACAGTACAAACACTGCACCTAAGACACGGGGGGTGACAATTTAAGGCTCGCCGCACAGTACGGTCTGGACAAGGGAGTCAGTCAGCCATCAGCACATCCAACGACACAGCCAGGCCTCAGGCGGCCAAAGAGATGAAGGACATACCGAGAGCAAGGGAAACATCCAGGGCCGGGTTCCGTTCCGGAAGTCCAGAACAAGCGTATCAGGTCCAAGTCCAACAAGCCCCAGCTGCTTTGAAATCGCCTCCCCGTTATCAGAGCAAAGAAAACAGAGCCGGTCCATTCGCCCATCGCCGGCAACAAGGGTATCGAATCCGAGACATCAAATAACGCTGTCCAAGCAAGCCAGCAAGGAAACAGGTAGCAAGCAACCGGCCGCTGGACAATATCTATATTATGTATGGAATCCATCCGTCCAGCTTCTAACTCTGCGGACTTACTATAACCAGTCAGTGGCTAAACTCGTGCAGTTTCGGTACAAGCACACACACACACACACACACACACACACACACACACACACACACACACACACACACACACACACATGTTCGTATCACGCACGCACGCTCACACACACACACACACACACACACACACACACACACACACACACACACACACACACACACACACACACATATTAGTACTTGCATACAAAAAAGCATCGACCTCACTCAATCAACCCCATCTGTGTGGCGGACACACCAACACCAACTTTGACGCGAGCAAAGAGCTAAACAGTAATTTGATTTTAAACAAAGCAAAAGCAGGAGTAAGTAACATGGTGTTTTACGCCCAGTCAACCATTACGGTTATATCAGCATGAAGCAATGATGCTTCAAACAAAGAAACAAAAGAGAAAGGAAGAAAGAGATGACGAAGACACAAAGAAACAAAACACACAAACAGTGGACTGACCTCGCTAATGAATATGTCGGTGATCTCATCCTCCAACGATCCGTAACACAAAGTCAGCCCCAACTTCTCGTCACTGGACGACCGATGTAATACCACCTCCTGTAACACACACACAAACATGGACAAGGTCAGTAACGTACACGCAACGGTACAACTGAAGAGAACACTACACGCATGTGCGATTAGCGAACGTAACAATTATATGATATCTGGTGGAAACATGCACAAAGGCAAACGCTAGATAAAATCTCACGCAAACTTTAAAGCAAAATTTCAGCGTCAATAAAATAAAATAAAAACAACGAGAGATGGCAGAGGTAACTGTAGAGGGAGGTCCGCAGCAGCGATTCCGAGTCTGGAAATTATACAAAGTTAAAACTCGACAAGCATTTCTGGGAAAGGAAACAATGAGTTTCTTCGTCGAGCATTGTCTGAGAGTTTAAGTGTGTAGAAGACTACGCAAGTGTCAAGAGTGGTTACAATTCTTGAGGAATAATGGTTTCCGCTCACATTCTTCAACGGGCCGAGTCAAGGGAAACTGGTCTGTTCCGAAAGAAGTTTATAATTGTTGTCGGGAGGGGTGCTGTGGGAGGCGATTTCTGAAGTGGGAAGGGGGCTGGTGGAGGTTGGGGAGGGTTCAAGGACCTCCCACACAGTGACTGTATCTATACTTCGTGACACGCTCAAGTTGTTTAAAGTAAAACTCACTTTAAAACCAGATTTCAAGCACTGCAGCCAAATGGCTGCTATGCGCAGACAACTCCCAAGCCGGAGTCATTGACACAACCACGCCCCAGTCACGGAGACACCGCCTGTCACGCAGGTGCTACAACCCCAGCAACCCTTGGTCCACACACACAAAAAAACCATGTGTTGACAAGGTGCAGAAAAATGAGTCGCCTGCTGACAACCACGCTTGGAACGGAGAGCGGCAGCTCGCTACAAGAAGTCGCGGTTGTAAGTGGATGGGATTTTCCAATTAGCCTTGTTGCGGTCTTGTCTAAGCCAGGCAAATATTTGCAGGCGGCTGTCTCATCGTGTAGGCAAACTGGACGTGTTTTGTGCCGTGCCTTCTCATGAGGCTTCGGAAGGGGATACTCCTGGGAGGAGTCGTTTGTCAGCGCACCTCGGCTGACATAGGTTCACACACTTTTGTCTTCATCAGCCACGTGCACGAGGGCATGTCAGGATGTCATGGGTCAAGCTTTTGAGCAGTGATTGTGCGCTCCTGGCGCTAACGGTGGCGACGTGGACTGCGCGTTTTTATGGATTAGATTTAGTTAGTAATTTTATTTTAACGTCCTGTCAGGGTTCACTTTGGGTCACCTCGAAAAAGTCTGTGAATGAAATTTTATACGGGACAGATAGATAGATAATTGATGACGGTTTTATCGGAGCGGAACACGTTTTTTTTAAACACGTTTTGGTCGAAACACAATGCAGGCTAAAAACAAAATCAATTGAGACGTTTCAGATGAAGTGCCTTTTTCAAGCAGATTAATGTTCACATGATCGGTATTGACTCAACAAAGTTCAGTGCGTAAGCTATAGTTTGGTCTTGTTTTGCTTCGATTAATGCGCAACAGCTACTTCTATGTGAATCGTACAATAAATAAAAAAGCAATACGACACATGACCAACAATGGGGCACAGAAAAAGCAATGTATATCACTAAAAGCACTTCCTTCCTATATTTCTCTGCATCCCCCCTTTTCGCCCTGATATAACCGCAATGGTTGTCTCGCCGTAAAACACCAAGTTACTTACTTACTCACCCCCCCCCCCCTCCCCTTTATCATACGAGTGCAGTCCCTAAAACTGTATCTGCTACATAAAGACCAGTGGTGGTCGAGAGAGCTACTGAAACCGAGGCAATTAGACCCAGGTGAGAACAGTCCTATCATTAACTGGCGTAAACGTTGAAATGCGATACCCATGTTCGCAGTTGCAGCATTGAAAAAACGAATCAATATTAAAAATAAAATGAGGAACAGCAATTCAGTAGCTGCAGATGATAACTGGAGAAATACAGAAGATGTGAATATTAATGACTTCGCCGAGTGGTGTTAATGACCCGTCAACCGTCAAGGTCATATCATCATATTAAAAGTGAAGTCCGATTCACTGTTCCCAACAAACACCACTCCACGTTCGAACAATACCGAAGAGAATGAAGTTGAATGAACTGCCGTGGAAGGCAGACTTCAGAAAGACAGAATTCCAGGTCGCGAGCAAGAGAAATATGCAGTCATTTTCTGATCCGAGAAAAGAAGAAGAAAAAGAAGAAGAAAAAAAAGAAGAAAGGTAACGTCAAGGGCTTTGGATTCTCCACAGATGGGGTCTTAATTTCTGCATAGGTGGCACCCTGTCAAGAAGGCGAAGATGGGGGGGAAAAATAAGCCACCTTTTGTTCCCACACCGAGGTACTTCCAGTTCAACGTTCTGACATTACGGTCCCCGACTGTTCAGCCATCGCTTTCATCAACAGCAACTCCCCGAGTCAGCAATACAAAGGCAAGAAACAGAAATACACAAAAGAAGGAAACACTGACAGACGGTTGCGAGGACCGGCTTCAACATCTCTGGACCCCTCCCTCTCTCCGCCCCGCTATCAGGCCAATCTTATACACAGGTAGCCGTGAGAAAAGTGTTCCCCCCTCGCACACACACAGCAATGATACGCATAAATACTCGGCAAAGGGGAGTCAGTCGATGAGCAAGGAAAGCAAGAGAGACCGGAAAAGAACTTGCACTCGCAGACACTACCAGCAGGGTGCGAGTGAGTGCTCGAGAAATGACAATTGTTATCGGAGTTTATCAGAAGCACGTGGAGCTGATCAAACAGCACTGCCGTTTTTTTCCTGTGTGTGTGCAGAGTATGCATCTCTTTCGTTGTCGTTTCAGAGGCTGCTACTGGTTGGACGGAAAATGTCACTGTATAATACTGCAAATTACAGACGAACATGATCGGTTTGTTTTTATTGTTATTGCTGATGTCATTCACACACACACACACACACACACACACACGCACGCACGCACGCACACACGCACGCACGCACGCACGCACGCACGCACGCACGCACGCACGCACACGCACGCACGCACACACGCACACGCACGCACGCACATAGAAGTGCCATCAATTTACTCCTACTCAAAGTTGAAAAAAAATCTACTCATGTTTCTCGCGGTCCATTGATTGAAAAAGGTAACGACAACAGACTGTGATTTTCCATTACTGATTTCAAACCTCGAACACGATGGAGGGAGAGGGTGGGGGTGTGGAGGGAGGAGTCATACTTGTACACACGACATGCATTTCAAGCAAGGGCTGTTTCGGCTACAGTCTTTGGTTTCAGTGATGCCCGACTCCCACTCCCGTGTAATAACATCACAGAGCCGGTCCCAGACAAAGCTCGATGGCTGGGTGGTCTGGTGTCTCTGAGGCAGGCGGTGCATCTCTGATAACCTAGCTCTGCCTTTGATCAACACTCTCTCGCATCATCTCCCCACCTCCTCACTCAACTCCAACAGCACAGCCTCAAACCAGCGCTGACAAGCGGCACAGATTAGACGACAAGCTGAATTTTGTTGTTTGTTTGTTTGTTTGTATGTGATGCGCGAGGAATACTGTATTATGTTTATAGATTATTTTTGATATTTCGTGTATACATTTTTGTTGACCTTGTAGAGCGCGGTTTGCTCACCTTTGTCGGTGAGATACTGTGCTATAGAAATGAACTTTTTCTCTCCCAAATCCTCAAAACCCATAAAGCGGCACGTATCAAACAGTGAATCAGACTTTCGCTTGTGTTTTAATGATCTTTTTCAGTCTTGTATTTTCAAGCACACACCTTCCTGAATGCTTCTTGACGAGCTTGATTTTTGCTTGTCTAAGACTGACCACAGTCAGTGCTCAATGGATGATGCAGAAAGAGAGAGAGAGAGAGAGAGAGAGAGAGAGAGAGAGAGAGAGAGAGAGAGAGAGAGAGAGAGAGATGTTCAGTTTCATCCACTAAGGCTCTTTCTTAAGTTGAAGTCGCGCGGCAGAAGGCGAAAAAGAAGAACTGAGCCAAAAGTAACACAGGTTGACAGCAACAGCACATTCTCTCTTATCGTCGTGATTCAGAGAGACAAGTCCTATTTCATACAGTAGAGTTCAGAAGAAGAAAAACCCTTTTTCATTTCAGCCGGGTTATTGTGCCGTGGCCAAGTTACGACAGACGCTAGGAAGAAGGCAGGGACCAGAACAGCAACACAGGCTTCGGATTCCACCACTGCACCTCTTGTCAGGCATCACAGGCACAGACAGGTAGCTAACGTGCAGACGCAGCTTGGTGACCCGATGAGGCAGCTCTGTTGTGACGGCGATCCTTCTCCTCCTCCGTGATAACAACCGTCTCTTCACACGGCTATTCCTCCTCCTCCCTCCCTCCCTCCCTCTCTCACCTGCCGATAACAAGCGCCTCTCCTAGCATCCACCACCTAGCGAGCCGCTGTGCAGCGGAGTGTTGACAGAAAAACACGGGGCCAGCTCACTTCAAAGGGAGCGAGATGTTGGAGATGAGGCCCCAAAGATCTTCACACGCACACACTGCACGCCTCCTGTGCTTGACCTTGATCGCTTCGCTGCAGGAGGTGGTCTTCAACCTCTTCTTCGCTTTCTGAAGAGACACTACACTACGCTATACTACATTACACTACTACACTATACTAGGTCTTGCTGTAGGATATCTGCTTTCTGACACGGTTCAAAGGCAGCAACTGCTTGCAGCCTCAATGGAATGACGTCTTGAGAGAGTCGCAGCCTAAGCACCTTTTGCACGCTAAAGTAACGTGTTCCAGATACAAATGGAGACAGCAGCCTAGCCCCCCCACCCCCACCCCACCCCCCACACACACACAAACACACACACACCCCCCACGGAATATCCAACCTCATTTCCCATGTCCCTAGTTGACCCTTTCCTCACTTCCCAAACATCGTCAAGGATTTCCTGAACTATCAACTCCACTCTGCCTCAAAACCCAACACTCATCATTTCAACGGGCACAAGAACGCGCACGTTCGAGGAAACGTTGAAGAAAGCTGGGAAACAGGTGCAGAGATGACAACAATAATAATTATATTTTAAACGTATGGATGATCTACAGTACGTCTTCCACGTGAAATATGTCGCTAAATTAAGCTCAGCAACATACTCTACCCTTCAAAGCTTCTTTTTTTTTGGGGGGGGGGGGGGGGGGCTGGTGAGGGGGTTGGATGACGGGGGAGAGGGGTGTGTGGGTGTTCAGGCTAATTGGCCGCTGCATAAAACTTGCGCTTTTTATCACTGCATTCAATCAATGGGCAGCCTTCCCGGAGCCGTTATCGCTAACGTAGCAATCAGGTGATTAGGGAAGTCAACCAACAGCATCGCCATCGACCCGGCTAGATAAGCAACGACCATGTGCTGCAGCGTGGCAACCAACAACAAGACCCCACCGCCCACCCTCCCACCGGATCCTCTCTGCTCCACGTCCTCTCCCTTCCCCATAAAAAGAGAGGAGAAAAAAATCAGCACATTGTAAAAACTACCTCCTCATTGCCCGCTTGCGCAACTGAATGACCTCGGCCAGGTTTGCCGGTCGTCTGATGAATAGGATGTTCCTTCTAAACCGTTCCTGCATCGCCTGTCGACCGGAAAATGAGCAGGCCTGCCCGCGGAGGGGAGTTAAATCCAGCGAGAAGGCAACCGGACAGCAATCCAATTCATCAGCAGTTTGGCAGGTCTATCTCGGATAACTAACTGTTGCTGGGGACGGACGGAGGACGGGCACCAAAAAAGAAAGCGGGAAAGAAAAAAAGCTAGAGCGGTTGTAACGAGGTAGTGTTATTGACTGAAAAGGAGAGGATTAAGTCCAGTGACAGGCAGGAGAAAAGAAAACACCCCCTCCTCCCTACAAAAACCAAAACAAGCACTGATGGGGTGTCGCGCAGGGAAGAGGTTTGGTCCGGGAAGCGGGCAAAGGCAAACGCGAGCATCGATTACAAAAACAGCGAGACAAGAAGAGGCCTGGTCATGACCCCCCCCTCTCCCCCCCCCTCCCCCCCGTGCACAGAATGACAGCCAATAAAATCGAACGACAAATTAACCCCGGTCCTTGCTGATCACGTTACACCAGCTAACAGAGCCAAGCAGGCATTCTTCAAGCAGTTCCTCCATCTCCATATAACCACCCATCCACTGCCCACCCCAACCTTCCCTCACGCGAATTATGAGGATTTTTCTACTAAATGTATGACCCTGTGATGACTCCTAAAACAACAACAAACAACAACAACAACACGTAGACACGTGTCAAACAGAGACAGACAGACAGACAGACAGACAGACAGACACACACACACACACACACACACACCACACACACACACACACACACACACACACACATACGCACACACACAAATCCTCTGTTCTCTGGAGAAAGTTTCATCACGTTTTATAATCTTCATCAGCACAAAGTGTTAAACATCAGAGGCACCGCGGGTCACGGTCAAGTTAACAGTCCTACCTTAATCTGCCTTCCCATGGCTATTTTGAGGACTTTGTCTTTCTTCCAAAAGCACATGCAATTTACTTGGGCGCATACGATTTCACACTTCCTACAGCCTGAAAACTGCACGTGCTGGTGCCGAGAGAAACCCCGGATACCATACACAGTCCAGAAGAACGCGACTACAATGATCAAACATTCGGAAAAACCAACGAGAATGGCGTTTAGGGGTCATCACAGGGTCATGCATTTAGTAGAAAAATCCTCATAATTCGCGTGAGGGAAGGTTGGGGTGGGCAGTGGATGGGTGGTTATGTGGAGATGGAGGAACTGCTTGAAGACTACAATGATCAAACATTCTCTACTTCTTCGGCGTTAAACGGGACGGTTTCAACGAGCCCAGAGAAACAAAACCGAGCTGAAAGTGTGCACGTGAAACACAGAGGCAGACAGCGAACAAAGGACAGGAGGGGGAGACGGAGGGCAAGGACAGCAGCAACACGGGGGATGGCTATAGAGGCGGGGAGGCGAGTGTTTCATCAGAAAACACCACTGCAGGCAGCGAGACGTGTTCGCCAAACACCAAACACTGCCCGGCAAACCTGGAGAAACTTCCGATCCTGTTGTTCTACACGCGGAGACAATCCCGTCCAAA
>JABMCL010003837.1:370000-395000 GCA_018857735.1 Alviniconcha marisindica | reverse complement strand
CGGTGACATAACAAAAGCAGTCTGTGTATAAGAACAACGATAACATTTTTTTATAAAAAATAAATAAAAATGAAACCTACTCTCATTCGCGACCAAAGCGCAAACGCATCAAAGCTTGCCTCAAGAATCCCTCCTTTTGTTGCGCATATTTTCCCGCCAAACCACTTTGACGCTGCGACACAAGGGCCCTCAAACGGGCCGGAAAAACAAACTTAGTTCTCTCCCCTGCCCTTCAAACGGCTCTCCGATTGGGTCTCGACGCCAAGTAGAGTGGCGTCAAATCCGCTCGTAACTCGATTGGCCCGCAACAGTGCCGCCAATGGCTGCCCAGTGGCCGTGTCTAACACGATAGCGTTAGCGCCCAGTTTGAGGCGTCCGTAATCGAGTTGGACGCGACAAAGTAGATTTGTCCATGCCACGGGTTTATAAAGCAAGGACTGGTCAAAGTCTGAAAGTGACTACAAAGCAGGCCATCACGAGAAACGGGGGTGGTGGTGGTGGTTAACCTACTGCTGGGCCGACACTTGTTGAATCGGCAAAGTCAATCATTGGCTCGTGTTTGATCAGAACTGACTCTCCGGGTGCCGACGATGACTTGGGTGCGATAGACTGCCTTTCATCTTCTGCAGCCATCTACAACTCACAATCCAATCCGCGCCGTCTTATCTCCCAACCCCCTCCAGAATTCTGGCCCGTGTAAGAACAACGTGACTATGGACGTCTGAAGCTTTTGTCGGTTTCGTTTCTTATTACCCGTCTAAAACACAGACACAGACACACACACACACACACACACACACACACACACACACACACACACACACACACACACACACACACACACACACACACACGCACACACACCACACACACACACACACACACACACACAAAGACTATCACAGATCATGTCCTTTCACCTAAGAAGAGGCTGCAGAGGACAAGAGAAGACACACACACACACACACACCCACACACACACACATCATGTCCCTTCACAAGGAAGGGCGCAGGGACAAGAGAACACACACACACACACACACACCACAACACACACCACACGCACACGCACACACATACACGGAATATCACAGATCATGTCCCTTCACCAAGGAAGAGGCTGCAGAGGACAAGAGAACACACACACACACACACACACACACACACACACACACACACAACACACACACACACACACACACACACACGCACACACACATACACGGAATATCACAGATCATGTCCCTTCACCAAGGAAGAGGCTGCAGAGGACAAGAGAAGACACCTGCGTGCAAAGTCTGAAGAAGAAGTGAATAGGAAGCACAATCCCGAAACGCTGCCAAAAGTGTGCGTGGAAGTCAACACAAAACAAAAGAAAGCAGACGGAAGGAAGGAGAGGGTGGGTGGGGTGGTGGGGGGTGCGGGGGTGAGAACAAGAAGAAAAACACAATAATTGAGTGCCAAGATGCTCTCGTCCAATTTCTGTCCCATTTACTTTTGTCCCACACTTCATTACCTGTCGCAAAGCATGTTGCGAGAACGCGTGATATCCTGCACACCCAACTGCTGCTACAGACCTCCGCACGGAATTAGACAAGGGTAGTATTAAAAAAAAAAAGAGAAAAAAAAAGAGGCAACAGCATATTGAAAAGATAAAAACAATTTTCTCCTCGGAGGCAGGAAAAGCACGTCATCATTATTATCCTAGTGCGACTTCTGCACTCTACCCTTCTACTCTGCATCGCCTGGAGCGACCTGGAAAATTGCGCGAGGGTAGCCTTTCCCTTCCAAATCAAATAATGATGAAGCACTTTGAAGTTTGAACAAAAATGATGGCTTGAACTCGAGGATAAAATCGATAGTGATTGTGGTGGGGAATGAAATCGAGCACAGAATCTCGGCAGGCGAGCCACCATGTTTTTGTACGCTCCCGTGGCCAGGAACATGGTGCCTGTAATGAAAGGTAGCGTAGCACGAGCTTGTCTTTTTTTCCCTCTCTTTTTTTCTTTTTCTTTTCTTTCTGTCTTTCCTTCTGTCTTCCTTCCTTCTTCATTGCGCTCTCGTGGCTGCACAGCCTTGACCGGCTCGGTCCCCATGGGTTCGTGCTGACGTGGTGGAGACGTTACGAGTACATTGCTTCACATTAATCAACCGACGTTTCCCACCCCATTGGCTTCTGCTGTTTATCTGCACTCTCCTCTCAGTCTCTGTGGACCTGTCATACAATTATAGTCTATTCACTCGACGTAGCTGTTGGTCAGATTATCTCATTCACAAGTTGAAAGACACCAACCACTGCTGAGAGTCCATTGCTATTGAATATTCACGACTCCCTCATACTGGGCCTAGCGTTCTTTCTCTCTCTCTCTCACGCACACACACACACACACACACACACACACACACACACACACACACACACACACACACACACACACACACACACACACACACACACACACACACACACACACGTCGTCGTCCTGAGTTGACCTTATTCATGTGACAGGATGCTAAAATCCAAGAGTTTTCTCTCTCTTTCTCTCTCCCCCACCCCTCCCCGCACCGGCCCCTCATTTCTCTCATTATCTCTCAACGTGAGTGTGTATGGTTGCGTGTAGGGAGGGGACCAGTATGCCTATCTTAATTTGAAAATGTTGCACAGAGCATCTTTGGAAAGGAAACTAACGAGCTAATAGAACACATGAACGAACGGTTTATCTATCCAGGAGCATCAAACCCAACCAGATTCTAACGTTGTGTTTAATCTCGTACAGCGCGCTGCTTCACGCAGGAAAAACAAACAAATAAACAAAAAACAAAAACGGGCTACAGGCCCTATACAATACAGCTCCGCAGTGACGCCCTCCGACGTAATGGAACTGTTTAAATCACAGCTTGGGCTCAATAAAGTGAGTTAGAAAATAGCTCCAGACAACCGGCAAGTTGGTGGCGGACCTAAGAGGTAATTAAAAAAAAAAAAACAGATAGAAAAAAGGGAAAAAAGGAAGAAAAAAGGAAAACGGAAAACGAAGGAAGAAAGAAGGAACGAAAAAAAACTGAAACCAAAAGAT
Source organism: Alviniconcha marisindica (assembly GCA_018857735.1). Classification (NCBI taxonomy): domain Eukaryota; kingdom Metazoa; phylum Mollusca; class Gastropoda; family Provannidae; genus Alviniconcha; species Alviniconcha marisindica. The sequence continues at coordinate 391,926 of JABMCL010003837.1, read as the reverse complement.
CGAAAGAAAAAGAAAAAAAAAAATCAAAGAAAGGAAAAAAGAAAAAAGCAAAAAAAAAAGCAAAATACAATAAAGAAGAAAGAAGAAAAGAAACTAAAAAACTAAACAAAACACACACAAGACAACATAACACAGAAAGCAACAAAAGAAAAGTGAAGTACACACAAGACAGATATCTAAAGAGAGGAGGAAAGAGGATAAAAACAAACAACGAAAGACAAGAAAGAAACACAAACAAACAACAAAAGACAACGGACACTATACGCAGTCGCGTGTGCTGTCACTTCTGTAACCGCAGATCGGCACAACTCCGTTCTGACAGGTCCAGCAAGAACGAAGACGCATTCATTCCTGAACCGGCAATTCACTAAAACATAAAAAACCTACCTGCCTGGAAAATGCAATCTTGCTATAAAAAATATAAAAAAATCCAATTCAAAAGAGATCCGACTGCAACCCCAAATAACCACACTGACTCAATTTAGAAAACAACAGGAAAGGAAGTCCTACGAACACTCTGGAACCCGCAGAAAGCTCTTCGTCCGGAAACAAAACGTCGTAGGACCTCCGACAATTCCGCCATCAATTCTGAAACGGTTCCAGATTCCACGTGCGGCAAAGCCGTTCGATTTTTTCTTCTAATTTCAGTCGATGAAAAACGCATGCATCATGGCGAATAGTGTGAGAAGCTTTTGAGCTGGGCGCGATTTGCTTTCTGCCTCTAACCGGCTTCCGGACCGTCACTCAGGTGTCAAGGGATCGAGAAAGAGAAGCAGAGCTTGTGGCTCACAATTGAGGGGGGTGCGTGGGTGGGGAGGTATTGCAGGGTGAAGTGCTCATCCATCGAGATACTGCGCTTCCTTCCCTCCTTTTTGCTGTGACAAATCATCGTCTCCAGATCCTGATCACAGCTTGGCAGCACCGTCTCCAGATTACGGCTTGGCAAAATCACTGTCTCCAAATACAAGATCCTATCACGGCTTGGCAAATCACTGTCCCCAGATCTTATCACGGATTGGCAAATCACTGTCCCCAGATCCTATCACGGCTTGGCAAATCACTGTCCCCAGATCCTATCAAGGATTGGCAAATCACTGTCTCAAGATAAAACAGTGGATCCTGCCACGACACTGACGTGCTCCTGTGAGGGTCTGAGGCAGATTCAACGATGTATTGATGTCATGGTCTGAGGCAAATACACTGATGTATGTGTGACGGTCCGAGGCAAATACACTGATGTATGTGTGATGGTCTGAGGCAAATACACTGATGTATGTGGACGGTCTGAGGCAAATACAGTGATGTGTGATGGCCTGAGGCAAATACATTGACGTATGTGTGACGGTCTGAGGCAAATACACTGATGTATGTGTGACGGTCTGAGGCAAATACATTGATGTATGTGTGCCGGTCTGAGGCAAATACATTGATGTGTGATGGCCTGAGGCAAATACATTGATGTATGTGTGACGGTCTGAGGCAAATACACTGATATATGTGTGACGGTCTGAAACAAATACACTGATGTATGTGTGGCGGTCTGAGGCAAAAACAATGACGTATTTCCGTGATGGTCGGATTCGGATAGGCCCAGAGTCATACCGAATTTCGTTACAAGATGAAAAGAAGAGCGCAGGCTAGCCAACTTAACACCAACAGGGTGTTAGGCTGACGACACGTACAAACGGACCGGAAAGGACCGAAGACAATCAATTTCTTTCAAAACAACAACACCAACAACAACAACAACAACAATTTAATTAATGTCTCGCAGCTGAATAAAGGGCGGTCTCCTCAATTTCCACCAGAAAGCTGCCAGATGCCGCAAATTCAAACCCCGAAAGGGTCGCATCGGTTTTACAATAAAAAACAGCAACACAGAAGCACATTACGCTGCGTGCCATCTTCTACTCCGTTTTAACAGCCAACCCTGCCCGCTTCCTTTCGAAGCATCAGGCCAACGCAAATGCAGGACCAACAATAACATGACAAGCTCCAAACCCGATTTCCTCTTGCATGCAACAAATCAAAATCCAATATGCTGCGTTCCGTTTTTACGAGAACTGAGGCATCACTTTTTCTCCAAAGCCCGGGTTAAGCGATTTTACCTTTTTGAAACGGGTCCTAAATCAGGACGAAGGGGAGGTCAACGCTGGGCATTGACTGATAAAGCAAATATAGAACCGCTGCTGCAAATTTGCTTTCAAGGCTTGTGGCGCAAGAGAACGTCGCGCTTCATCATCATAAACGGCGTCACATGTATTACTATATCCGTTGCATCCACTCTTGCACATGCACAGCCCACTTTCGGGAGTGCATTCAGCTGCCTGTTTTGCTCTCACACACCTCCCAAACTCATCAATCGCAGTCTAGCCTGTGCAACTAGGCCCAACAGAGATAATGGTATGGCTGTCCGTGGCCGTGATTGTTTCAGAATGACGGCATGGCCAACCGTTTCCAGTGAGAAGCGACACCTGCCGAGCATCTGCCGACACCACCAAAGGGAGGTGACTGGAAAACAAGGGAGGTCACCCTTGTTATGTTAGTTTTCATAACAACATGAAAGATATGCCGTGAATTTATTAGATGCAGGTGTCTCTCCCACCCCACTCCGCAATAATCCCTGCTTATATTTTTTAACTCCTCCTCCACCGACGAGTGCAGGCACGCACGAGCCACATTCGGCTCAGCCTACCGAGAACCAGATCAAAACCATCTGCTGCAAACATGCATGCTCTCGAGCGCAAGATAACGACTAACGTCCACATTGCCATTTTGTATAAAAAATAAAAAAATAAAAAAAGTGGGGTGGGGGAACGGAGGGTCTATTTCTATAATCTTCTTATGGGCTAGCCCTGGTGGCTTTTTTCTTTAGGGGGCGGGGGGTGGCTGGAGGGGTGGGGGAGGATTCGAGGGTAGAAAAATGAAGTGGAGCTCGCTGTGGCGGTGACATAATTGACGTCTGGAATCGACTCCATCAGTCAGTGAGTGTATTAGTTCAGAAGAGGTCAATGAACGTATTCATGAGGGGAAGCCTCAACGCTAGTAATCATGAATCGAGCAAAAAATCGCTGACGGGACGAGCAGCGCGTGTGCACAAGCTGTGGGCAGAGACAGTAGAATGCTGTCCTATCTGCTGTCGCTGCTACAGGCTCCAGTATTATCTTTTGCCAACCAAGTTTACATCTGCAGTGGCCCAATAAATCTACACAATCATCGAAACGCAGAAAAGGTTGAAAAGAGCGCATTTCTATAAGCAGAATATATTCTGTTTAATAACGTTTGTGGTATTAATCTTGCATGCATGTTGTTGCGAACTATTAACAAATTTGGGAGCGACCGGAGATAGCTCAGTGGTTACAGCGCCGCGGACTCCTGTTCGAAAGGTCGCGGATTCGAGTCCCTGCCTTCGAGTCGCCCAATCCCACTCGACCTGCTCTCTCCTCAAAGCGCCATGCAGACAGTCCACGACAATGACCGACGTGGTGCCTCCAACAACACACACGGACAAATCACCTGCACGTACGTCTGTCCGATAATTACGCCGATGCATCACAAGGGACGAGCGCAGACAAGCTCTCCTGGGAACACAGACTTAAAAGGTCCAGAAATAGCCGACCTCTACAGCGGAAGGACGCTGACCGCTTGGGGATGACAATGAACAGCTCTCCCGGTTCTGGTAGGAGTTAATTCAAGCTTCAAGATTACTTTATTATCTCATTGCAGAAGAAAAAAGAAAGAAAGAAGAAGAACATGAACCACATCACAGTACACAATAAACACACACACACACACACACACACACACACACACACACACACACACACACACACACAACACAACACAACACAACACAACACAACACAACACAACACACACACACACACACACACACACACACACTGCTCTGACCTTTGAACGGATTTATCGGTTCAGAAATGATATTGACTGTATTAGATTTCGGTACGCGAAATCGTCTACCAGATGGAAGAAGCTCGTAACATTTAGCAAGAACATGGCTGTTGTCATCCACAATCACCCTAGCGTTTCGTCCTAGCCTTTTACTTGACATCGAACGCCCAGCAGACCGCAAAGATCACATCAGAGTGAAACGATTCATCCAGTCAGTATCAGCCATCATTCAGTGCTTGTATCACGCGTTACTTTTCGCTTAAAGGGCCGGGATTGCTGGACAAACTGAAATTGAATGAACAGGGAAGGCGCAAAACAGAAACTGAGTAATTGCAAAGATTTAAACTTCCCGCCAACCGCACAGGAAGGAGCCCAAAGATTGATAAGAAAGACTGAAACCATGGCGACAGGCAAAGCAGGTCGAAGCTATATTCTGAGCTACTCTCGCCTGGTTTGTAAGAAACAGCCTGAGTTTTCAGCTGAAAGGCGGGTTGGAGGTGGAGGTAGGGGGAGGGAGTAAAGTGGGGGAGGGGGGGGGGGGGGTACATTTCTGCGTCCTTGTTACCCAATAGCAAGTTCTGAACATTGCAGGAGGTCAATGTCCAGCTGCAAAGAGTGCTGCATGTCTTCTTCCATGATGCTCTACGGCCACAGAAACCATAAGGCTTGTTACGGGCGGGTTGCTGCAGGTCTAACCACCTAGCACCTTTGAATGACTTAATACTATTCCCCCCTCTATGCTTATGATCTATTATTCACCCTCGTGCGTTCATAATCTATTATTTACCTCCAGACCCTGGAAGAGGTGCTACCGGACGGAGGCTGGAAAACAGAGACACGCCAGGTGTTACGACACACATGAGCTAGAGCCATCAGACCAGCACTCTCCAGCCGAGGGTCGTGTTACACGTCATGCGTACATAACGCCATTGTTGTTGTCTTCATCGACAGACATGCTCTAGTTTTCTAGCGACTGAGAATTACAATCTGAAACAGAATGAGGCCCAGAGCGCCAGTACCAGAGAATGTACCTTTGGTGGAGTTTATGTAATGAGGATGTATCTCTGGTAGAATTTATATACCGAGGATGCATCTCTGGTGAGTTTATGTACTGCGGATGCACCTCAGTATGGTGGGTTTATGTACTTTGTATTTACTCGCATGCCACATTACAGTAGTGTTACAGTAGGCGACTCAGGTCTTTGGTGTGCTTGTGTGACGTTTTTCGAGCACTAATTAACTCCCTTCTTTGTTGATTCTAGTGAGAATTACCTCGTTAGTTCTTCGATTTTAATGTCCCGTCAACTGAATAGGGCCGAATCATACATTAAATTTTTTCCTTTTTACGAGTTCAAAACACAAGTCACTAAATCACAAGTTTATCTAATTCACTGTTACAACGTTAAAAAACAAAAACATATAAAATTAGTAATTAACAACAAAAAACAAAACAAAAAACAACAACATCAGTGCACAATGATACATGTTTTGGTACCTATTTATATTCCGTAAGCATTCACCACGGGAACCTGTTTAACTCACTTGTGACTATGAGCAGTGTCCTGTTTTATTCCGCACGCCCACACAGGAAACTGCGTTAGCCAGAAGTCTCTTTCGAGAATTACATGGCTGAAGCTGTCATTGCTACATAATTTCTTTCGTGGTATACTTACTGCACACGGAAACTTAAGAAGAAAATAAAGGTGACTGTAGTGGTGGGGACACTGAAGCGCAGTGGGATGGGGAAAGCGATACCCTCATTGGAAAACTTCAAAAAGGTGGGAACAATAGCACATCTTAAGTAGAACCTTCCCCCGGCAAAGAGAGTTATGGGGTTAGACAAAGAGAGGGAGAGGGAGGGGAGGGAGGAAAAAGAGAGAGAGAGAGAGAGAGAGAGAGAGAGAGAGAGAGAGAGAGAGAGAGAGGAGAGAGAGAGAGAGAGAGAGAGTTTCTTCTCCAATACGACTTTGCCGCTCCCTCTGTTCTGGATTCTTTGCACGTAAACTTTGTCGCAGGTAAAAATAAATCTTCCACCTCTGAAGTGTAAACAACACAAGGCGAGACGTGTGTCCCATTCTGGATTTATTATCACACCCTTGTGGAACCGCATCAAATGGTATGAATCACACTGACAGATCACAGGCTTAGTGCTGGAACAGACATACGTGCACAAACATGCAGGAAAGGACGTCAAAGGTCTGCAGCTTTGTCAACAAATGCCAGAGAAATGTCACATCTTGAATTGATGATGACGGTCTTGTGTAATCACTACCGCGAATAACCACCGTTTCATTCCCCTCCCTCTACCCCCCTCCAACCCCCGTCCCCCCAAGGCCACGTATTCCTAATTCCTTTTGAATTAATCCTAATTAACATTGGATTGCATCATCAGTCTTATATGCGATCGTATCCAATTAAATCTCAAAACACTTCTGGTTATGTTTGTGTTTTACTCACCTTTTGAGTTAGTAATTTTTATTTACAACTGTACATCATTTATATCAGTTTTAACACGTACACACTTTTAAAGTCAACAATGTATGATGACAAAATGTGTATCGCCCTGATATAACCGCACTGGTTGACTGGGCGTAAAACACCAAGTTACTTACTTTACTTACTTGTCCCCATATAAAAAGAGGCAGTCAGACAAACGGAATAAAGATCACAGCCGGAATTTGTGAAATATCTCTCTGCATTAACCATGTGTCAACTGTCACGTAAGCTCATAAATTACTTGCTAGGATTTGAACAGCAAAGAAAAAGTTGTCCCTTTAAAACATCGCATCCCTTACATCTGTTACCCCACTTGTGTGCATCAGTGTATCAAGACCTGTTCCAAACATTATGTCAATTCCCAGAGTAGCTCTCGGAGTCTGCTGTAATCTTATCAGCAACTGTCTGAAACATTACTGTGTCACCTCCCTGGATTGGTTTTCGCGGGCCTTGCGTAATCGTATCAACAAGTGTCGGGAAGCCCAGACGGATTGTTTGAAGAATGTCTACACGCAAGAACCGAGCCTGGAACCACGGTTCCCCGTTCCACCGTCGTGTGTGGCCTTCAGGCCTCGCAGAACCACGGGGGCCACAAGCACTCAATTCAACCACGCCAAGAACCCTGCAACTCAGACACGGTACCGGAATAAACAAAGATACCGCTGCAACCTAGTTCTAACGTTACGTAAAGGAAACCCAACCGCTCGGGCAAACGACGAAGACAAAAATTCTCCACCTGCCAATTTCACCGAGGAAGCGACCATAACATTTTTTCAACGAGGCTGATTGAGGGAGATAAAAGCGAAGATGCGTCCGCCCGGACGTAGTACCTGAAAAGCGTGAAAATTTAGAGCCATCGTAGAACGCAGCCAACGTCTTCATTTCGGCTGGAGTTTCACAGATGGGGTTGTTTATGCACATCTGGCTTCCAGTTCTGTCCGTCGTAAAACACACAAAAACAGGCCAGATAACGAACCCGCAACCTTGAAACATAACGTCGACACGATCAGGTAAGCACCGTGTAAATTGAAAACTTAAAAAAAAAAAAAATCTTCTCAGACCCGCTTTACAGGCACCTAGCTGAATTATGGACATGTTACAGAAGTGTCCACTGACTGCGTGGAGGTTAAAACTGAACCGGAAGTTAGTGGCACTTTGTCTGAGCAAAGTTAAGTCACCGAGTGAGTAGTGAATGCACTGTGCACGCTAAAATCACAATGTTCTTTGCAGTAAAGTGGGCCACCAAACTTGGGGAAATTGCTTCGAAAATGTCCGTGGAACTGAAACTGTGCAACCTAGAAGGCAGTGACTGACCCTGCTGACTGGACCGAGGTACGAGTATTGGAAACCTGTCCAAAGCCCTATCTCCACCCCGGATCTTCTTTCCATCACCATCTTTTTTACATTCCCAGCAGTCCGCCTGTGTACCCAAGTCCTCCTCACAGACTTTGGTGTTAATAGCCGCAGCAGTATCTACAAACCCCACACGACCGCAACAACACCCAAACGCATTAGATTTCCATCAGTTTACAGAAATCTATACCCACGGCATGTTCCCGTCAGTCAGCGGCACAGCCACAAAGTTTGTACACCGCTGGAAGACATACACTATCCCCATCAATACACAGCCATGTACCACGCCAAGCCTACATCAACACTGCATGACAGCCCGATTTCCATTTCCATTCGGTGGAGAGAGGGGAGCCCCAACCTGTGTTGCCCCCTGCTGCTGAGGGTCCGTTGTGTGTGTGCGACTGGGAGCATCCATCTTTTGGCTGCGATAAAGAGCCATCTAAATTGACATCTATTAGGATAAGGGTTGTCAGAGTGGCCAAACAGCCCAGCTTGGCCGGCCAACGCTCTGTCGTGCTAATGGCTCTTTTCTGGGCAGACAGGGATGACAGGGGGTCCCTGCGGGGGTCACTCTGGGCCGCTATTGGGGTCAATGCACGTCACAACCGCCAGCAACCTCTCTCTGCCCAATCGTTGTCACGCTTTGTGGCCTGATTCGTCGGTACCTTCGTCGGCCTGCAAACAACTATTGTCTTACGTGAAGGCATCAGACTATAGAGCCTGCAGAAAATGAGAAAAATAAAATAAAATACATAATGAAAAAAATCAATAAAAAAATCGTACAGTTTCTGGTTTTTCGTAAATATAAATATATTCGTACAGCCTCTGGTCACATTATAAGTAATTTAGCGGAGCCTTCTTTTTTCCGTGTACAGAACCGCGTTCACAGGGAACATTGTTCGTTAACGGTGGAATCTTTTGAGCAGGTTGTTTTGGCTTTGGAAGTGGCTGCCCTGTTCAAAATGTTAAACCCGTATCTGACAGGAGTGGCAGGAGGGACGGGAGGGGGGCAGCTTTTACCAATGGCCAAACCAAATTACTTTCACACAGAATTAAAGAAATACGGGTTTAGTTAGCGAGCAGCTGTAAAAAAGAAGAAGAAGAAGATTGGAATACACTGCAATTAACAATCTATTTCCCCTTTAATTTTAGATCTTGTATCAAAAGAGGAAACCCGGGGTCAAATGACTAAAGTCATGTACACAACTGAAGGAACTGTTCCAGCGAAAGCCGTTGCTGTATTGTGACCCACATCTATTTTCCTCACTCTCTTACGACAGGGATGCTGATAATCCGAGTCCTTTCGCATTTTTCCTAAGGCTAACGACGTGGTGCGGTTATTTAAACATCACACGGAGAACACTATATATACGGCTCTGTGGACGTTAAGCACCATGTTTACTTACACTATATAAATTAGACCTGAGTCAACCTTTTATCGTCAGTTCCCATCGCAGGAAAGATGAAAGAAGGATCGAAGGGGAAGTAGACGCATGCCTGCACATTTTTACACGATAAGCGAACAACCATCTTTCCCCCAGGACAGATGGAGGTCCGCGCAGCCAGCCAAACACGGAGTCGCGATCCTGCCCCTCAGTGATCTCACAATATCTCCGCCAGTCCGCACCGTGAACAAGTTTAGTTATTTCCTGAACATGATCTGACAGATTGCAGCGGATAATCTGATTTACTTCCAATCCGACCCCCGCCCGACCCGCGAAGATAAGCAAGATCAGAATGTATAGTAATGAATTCCGGCGAGAGCGAAAGATGGGCTTATAATCTTATCGCGCCCAGAGGCCGAGACAGCAGATAAGCCATGCGAGACTGCCTTCGAGTAATGAATACGATCATCACCGCTAAGTAAGCGGCCGAAAAGCCCAGAAACTGGAGCGGAAGTCAAATCAACGAGACTGGGTGAACTCCATGCAGGGCCAGCTTAGACGTCGAGTTCTGCAGAGGCTGGGGGGTTGGAGAGGTGGAGGGGAGGGGAGGGGTGGGGGGGGGGGGGGGGCTGTAAAGCAAACAGCTGAGATCCACAAAATTGATGTATAAACGGAGTATCACCTGGGGTAATTGTCTTTACCTCCCACATGAGAAAGGTGTGTGTGTGTGGGGGGGGGGGGGGGGGGGTGTCTAATCTGTTTGGAGAGAGAAACCTAGCACTAAGCTTAACGTTACCAACTACGTTTGTATGATGGCTAGTTACTTGATATCTAACACCCAGTCGTCCGCGACTGTAATTTCAGCACAAAATACAATTCATCACAACGCACGTGGAAGTGTTATTCACTGCTATGTATCTGTTCTGTTCAAAGACGACAGATTTTTTTTTTAAATGAAGGCGAGGAGTGGACTGAAAAGGTAACAATTGGGCAAGGATAATTCCTAGCAGCAGGCGAAGCATTCTGACCTACTACTCTACGCTTACAAGAGAGGAACGTTGCTGGTGCAGAGGGGATTTAATTTCTGCGTCCGCGGTACCCCACCGCGGGCAGCATGTACAGTACAGATTCTTGGACAACCGAATAAAAGATCAAATGACAACACCGGGAGAAGACTCACACTTCTTTGGGTTCTGGTGCAAGGGAAAAATAAATGCGATCAAAACTGTTTCCTACTGAGGTTCCATGGGTAAAAAACAAACCACCACCAACAAAAGAATAACCCAACGTTTTCCCAGCAGCATGTTTTTCCCCACCGTGTGTTCTCAGCGTGGAGCGCGAGAAGATAACAAGGACACCCAAAGTAAAACCACTTGGCTCTGGCTCCTTTTCATACATTGACTGCATGTCGGTCGTAATCTGAAGGCGTAGCCAAGCAGAAGAACCCTACCTGCTTTAATGAACGCAAGGAGAACCACACGCTGGCTGCAAACAATGCTACTGTTGTACGCCACATGTTTTTCAAGGCTGCAGACATGCTACACAGCACCCAGGTTGAAGAGCAGGGAAAAGAACCTAGTCATAACATATACATTCTCATGTAGGCGCGCGCGCGAGAACAAGTACATTCTCACGTACGCACGCGCGCGCGCGCGCGCGCACACACACACACACACACACACACACACAACACACACACACACACACACACACACACAGGCACGCACGCACACGCACACGTACACACAGAGAGGCATGCGCGCATATGCACACACAAAAGCATGCACGCACGCACAGCACAGACAGACAGACAGACAGACAGACAGACAGACAGTCAGAGCGACCGACCGACCGACCGACCGACCGACCGACATACATACATACATACAGACAGACAGACAGACAGACAGACAGACAGACAGACACGCACACACAAGCAATTACCCACACAAGCACTAACACACCGAGGAGCGAGGAGTTACCACAAAAACCTCCAGCACACAACACAGATAAGACAGATAATTATTGTCGGGCAAAGATGGAAATAAACCAAACCCCCAAAAAACAAAAACAAAAACAACAGCAACAAATCTTAACGCTCATACACAGCAACAACAAAAAACACCAGGCGTTGACAAGAAGCGGGAAGGAAGAAGAAAAGCCAGCAGCAGCGCCAGAAAGAGGCAGATTTGTTGGGCACGGGCCGTCGGGAAGTAAAGGCGGGTAGAAGAGGATGCCATCAGAACGCCGTCCTGCCAGCCGTCACTGCGCCTTGCAGCCAGGCCATCACCAAGACGTCGTGCCCCTACGTTTGTCGGTTCTTCTTCACTGCAACGCTATGGCGGGAATGTCCATAAAACGCTGCTACCGCGGAGCCTGCTAAACAAGTGATGCCAGTTTTATGCTCCCTACTTTTAGACGGACGCAGTGCCGGGTGGTGTGCCGGTGTGCCTGTAGCCGTTCTCTCTGACGTAAGCAAGCCTTTTCCAAAAAATAAAATAAAAATAAAAATAAAATCCAAACGGTTTTACAAGCATCGCGTGTTTTGCAGCTGATGATCTTATCATACAGGAGGGAATTCGGACTGGAGTTGCTGAACACAAAAGATAAATAAACACACAAGACCAAGCAGAAAAGAAAAAAAAGCCCCCCCAAAAAAAACAACAACAAAAAAACAACAACAACAACAACAAAAAACAACAACAAACAAACAACAAAACAAAAACAAAAACGCGGTGTAAATCTTTTTACACACGCGAACGATGAGAGAGGGAGAACTCTCATTTCCCTCCCGAAGGGAGGAAGCAGCAATGTGAAGATGAAAAAGAACTGGGAGGGAGGGGGAAAGGGTGCAAAGCAGATACCAGAAGACGAAAAGGCGAAGGAAACTGATAAGAAGCGGAAAAAGATCAATAGACGATGCGTTGTAACACCAAATCAACCGTGTAAATTGTCTCAAGGAGGACAAGGACGAGAAGAAAAAGGGCGGCGGACGAAAATAATAACAAGACGAGCAGGACAAAACAAAAAAGAACACTCCCATTTCAGTTATTCAAAGTGCTCATCTATGGACAAGCTCCGTATATCAGACGCTAATACCACACGCTAACACACACACACACACACACACACACACACACACACACACACACACACACACACACACACTGATGACAGTAATAACACACACAAAGACATACACACGCGCCGCCAAGGGCCTATCAATCATCACCACCCCCACCGTAAAGATGAGATTTTTAAGGAAACAAAAGGGCCCGCAACAGGTTGAAGGCAGCCACGGACAGGATGATGGATGGCCCTTCTGTGTTTATACATGTAATTAGTAGCTAATTATTTGATGTGACTGATCGGGCCCTCCAGCACTCCTGCCAGACGAGAAGAAAAGAAAGAAAGAAAGAGAGAAACCCCTTCGCTCGCTCTGTCATACTGCATGAGTGTGTGGACAAAAATGGATGACCTCTTTTGCGGCCTTGTAATAATAGTTGTTCAAGATAATAAATATAGCGCTAGTCTCAAAAGAGCCAGTTTCACAACAGAAGCTTAAAACACAGATTTGTTTTTACTGATTATTTTTTTTTGGGGGGGGGGGGGGGGGGGAGTTTAGAATCCTCTCCCGCGTCCCCTCATCATTTCATCAGTACAACTTAGCGCTTCTCCAAATCCGAACAGTGAGCGCAATTGGAAAGTTTATCTGCGATCCCAAACTTCAAACCAGAGCATGAAACCAGGCCATGCAGAGAAATATGCCGAACAAAAGAGCATAAGGCTTGCAACGCAAAACATTGTTCCCAACACACACACGCACGCACGCACGCACACACGCACCACACACACACACACACACACACACACACACACACACACACACACACACACACACACACACACACACGCAAAACCCCAAACAACAACAACAACAAAAAACGCTGGGGGCCAAAGGAAAAGCAACACTGGTGTTACACAATAGACAGGTCATTATGAGCACAGGTCTTCTTTTGCTTTCGCGGCTGGCTAGCCATTCATCACATGTGACACTCGCTCACAGATAATCAGTGCAATTTTTCCTCCCCGCTTGCACACTATATTCATGGCTCCCAAACACAACGGGCGCTTCGTCTTCACGTTTTCCCGGCAACTCTTGTGAGTGGGAAGGTAGAGATGGAAAACACGCGGAACGCAGCCACCCATTAGTCAAGACAACAATTGGGGGTGAGGTGGGTAACGTCTGGCAGGGTGTGAGAAAAAACAACTGTGAAAAATGGTGAAACGATTCTTCTAGATCTTGCGCAACACAACGCACGGGCATGATTACGTGGCCTAAAAGGGGTTAGGGGAAAGTCAAAGGTCTGCTTGAGTATCTCAGGAGAGGAACGCCGTCAGTTGGCGGTTATCTCACTTCTGTTTTACGTGGTCTTTGCCTTTTCTTTTTCTAGGTTTCTTCTTCTTCTTCATCTTCTTCTTCTTCTCGTGTATCACGTGGTTTCAGAACGTATGGTGATTGGTCACTGGGCACTGACGGTGAAGGATGGATGAGACCCTCACAGTTTCCACTGAATCAGACACAAGACTGGAAAATTGTCATTAAGCTCTTCCTGGACACCCCAGTGGTATCTCAATTTGGGTTTGCTGTGCAGTCGGCCAAGTTTATATTTTATATTAGAGTCATTCTTGTTTCAGATTTTTATATTAGAGGCTCGCGCTTGACGCGTACTTCATTGTTGTTATATTAAACACCTCCCGTGTACCAAACTTCGTTCAGAGGTTTGAAGAACCTTCACACACGAAAAAAAGGGAAAAAACGTCGGTGGTTTGAAGAATCTTCACACACGAAAAAAAGGGAAAACACGTCTCAAGTCAGTGGCCTGTTAATTAAAGTTTACCTGGTTTTTCTCTTCCCCGCGCAAGGTTCTCTTCAGTCATCCCTGTGAGTCACCTCCGACTGAAATATAAAGCTCGAGTTTTCTTCCTTGGCTGCAGCATTGATCTAGTTGTTCTTAAAGACCCGCTGCTAAGTTTTGGCGTGACCCTTGTTTCCTTTACAAGTATACAACGCATCGTTTTCATTGTTTCGTTATCTATCGTTTCCTTTCCCATCATCATGTTTGTGCAAGCTATGCATGTTGGCAGAACGTGACGATTGCAGGCACTGATGGTGCAGTTATACACTACATCTGGAACTGCAGAAATTAAAAACACGAACAAATTCAAGCTTTCAAAGACCAGTAATGGTTATACAGACTTGTTGACTACCGATTTCCTTCAGTCGTCATTTAAATGTGAAAGCTAAACAGGTTGGCGAATGGTGACTGGCCACGCACTAGCCAGAGATCAAGGCGATGTGGAGCTGACGTTGTTCTGTCTCTCACCAAACTGCTTATGCTGTTCGTTCACTCTTCACTTCCTTTTGACTGTCGTGTTTACGCAGACTAGGCAGGATACCAGCAAGACTCGAGATGAAGCCAAAGGAAACAGATTCTTCTCCTTTCAACGCCAAACGACGTTTACACTTTCCGTTCACTCCTTGTTTTCTTGTTGACTGTCGTTTTTATGCAAGCTAAGCAGGTTAGTGATCGCAGACGCATCACCAACGGCTCCAGCCGCACCAACAACACATTATTTCCCTCAGGGTCATCCCTCATCCGCGGTGCCAGATGCGTGGTCACGGATGGGTGAGCCGGCAGGTGTGTTACTCTGGCAATGCACGCATGCCTTGCCTACCTGCGGCCATTTCTCTCTCTCTCTCCCCCCCCCCTCCCCCCTCCAACTTCAGTCTCCTCCAACATCCTGCAGCTAATCGCGGCATTAGCGGGGCTTCTTTGCCTACCTCTCTAGCTCTTCTCAGTTCTCTTCCTTTCGTTCTTCTGCTCAATGCTTACCGCTCTTCGCTCGGTTCAAACCGGCGACACGAAGAGCGGTAAGCACTGTCGTCACTCATGTCGGAAGGCGATTTCAAACAAAAACAACAACAAAAAACAAAAGCGTGTATGCTTTTTTACACCAAGTCCTCGCCGAAACAAGGGATTGAGAGAGAGAGAGAGAGAGAGAGAGAGAGAGAGAGAGAGAGAGAGAGAGAGAGAGAGAGAGGAGGGGGGGGGGGAGGGGAGCGTTATCTAACAAAATCTGAAAGAAAGAACTCATGGCGGCATGCGAAGCGGGGTAACAATGTGCTGTAAGCTACTCTGCTCCTTTTTTGTTTGTTTGTTTTAGTTCTAGAGACAGAGAGCTAGAACCGTCGACAGCTCCGGGTTTTCAGCGAAAGGAAACCCTCAATTTCTGCGTCCGCGGTACCACGACTGCGGGGGCGTCGAGCACGAAGAATACAGTCGCTGAAAGATCATCACCACCAGCAGAAAACAAAACTAGCGACTTCACTACCCCTACCCACCACCCCCCAAAAAGAGAGAGAGAGAGAGAGAGAGAGAGAGAGAGAGAGAGAGAGAGAGAGAGAGAGAGAGAGAGAGAGAGAGAGAGAGAGAGAGAGAATGAAAGAGAAACGTTTCTCAAATCCCTTCACAACACACAACGTAACACGCGAAACCTACTCTCACGTCCCCTGCTCATCCATCATTACGTTTGCTTTTACTGTTTCTCGGCAGCCTGAGGCAGACAGGCCAGGGAGGACGCCACAGCAAGCCGTGTCGGCCACGGGTCCTGACGTGAATGGGGAATGCAAGCAAGGTGCAACATTTTGCCCAAGACAAACAGAGCCGGCAAGACAAACTGGCTGATGATGTCGCAGTCAAAACACAACAAAAAGGGCAGCGCGGCGAGGAACGAGGGACAGGAAGAAAAAGAAGAAGAAAAACAAAAACAGAAGAAAGAAAAAAAGGGAAGAGGATGAGGACTGGAATTGGACCCGAGGAGCGACTGAAACAGGTAAGGAACGAGGATGAGGAATGGAGAAAGCAGGGTCTCCTTGTCAAACAACTATAGATTCATCGACTTGCACTCTTACAAAATACCTTTTGTGCAGTTCGTTCGTCATGCCTTCCACCCCCCACCGCCACCCCACCGCTACCCCCGCACCCTTTCTGTCGCTGTAACCCACTGATTCAAAACCCATACAAACACGCACTAACCCATCTACCCAACCACCCACCCCCTATCCAGCCGCCCCCGCCAAAGCCCCCCCACACACCTACAGATCCTCACTCCTTGTCCCAGTTAATCCAAGCAAAATCATTTCGGGTTCTGCGAAACTGCTTAAACATGCTCAACGTTCTGTTGAAACGGGTCTTCTAAGTAACAACAACAACAAAACACCTCAATCCACTTGCACGGAACAATAATTCCCTGGATTCAGCTGCACCGCTTTCACTGTCAGTTCTTTTTCCGTGTGGTCTAAATGATTAGCGTGCTAGCACGATGTTTGCCAATCCAATTTGTCAGATAGCTGATCAATAATCTGTTACATCATGTGCATTCAAGACATGCGATCGGCAGCAAAACTCCGGGCGCCTTCAGAACATTGTCAGCGCAAAGAAGCTCTCTCTCCTTCTCTCTTTATACCCCTCTCTGTCCCTCTCTCTCCTTCTCTCTCTCTCCTTCCCACCCCTCTCTCTCCCTCCCACCCCCCTCTCTCCCTCGCTCTCCTTCTCTCTCTCCCTTCCACCCCTCTCTGTCCCTCTCTCTTCTCTCTCTCCCTCCCTCCGCCCCTCCCTTTCCCACCGCACCAACCGGCCAGCAGCAGAGTGTGAGAGTTAGGGGAATGTGTTGGTGAAGAACCATTACGACGTCGATCAATGGCACTGTATTCTGCGGCACGACCATCGCTGTCCCCATCCACAACCCACAAACATTCCGCGCCAACTAATAAGTTCCCTAAAAACTCGTCCTCCTCCGACCCTCCGCCACTCGTTAAAACCAACCACTGGAATTCTCTCTCTTTCTCTGTCTGCTCGCAGTGCCATTTCTCTAATGTAAACAATTATTTAGTTGTAGAATTTTTAAGTTACCAGAAAACGCTCCAAGAATTTAATAAGGTTTCTTCTTTTATTTATTTTTACACGCATTGAGCGTGATGTGAAGCACAAAAACTGAGTTGAAAACGCAGATGATGAGACCGAAAGAGCGCAAGGGAAATCAATAAAACAAATTGCGAATAATTATCTTTTTCTCCTAGAAGCTTTGGCAGCACAAACAACTGCACTATGGGCGTCATACGAATGCTTTCATTGTAAGAGTCTCAAAATAGCAATATTGATTTGTACTTCAGACCAACACAGAAGACGAAGAGATGTAACAATGTAACACACACGCACACACACACACACACACACACACACACACCACACACACACACACACACACACACACACACACACACACACACTCACCACCCCAAGGAAAAGGCAAGTGAAATGTGAGTCGCCTCCAACCTCAAAAAAAAAAAAAGGACCGGAAGATGACGCGGGCAGATAAACATGCAGCGTCAGCAGACAAGAAATAACAGAAGTGAGCGTAAGTTTCGTATCGTGTATTGTCCCAAATCCCACCGAAAACATACACTGCCAAAGAAGCCAGCGGCCAAAAAAGCAACGCCCGCCTGAAGATGAAGAAAGCTCCCCATCCCCCGCCCCTACCCCACGCTGAGAAGGACGGGGGATCAATAAAGTCATCTGTGAAAAACTGACAGCTAATCGTCTGCATCTCGCACTATCTCCCCTCCGACATTGATTCCCATCCCCCACCCTCTCTTGCCCCACTCCGCACACCAAGGCAAACTGAAATCGTCCCGGTGTAAGCTCTCAATGGCTTCCTTCAAAATCGCGGCCTTTTTCCTCTTGAATTGTATGATTCATCCTTTGGCAAATGTCCCCCTCCTCCAGTTCCCCTTCTCGATCTGTGTAGAATGGGTCCCAGAATGGACCACTTTTCCCTTTGTTCCCAGATTGTTTACAAGTCTCCCTGAGATGCAGCTGCACTTTTGAGCACCCTGGCCATTATGTGCCTTAAGGGCGCAGCTCAGGCCTTGTCTGAAAAGTCAGCGAGTTTCGCTTCAAAACTGTTACCAGTGGACACACACACACACACACACACACTACACACACACACACACACACACATATTCTCTCTCTCTCTCTCTCTCTCTCTCTCTCTCTCTCACACACACACACACACACACACACACACACACACACACACACACACACACACACACACACACACACACACACACACACACACACACACACACACACATTACGTTCAACTTAGCGGGGAACGGTCGTTTTGTCGTGGCCGTGGAAAGGAGGTGTGCCGGCGTGGGGGGCCGGTTTAAAGCGACGGGCAGAGAGCATGGCAGTTTTCACACAGAAGTTGACCATTTCGTTTCCGTTTCCAGCTATTACCGCGCCCCACTACATCTTTTCTCCGAGTGCATTCCCTTGTTCAAACAAGACAAGGCAATTCTGCAGAAGAAATGGGAGGAGACGGCATTGCTGTGGGAACGACTTCGCTTCATTCCTCCTCTGCACTCCCCCCTCCCCTCCTCTCAACACACACACACTTGTATGACGATGCGGTTTTGGATCAGAACACCGTTTCCAACTTGAGTACATTTAATTATCATTGTTTCCTCCTTTATCTACGAAGCACCCACCCTCTCACCCACACACATTACGTTCAACTTAGCTGAACCTGGCGCTGCTGTTTTGCAAGTCATAAATGGACTTCAAAGAGTAATCTCTCTCTCTCTCTCTCTCTCTCTCTCTCTCAAACACACACACACACACACACACACACACACACACACACACACACACACACACACACACACACACACACAAATACAACACACACAGACACACAAGCACGCACGCACACACGTCCCCAAATGAAACAGAGGAAGAGAAGAATTCAAAAATAAACCGAAGAAACTCCCGCAAATTATTTCCGAGGCAAAGTAACAGAAAGAAAAGAAGAAGAATCCCAAATAAATCCCTTCGATACTTTGAATACGAAAAAAAATGAAATATTCCGTACGCAATTATCTCCCTCCAATGTGGAAATGCTTCCGACAGGGGGTCTAAATCATGCCCGTTAGCGATCTAGCAATCGATCGAAAACAAAATTAATGTCGAAAGAGAAAAGTCGATCGGATTTTTAAAGCTTTTTTGGTCGTTCCTTCTTCCGGTTGTCGGTGACGTTCTCGCAAATAATAATAATAATGGGTACTTAGAGCGCCTAATCCGCACAGGCCCTAAGCGCTTACACATTCTTTAAATGTACATGTTTTCAAAATTCAATGCATGCACACACACACACACACACACACACACACACACACACACACACACACACACACACACACACACACACACAAACAATCTCCGAGCAATGGGACCCCAAGAACAGTTGTTGTTGTTTTGTGATGAGGAAGATTTTTAAGGAAGAGCTGAAAGAAGTAACTGGCAGAAGTAGAATGACGGACAGAAACAGGGAGTTGGTTCCAGATAGCTGGAGCCTGATACATGCCCCGCGCCAACGTAACAGTTTCCATCCTCACGGCAGGAGAGCATTTTTGTCTGTTTGGACAAGAACCCGTGGACACGATTGACAGGCCGATTTCAGGCTCGTGCAGGCAGTGGCACTCTGGGTAATGAGAACCCGCCGAGAAAGGTGCGAGTGTGTCGATGAAGCGGAGAGAGAAGTCATTGTTCCCATTTTTAGAGCTCTTACTGTCGATTCTGACCGAGTCCCCTCCCTGGCTTCGCTGCTCTGGCAAAACTTGGAGCGCCCCGGGAGCGAATTGAAGGCATTTCGTCGGCAGAGTCCTCTCTGGAGGCCTGCTATGACGCCTTGTCAGCAATTCCATCGCGGAGTGACAGCTCCGATCGCGACCAACAACGCTTCATTTACCAGAAAGGGGTAACGTTTGAACGAAAAGTTCAACCAAAGGGCAAATCACCGCGACTCTCTTTCCCGTCTTTTCGCTTCCTCCGTCACAGAAACCATTTCTTCGCTCAGGAAAAAGGTTGCCAAAGCTGAACCTTTCGCGCTCAAGCGTGATTCATCGGCGTCAATTGCATGCCAAAACTTTTACTTTTCATCCCCCACTTGGTGGAACTTTGGATTGCTTCGATCCATCTCTGTGACAGTAGATGTAAATAAATAGACGGTCAGAAATTGAAGTCGTGTGGAGCACCGAGGTTCAGCGGGTCGACCTATCGCGGGCGAGATGTGTTGTCTGAGTCAAGAAGCGATTTTCATTCCTTTTAGGAAACTGAATTGCTTCGATCCGTCTCAGTCACGGAGAGTGTCAATGAAAGATTGCAAGTGGTGGTACGTGTTTGTACGGTCTCTGTGCTTGATGGGAGCCAAAAACAAATTATGTACCCGGGACTTTTTAATCCCACCTACTCCATCTCCGCGTCAGCCTAAAGATGTCGCGAGCTGATTGTGAAGGAAGAGGAAATGTTTTGGAAGAAAACTGCCCACAAAAAGCGCGGAAGCACGCATCGACTCCCACGGCAAGTAACAAACACTCCAAGGCCACGGCTGAATGCGTCCAGTGAAAAGTATTAAGAAAATACTAGAATAATGAAACCAGTAACTTATCAGAGCATATTACAGACAAATACGCGTTTAATTCAAAACAAAAATAACAACAACGACATTAACCACAACAAAAATGCACAAACAAACAAGCAGCTATAAACAAACAAACACAACAACAGAAAAAACAGTTAAGAAGAAGAAGAAGAAGGAGAGAGAGAGAGAGAGAGAGAGAGAGAGAGAGAGAGAGAGAGAGGAGAGAGAGAGAGAGAGAGAGAGAGAGAGCTCTAACTAAACTAACTATAAACCAAACAAACCGAAAAATCAGCCACCCAACTCACTCAGTCTGAAATATCAACCACCCCACTCACTCACTCAATCAATCCACCACCCAAACAAGCAAGCCCGCAAGAAACTACAAAAGAATAAACCCCAAACTGACCTCATACACCATTTCGTACTGCCTGTCGTCAAAAAAGGGATCGTCGAAGTCGAGGTTGTGGGACATCTCGATATCCGTCAGCCCCATCTCAGCGCTGGGCGAGAAGGCCACGGGACGTCGGGACGACGGCTGGTACAGCCTGCAACACGAAAACAGCGTCATCTTAATCATCATCCAAAGCACAGCATGAGACATGCTAACGATGCTATCTTAGTAACCACCCAAAATACAGCCTGAAACACATCAACAGTAACGTCTTAAAAGCCACCCAAAGCACGGCATGAAACACTTCAACAGTGGCATACACGACATTATGTATATTATGTATACTGTATTATTATGTTAACGATACAAAAATACGCCAACGGTACCATCTTAAAACCCGTCCAAATACAGCCTGTATACAGCAAACAGTGCCATCATACTCATAGTAACCATTCAAAGTACAGCCTGAAACACGTCAACAGTGCCATCATAGTAACCATCAAAAATACAGCATGAAACACGTCAAGGCTTGAGCGTAACAGTCTCTTCAGGGTCACACCTGGTGAACGATTTGCCACGCCTCGACAGTGAGGCCAGGAGCAGACGTCCACAACCAGACAGAAGGCGCGCCTCGTACCCCCTCCTTAACTAGACCTGGCTTACGTAACAAGGCCTCCTCCCAGCTTTAAGGCACCTACAGCGTATGACGCGGCCAGCCTGGCTAGACGGGCCTAAAGAGGGCTGGAGTCAGCTTTTCATGGACCCGACAGGAGACTGGAACAGGGACGGGACTGGTAAAATGGGTGAACTTTACATGTATGACGCAGCAGGCCCCA